>VZTJ01002870.1:1692239-1854448 GCA_013397795.1 Orthonyx spaldingii | reverse complement strand
CAAGAAAGCAAACAATCAGAATTTGCAGCATTCTTATTCTTTCCAGAGGAGCCATGTGCTTGTGCTGCTGCACTATTGTAGCCTTTTCTTCCTGGGTTCTACACATTTTAGCAGATATTTTCATCTGAGAACCCAGTCCTGCAAGGTGTTTTTGGAAGCTATTCATTTCCCTCTTTTGATGAATCCCACACACACCATTCAGATGACTTATGTGAAATTGCTGATGTGGGGCAGTTCCAGGGCAGCTTTCCTGCTCAGCTGTGAATCAGCTTGAACCAGAGGAATTTGGGTCTGACTTTGGCCCATACCGATGGAGAGCATAGGAGCTAGTGCCTGTTCATCTTTTCCTAGAGCTCCAAAGGACAAGTCTCAAAGCCCACTACCACTCACAACTGCTGTTTCTTGGGTCTCTGGTGAGTGCTGTAGCAAAACCCAGACCTCTCAGCCTTGCACCATCATCAAAGTGATCTTCAGTTAAAAGATTAAACAAGTGCACATGGTGGGATTAGCACTTTCCCACTGTAGCTGTGCCAGAATAACCTGCACTCTGTTCACAGGGACCCCAGTCACAGCCACCTAAACCAGTTCAGTAACTCCTGCTTACATATGGCAAATATCTAACAGCTTTACAGCAACAAAAATGTGGAGCAATCCCTTAAACTGCCCCACCGCCATGGCTGATGGAAGGGACAAACACTGCAAGTCAGAGGATGAGGGCAGTTCCAGTGGGACACCAGGCCCTGACAGACCTCTGCCTTCCCGAGTGAGCCGAGTCCCTTGTTTCACACACACGAGGCTCACACAGAGCAGTCGGCACGGGGGAGTTGTCTGACGTGGCTCAGAAGCCCCTCAAATACCAAAAAAGTGAGTCCTTTCCTATCAGTTTTAGCCAGGAGAGGCAACATTTCAAAAGGCTTTGCAAATGCCTTCTCCTTTTGCCAGCCCTGTCTCTGCTAGGACTGGTTCCCACAGTCCATGAGCTTGTCCCATGGCACCCCTGTGGCAGCAGCACGTTCCCTTGGGGATGAGAAGAATCTTGTAACTCCTTCCACAGCAGGTAAGGTTTTGCTTCTCACCCCTTCTCCAGTGCCTTGGGGAGGTATGCAGACACACCACATCACCCTGTCTGCCGCCTGGCCTGGCTCCACAGCGCTTAATGGGCTGGAAGTTCAGCCTTGTTCTTGCATCATCTAATGCTGACCTTCAAAAGAAAAATAGGGGATTTATGTTCAGGAAGGAGGCTTTGAAAGTTTAATTTGGTTTGGATTTACTTTTTGAGATAAGGATTTGTGTCTCTTTTGTATATTCTTTTTTCCTGTAGCAGTGTCGGCTTCTTTCTGAAAATTTGGTGGTGGTCTTAACAATATGGACTTCTACCTTTCTCAAATCTTAATAAGCAACGGGGTGTGTTAAAAATGGGAAAACCCCTCAACTTTCCCACAGATGTGTTCCCTAGGCAGAGAAATGGCTTTGTTCACCCTGCCATAGAGCTGGATGAAGATGCCATAACACCCATCCTGCCCAAGGCTGTCACCAGCCTTCACCCCTGGCCTCCCAGCAGTGCTCCATGTGTGAGGCTGCATTCCTGTGCGGCAGACTGCGTGCCTGCTCTTCCACGGCAAGGCAGAGGCAGCTACAACACCTGCTGGAGGAAGGGGGTGCAGTGCTGGGATGAGTAACTGGGGGAATATTTGCCCTCCCCGCGGTGCTGTGCAAACAAGGCAGCCGTGCTGCCGGGATGTGGCTCACAGCTGACAGGAACCAGGCACGGAGCAAGCTCCTATCTGCAGAAGAGCATGTAGACACAGCCTCGCTTGTTTAGCTCTGTGTTAACAGCGAAAAACAAATCCTAAGTGGACTAAACAAATCTCATCGTGGCAAAGTGCTTCATCAATTACTAATTCAGCCTCTGGCAGACTAATAGGGAATAAAGCTGTTTACCTCAGAGTATGACACATTTTTCTCTCTTGCCTTCTCCCTGTGGCACCTGTAGATAGATTCTGCTGTGCACAGCTTTGTGTCAGTGACTAATGAGTAACAATTGTTGCAGATTTCTATAAGCTGCATATCATCATTGCTATTTAAGACATTAGGAAAAGACCTAAGAATCATCCACCTGAGCCAAAAAGGGTCAGCAGGTAGAAAAATGTTCTTTCAGAACACCAAACTTGATGATGCAGCACATTTCAAGTGCCATTGGCAACAAGAAGAGGTTTTGTACCACAGCTTTTGTATTTTTACTTCCATTTTCTGACCATATGTAACAACAACATTCCTGTCCAGGTGGGATAACAAAGGAAATTGTTCCCTTTGAAAGCCATTAATACATGTGAAATAAAATGGGTACTCTAAGTGGTCCTTTGGAGTGAGCACGCCTGGGAAGCTGCTGTTTGAAACTAAGTAGTAGTTTGCAATCTTTTAAAAGAGGAATTAAAAAGTGATAATATGTTTGTAGGACCCATTTGACTACATCCTGTGTTGTTGCCTCATGTTGTGTCAGGTATGGGAGGGAATGGAAAAATAAATGGAGTACAGTGGAAGCTTCCTAGGGCTTCCCAGCCCTTGGGCTTGCTGATAACAGATAGTTCAGGAACACGGGTTCCCAGATATTCCTGAGTAATCCAGCCAGGGCAGCACAGAATAGAACCGCGCAGCCAGTGAGCTACTGGGAAACAGGAATTGCGTGCTGAACTCAAACACAGCTGAAAGGCATGTGCTCAGGAGGGGCGGCACGACCAAGTGACATGGGCATGGCACATCAAGGACAGAGCCACTGTGGGCATGGCACACTAGGGACAGAGCCAGCCAGCTCTTTATGATCCCACAGCAACCCTGGGCACGAAAGCTGTGCAACAGGCTTCAGGTTACCAGTGCACGTCATCAGCCTCAGAACAGCTGGGTGAACATTCCCTCCTGGCATCCTACACCTACCCGCAGGTTAACCTTTAGAAGCCTCATTTAGGTCTCCAGGAGCTCCTCCAAGAAAACAGTGCCTGTGGAATAGGAACCAGGCACTCAGAGGGGATTTGACCTACACAAAACAATCTGTATCCATTGTCTCAGTGAATGCAGCTTCACTTTAGGAAAGAGGAGCGTGTTTCCTCACTGGCACTGCTGGGGAAATGGTTATCCCAAGCCATCAGATGCCTGCACTGCTTCCATTTAAAGGGGTTTCCCAACTGTGTGCATTTCCTCTATTGTAAAACTACTACTACAAGAAATAACTACTGTTTCTGTTCTACTGGGTCTCCTTGACCAATAAAAGGCTTTAGTAATAGTAAAATATAAGGCAATGTCTTCATGTAGCAAGTCACTCCATTCCCTTTCTGTTACTGTTAGATATGTACAAAGGAGAGCTAAAGATTTGGTTCTTAACCATGAAGACATTGGTGCTGCCAAGAATACTTCTTGCTGAGGTTATATTTAAGGCTTTTCTAAGAATCTCGTCTTTGCTGCAGAGTGGTATTAGATAATACTTAATAGAATATATTTTCTGCAAAAGAGTAATTAATTATTGCAATTTAGCTTAACAAGAAAACACAAAACATCTTACATAGCCAGAGGACCAAAAACTCCAGTTAATTCAGCTTGCAGTTGTATTATCTATTGGTGCCATAGTTTCATTATGTTCTCCAGGCAAGCCAGACAATACCAAAATCGTAGCACACGAGAAAATTATTTTGTATTGCAGATATTTCATTACTGATAAAATGAATAGTATCTTATACCCGCTTAGCATTTTCCATAGATGCTTCCACAGGAGGCACATCATCTGCTTTTTCTTTAGTCATCCATCTCTTACGGCAGCTTCAGCTGCTGTGATGCAGAATTGAGAGACATCAACACCTCGATAACACAGTTCAGTAACCCCCTAAGTTATATCCTGATTCTCATCAGATGCCACGTAAAAGAAGATACATAGTGACACACATAATGAATATTTTCATACAGGTTTTCCATATTCAGGCTCATTTTTATCTTGTGTTATATCAAGAGTTTTTAAAAAGTTCTTCTAAACCAGGCTTTAACCAGATGTTAATTTCAGAGGCTTGATGACACCTTTCTGGTTTTGAAAGCCAGCCCTATGTTGGAACTAAAATGAAGCTCTTCAGTCTTTATGTTATATTAAGAACCCTCCTCATGGTATTGTCAGCCTGGCTACCAAGGTGAAATCATGGCCAGACATGTGCATCTGACTGTCCCTGTACATCTGCAATGCACAGGGACCATGGGGCAATACCAAGATCTCATTGTTGATTTGAGTTTGTTCATTTAGTCTGTCAGAGACCTTCTCAGCACAGCCCCTACCACAGATGCTCAGCCCCAGGAAACCCTGCTGAATTCCTAGCAGTGGGAGCCGGACCTGCAGTTCCTCTCAGCCTTCTCTGAAGCTTGCAGGGCAAGGGTGCTCCCTCCTGAGGGCCTCCCTGCACGCCTGTGAAACCACAGCGTCATTTCCCTTCCTGCTGTTTAATTTTCCAAAATGCATCTGTGCCAACACAACTGGGTTTCTTTTCCAGCCAGATAAGAAGAAATGGCCTTTCCTACTGCAGTGTGTTCACTTCTCTTGAATTAGGAACTGTGATTTTTACATACATTTATCCCAGTCAATGTTGCTGTATCTCTGAACAGGAATACCAGTAAATCCTGAAGAAGGTTAAAAAACCCAACCAACCACTATTGTATTAGCCATTCCAGGTTCTCTCTGCCAAGTTTTTATCCTCCACCTCTGCAGTCATTGAGTCAGGTGGTCACTACCCCAGAAAACACACATCTCTGCTTTGCAGCTTTCCTTAATTAGCAGGTAGCAGAGCAACACATAATTAGCAATGAGTGTTGTCTGTTTTCAGCCAAATGATGCACCTGTGGAAGGTGCAGGGAGCTCACGTGGAGCACATGTCATACAAGCCACTCCACACTGGCATTGCGACCATGCAGGCTCTTCCTGGGAGAGCTCACCAGGTTACCCAATACCTCAGCAGAGCACTGTAAGACACTCAGAGCATCATTTTGATAGCCACCCTCTAATTTCATGGGCTGGATGTGGCACAGAGGTACCTGGGCTGCGCATTGCAGACCAGTTGAAGGACTATCTCAGAAGACCCAGGCTTTGTATCAACCATCACTCCCCTCAGCCCAGTAGCAACACTCAAACATCGGCAAGAACCCCATTGCTAAAGGTGCATCCTGCAACTGAAATCAGCAGTGGTGGCTGATGCAAAACACCTGCTTTCTTTCATGTCAACACCAAAGAATGGGAAATACTAATTTTTGCCGCAGCTTGAGCAAAGAGATGTCAAAACAAAATAGTTTCAGGTCCATGGTAATTTAATCATATTCCTTCAGTTTGTCAAATGGAATTTAAAAAAACCCAATGAAACAGTTGATTTTGGTTCCACTTGGAGTTAACAGGTACCTACCCAAGCTGCCAGAGTACTTCATAGGAACTACAGTTAAATTATTTCATGCCCTATTCTACATGGACAATGTTCCCCCATTTAATTTTCCATCCCACTCTCCTCCCTCACCAGCGACAACACCTCATGTAGTTTCCTTGGCTGCGACACAGCACACAGGAGTTGCTGCCTGCTGGAAGTCTCAGCCACAGAGGAGAATTAAAACACAGGGTGTCCGAGCCACCAGTTCCCATGGACACTGTGCTGCTCAGGCAGGGGACTCCTCTTCCTGGCTGACCTGGCAAACACAGCCTCAGCATTGCAGAGCCATGATCTTTTTCAGCAAGGAAAACAATTCTCTCCCCTGGGGGAAAACGAGCATCAAAAGTACCAGAGTTCTCCATGGGACAAAATTTGTTGTTACCAAGTCTCCAGCCAGAAGTCCACTTAGCCTGTCCAAAGAAGGTCAGCAGGGAGTGAAGGTTGTCCTGCACATGTCCTGCAGCAGGGAAAGGGACAAGCATCAGAAATGACCAGGAAAGCAAGGTAAAAACAAAACCCCCAAACATAATGTGAATGCCAGAACACCATCAGTGGAGTTTCCCTGAGCTTTCTTATCCAGCCTGACAGTTTTGCACAAACACTGCCAGCCTGTGCACTGCATGGCAGTGTCCCCAGGACTGCCTGTCCCCTACTACACAGCTGTGCTGGCCCAGCACACACCTGAAGCCAGCAACCAAAGGGTCCGTTCTGCTCACAGGGGTATCACTCATTTGAAGAATCAGGCACTAGACACCAGGTAGTTTCCACAGCTGGTAATTAAACTGATTTGGACATCCAAAGGGCAGTTCTCTTGCCAAAGTGCAGCAGCTCCTGGCAGCCAGTCCTCCCAGCTCTCCTGCATCCTGCTGTTGCCATGGCAGCATGCAGGATGTGCACCTCAGTGCTTATTAGACTCCAAGAAGCATTTCCCATGTGAGTTGGGCTGCGCAATCACAGGCACATAACTGTTAAGCCATCATGGTATGAAAATTAGCAATGACCACAATTACACAAAACTTGAAAAGCTGGAAGAGCACTCATCTTTGTGCATTGGCTGTCCCCATTTAAGGCTTTATCGCTTGACTTGCAAAACACTCCAATAAGGGTTGTCTGCTACCTGAGGGACAGCAGGTAAACAGACATCCTTTTTGTTTGACAAAGGAGCCCTCCTTCCTTTTCTGTTACTGTAGGTCCTTTAATACTTACCCCACATGCAGTGTTTATTCTGCAGTTAGAAAGGAAATTCATCTGCTGTGGCTGTTCTAGCAAACCCTTGGAACTGCCAGCAGCAAATGTAAACTCCAATGTGACCTCCTGGGTCTGTAAAGTCTGTTGCCCTCAATCGTACTCTGCTGTTTTAGTTTTTTAGGATTCCACAGATGCCAAAAGTAATCTTAGTTTACATTAAGTACATGCAGGTCAAAGACACTCCACTGAAGCCAAGAGAACTGCTTGCACGAGTAGGGCCCACTTGCAGAGAAAGGATTATTGGTAGAAATAGGAATTAAAAGACCAAAGCCATTGGACTGTAAGTCTCTCTTTTGCTGTGTCAGGTCTTGATTATGTAAACTGGCCACTGGAGCTGAAAGACTCCCAGGATGACGTTGCCTGGAGATCACAGCCTCACCTACATTCCCCCAGGGTTAGGCTTGGGGCTTTTAAAGTTTTTGTCATTTTGGAGGACACCCAAGCCTAATTACAGTAGGGACTGGGTGCTGCCAAAAGCACAGAAGCTGCTCAAAATGTCTTCATACTGTAATATTGCAAAAGTGGCTCACTGAAGCTGAGCAGTTGGTCCAGGCTCTGGCTCCCCGCAGAGGGGAGTATTAAGGAGTGAGGCAGTGACAGGCAGTGACAAAGCACCCATGGCAGTGACCCTGTCAGGGCCGTCACAACACCTTGCACCAGGATAGAGTGTGCACTAGCTGGCTGGCACAAGGGTCCTCCAAAGCACACAGGGGACGAGGGCACTGACAGGTGCAGGGTGACCCAGTGTGTTAATCTGAGACATTTCAGCAGAGGGGTAACACTACGGTATTGAGTCATGTCACACAGCCACTGCTTTGGGCCAATGACTTGGCTACAGTCTGGGATGCTGCCCTGCCTCCTGCTTGTTAGCTGGGGCTCAGGGAATTTTGCCCAGACCACAGCCTGAGAGCATGAAATACAGTGGCTCTGGTCTCTTTGTTTCTTTCCTAATTTCAACTACAAGCAAGTCTGCCCTTTACAATGCACCAGTGAACTCAGTGGTCTTCTGTAGGGTGGACATCAGAGCCCTGATGTCTGTGCTGGATGGGGGCCACCTCTGGGCAGGACTGTCCCACACACGTTCCCTCAGCCCTAGTTTCTCTCTGGCTATGCACAGTGCTCCTAGGGAGGACCTGCAGCCTGGTAAAAACTGCTGTGCCGGCAGGAGCCACAACCTCTGTGGGGGTGGGGAGGGGCAATGGGGGAAAAGTCCACACAGGGACAAAGCTGAGAGCCTTTTCCTAGGAGCCTCCAGCAACAGCAGCGTTTCAAACTCCCCACGTATGTGCAAGCTGATATTTCAATGCCTGCAGGTTGCTATGGACAACCAAAGATTTCTAAAGTGGTGCAGAGCAGAGCCCCATCACTCTGTACACTGCAATAACACTTGGCATTTCTGTTACCAAGAGCTCCATGTTGAAAGGTAAAGAATACTGTCATCACTTTTTAGCTGAAGATGCAGAAAATCCCATCACTCTAAGGTGAAACTGATCCCTCAGGTAACCCCCACCCATTTAAATGTTCTAACACCTGAAATCACCTCCTCAAACACACTGTCCCTTCAGATAGCCTACACAACAGCAGGGGCAATCTATGTGGAAGCAAGTCACTCGGATAAGAGCAGGTTCTAGAGGATGACAGGAGAATTAATGGGGGAAAGGTTCATAGAGTCAAGTTTTCCCATGCATGTAATCCTGGCTGCAGAAACTGCAGGTCAGAAACTGTAAAGAGCAGCCTCTGCCTGCATGCACACCGCTGCACACCTGACCTGCAGGTAGGATCTGTCCTTGCAAAGGGCCCAACACAGAATGCACCAAGGCTTGTGTTCCCTGACCACCCCTTCCCTTGGGAAGAGGAGCATCCTTCCCAGCTGAACAGAGGCATAACAGGGCTACTCTTGCCTGATTGCACACACAGCAAGCACTGTTCATAGAGCCATGACGAGGGAGCCAGGGACAGGATGCAGAGCCTCGAAGATCCCCCATCCAGCCAGCTGGCATCCACCATGTGCAGCATGTCCTCACCTCACACGGTTTCAGGAATGAAGAAAACACACCCACAAGTTCTTTCTTTGGATCTATCTCATGAACATTAACACAGTGTTATTAATGCTGAGCCTTCTGGATGCAGGGGTGCTGTTGCCTGCAGTAAGAGCAGGGGAAACAAGGTAGAGCAAAATGATCTGCCAACATCATCCAAGAGGTCTGTGGCAGAGCTATGGCAGACTTGGGGCTCCAGAGCCTGCTGAAAGCGCTGCAGTTTCTATCAGGACTAAGACAATTATGAAATGTAGTTACCCCCATTTTAAGAGTGTGAAAATGCCTGTACAGTCTGCAGTCACAGAAACTCACCCCCCACGAACTCTTGCTGTAAGCACAGAAATACACTTTCATTTGGTCTAAAATGAAAACTGTGATACAGAAGTATGCAGAATAGTTAGTAAAAGTACAATCTCTGAACCATTATTTGGCTTGGCACAGGGAAAATGTCAAGGAAAAATATCTAGGAGTAGATTTTGCTTATCCTACTCCATCTATACTCAATGCATGTCCTCCTCTCTTTCAGCAGATTTGCAAAGTGTGACCTAATTTATCTTCCCACCAACACAGGCACAGAGAGCACACCTCCATGATTAATGGACTTTTGCACCCAAGGAGTTGGTTACATTGCAGCAGACAATGAGGAATTTGATTACCACTAATACTGTATTGACACAAATGTCAATGCTCTAAGACACACAATATCATTTTGAATCAAGGATGCCTTCCATCATTGTTATTTTTGTTTACTTCTTCCATTTTAATAAGCTGTTGCTCTGTGTATTACCAATATACTCCAGACTAAAACTACCTGGGGACAATTTAGTTTTTATGTAACACTTCATTAAGTAGGAGGCACCTTTAACAAAAAGGTGTTTTTGCTCACATAGCCCTGTTATCAGTTAAATACATAATACTCCAGATGAAAACTGTGGTCAGCTGATGCCTTTACCTTAGTGATAACTAATCTGTTGTTTTATCAAAGTCAAATACAGCAGGAAGTGGGAATAATGGCTTTCTCTTTTCTGCCTCTGGAGAACTGTACTGATCAAATCACCCAAATCTCGACCAATCAAAAAATAAATTAAGCTTGGCAATCACATCATGTAGCCAAACAACTGAGGCAGTCAGATCCACAGGTGGGATCTCTCCTTGCAAAGGGCCCACACAGCATGAATAGAGGCTGCAGCTGGCCAAGGCTTGTGTTTCCCTGGCCACCTTCCTTCCTAGCTGGGCAGAGGCACAACAGGGCTACCCTGCTGGGCTGTCTGTGGGATCAGTGGCTCTGTGAGAGGCTGAAGGGCTTTGGACTTAAATGTCTTTACCAGTTCTGGATGTCCTTGGCCAGGTTGCTGGTTTTGAACTGTGGGGCCTGACCTGGGCCTTACCTCCTGCCTCTGGCTTGGCCAATGGAAATGGGTCCATGAAGAAACCCAGTTACCCTCACGGAGCAATCGTTAAATTTCCATACCTTCAAGAAGGAATTAGTTTAGATTCTGACACAGAATTTCAATAAGGACTGGAGAAATAGGCAGGGTGGGAGACGAAGCAGAGTTTCTGGGGACTAGTGCTCCTAGTGGTACCCATGCAACCATAAAGTTCTTAAACTCAGCATGGAGGCTACACAAGAACTTATACCAACCCTTGAAGCAGCTCTCATTTCTATCCAGAACCTAGCACAGAGAGAGAAGAGCAGGAGGCAGGGGAGAGACAAGCCTTACGACCAAGTGACAAAGTCCACTCATCACTTTAAACTATGCCTTTGCTTCAAGAAATGAAAGCAGAGCCCAGGCAAAATAAACACAACAGAGCTTACCTGGAAAATACCCAAGGGGAAATCAGCAAAATCAAAACACTTTAAGAGCTAAAGAAATTGAAAAGTAAACTCTCCATACTTTTGATTAATACATTAAAAGGTCAAAGTCTGTAAAACCATTTGTAACCACCTGAATGAAGCAAAGTATGAGATAAACATGTGCTTTGAGGCTGCTAAATAATCTCCTTGCCTCTGAACTGCTGCAGGATGCAATAGGGTGGCATCTGCATCCAACCTCCTTAGAGGAATGGACTGAAGTACTGTCCAGAGGGGCTGTGAAAGAAGAACACACAAGCTCAAACTGATAAATAAAACAGAAAAAAAACCTCCCACAGGACACTGAAATGATGTTTCTGCTGCTCATGCTGCCAGTATCAACTCTGTTAAAACAACCATCTTCTTTTCTCCTTCAGACATTATGGCCTCTAACTTGTTCCATCTGACAAACCAAAGGTGTTACACCATCTGGTCAGCAATTTCTTTGACAGCCATTTCTTTCTTCCTCAAGACCTTGAAATTCTCACAACCCAGTTTTATCATGGGTTTACTATTTACTGGTAACAGCGTGTTTAAAATCCAAAAAGAAGGAACTAAGTCACAAAGAAGAGCAATTTGATACTACCTTCAGGCTTGGGAGAGAGACAATTCTATAAATCAGGAATACAGTCCAATAGATTGTAGAGAAAAAGGCTGATTCTGAGTGTGCCTAGGTGCTCTCCAGCCATAGAATGTCACAGGACAGCTCTGCTCTTCACCACCTCCTAAGGATTCCCAGATCACATTCCAACTCCCAGAACATTTAAAGGGATGCAACAAAGATCACTACACAAACGGCTAGTCATTAGATTAATCTATCAGACAACCAGAGACAAGAACTACAATTACACCAGTGAATATAAAAACTGTATGGAAATGCCATTCTTTTCACACTACAGGCTATGAAACAGGCAACAGCTGTGACAAGGAAAAACAGTCCCTTCCTCATCACTGGAGACTTAAAAAACCAAGTTAGATAAGAACCTGCCTGGTGAAGTCAAAGCCAGGCCTGCCCTGGGGCAAAAGGGTAGCCTGAATGACTTAGAAAATGTTATCCAAGCCCTGTTTGCTACAGTCATGCAAGTGCAACGCTTCCCCACTGCAGCACTGAGTGTCCAGCAGTCTGTCTGCTGGCAGATGAGATCACGGTTACTACAGTAACCACCGTGGTTTTCTTTTCCAAGGGAGAGACAGAGGAGGTTTTTCCCCTCAAACTGTAAGTATGCTCAACTCACATGCTTAAAAGTCTGCTGCTGCCAGGCTCTGCAGAGTAGCCCTGAACCGGACAGTAACAGCAAAGTTTGGTCCGTGTATGGGCACTGGTAGCACTCTCAGTACAGAGCTGAGCACTGCTCTCATAAGAGCTTTGGAAAAAAATAAAATTAAAATAAAAAATGTCCCCACAAATCTCCTCCCTCCAGATTTTAAACTTCCAGGTTTTAAAAATGGCAAACTAAAACCTAAGTGAAATATGTACAGAGACAGAGAACCAGGATAACCAACAGCATTAAGGGTTCTCCTTGGCAGGCTGGGAACAAGCTTGGTGTGGGACTAGGACTTGCTGTGCACCCTGTGAATCAGACGCATGGACTGCCCTCTACAGTGTGCATTAGACTCTGCATGGGTGGCGTGCTCCTAAGTCACTGGGACTGCTTTGCAGTTCAAGCTGCACATGTAACTAACCCTCTCACATACCTGTCACAGACTCCTACAGCAACACCAGGGATATTTTTCAAGGCAGGCCTCAGCAACAACAGTATCAACTACTTCATCATCAACCTCTGCCTTATCTCTTAAAAGACAACCTTTATACCATACAGCACAGGCTCCTCCCCACACCATGACTGGTTAGCTTAGCTCGCCCACTCAGGGTCACAGCTGAAGCTCATTCGGGTAGAGGCCGCACGGCTGAAACCCATCTATGCTAAGGTGATGATTTCCAACACTTACTCATACCCTTCCAATCTAAGTATGAGAGCTTGATCTGGCATATTTATCCTTATTTGCTTTAAACATTTCTCTATTGCTTTACTTTCTGTAACAGAGAAATAAATGTTATTCTTCCTTTGGTAACCTACTAGCACTCTATTGGTACTCATATTGCTGACAGGGATAGTCTCTAATGCTCCTGATCCTCCAGTCCTTATTTGGGGAGTCATTACTTGGGAAAAATTCATTTTGAATCATCAGACTTGGCCTGAAATTGAACTGGTGGAGAATTTATTCACCCCAGATGAGCATTAAATGCTCACCAGTAAGAACGAAGGCTTTCTAAACTGGTCCTTACTATGCAAGTGGGACTTCACACCTCCCATCCCAGTGCTGATCAACTGCAGAGATCATCCCAAGAATATTTCTATTGCTTAATAAGTCTGATTTTTTTATGCATTTGTTGATGCCTGGGTTTATGCCTTGTATCCCATTTTGACTGGCATATGTAAAACTTGGGGATTTCTCCCCCTACCTCTATGAAAGTCTTCCACTGGCATGTGCTTCTTTGTGCTGGGCACATCTAACGGGATCACAGTCCCCTTTTCCCCAGCACATGGTTTCCAGTCCTATTATATTTATGTCTTTGCTTGACTTTCTCTGCCAGCACATTTGTTGTGAGAATAACAGCCCTTGGGGGCAGATAGCTCTTATATTTTCTTCATGCCTAAAATAATTGTACCTACTTATTAAAAACCTCACTGACAGTATGATACAATAACCTTTGTGATTTATTTATCTTTCAGTGAGCTTTAGAGAGAGCTACTGCCTCTTTTCCAACTTTGTGCTCTATAGTCCATCATCAAATGCAATGCTGCGCTCTGATGTTTGCAACATCCTACAACAAGAAATTGGTCTTTGAATTACATTTATTCTACCCTTATCTAGTTGATTTACTGGTTCCTCAAATATTTGCTTCCTTATACTATCTTAATTGAAGATTCCTCCTGCCTATGTTTCCTTTCACTGCTTTTCTACAGAGAGCAACACTCTCCAAACAGCACATTTATGCTGTCTTCCCCATCTTCTGTCTACACCACCATTCTTACTTCTTTCCATCACTTTAGCCTTTAAAAAACTCCAAGCAAAAGATTTCAAGGGTACCAAAACCAGCTGGATTCCATGATGCATTTTTCCTTTTCCCCAAGGAAGGCCTGCCCTCTGAAGGCACAAGCAAAACATTTATAGGCAGTAAGGAACCTCCTTAAGATGCCTTGTCCTTGTCTTTTTCTTGCCCAGTATTTTTCTGATAACTTGGCTTGCAAGGCAAAAGGTGCTGCTGATTCCAGACCTCTGCCCTGCAGTGTCTCAGCTCTCACAGAGCCCAGCTTGGAAAGTCGGAAGAGCCTCAGGAGACTGGGACAGCAGAGACGAGGTTTTTCCAGACAAACAATGAAGCTTTGCTAGCTCAGCCCCACTATCAGTTGGATCTGTATCTGCAAATGAAAAGCAGATGAAAAGATGTACAAATTTAATCTGTTGCATGGTGTTTGTTTTTTCACTCAGGTAACTGGAGTATGGGATCTCGCATCACAGAGCAGGCTAACAGCCCAAGAGTGTAAGTAAGCAGTAGCAAAAAGCAAAACAGAAAAGGAACAGGTTCTTCTAGAAAATTACCAAACAGAAAAGGCAATTCTTAAATATATTAGAGGCAGACACACATGGGGCTGGTACAACTCAAGGGCAATGACTAAGAACTTTACTTTATGATCGCTCCTGCACCATATCAACCTCTTACATAAAGTAGTATTTATTGGCAAGGCTTTACACGAATGAATTCTAAGCATTCTTTTGATTGGTTTAACCCTTCTAGGTTTGTGTATCTTTCACCGTCTCCTGTTTATCCTCAAAAGAGAGAAGGAACATGGAGCACCTGATTATCTCCTCACAATATCACAGTGTGTGACAGGGCACACAATAGCACTCTTTATTCTTTTCTAGTACCTGTTAAAGTTTCCCAGGGCTACTAACACATTTGCAGCCAAATCTTGAAGCCTCCTTTAAAAAAAAATCATCCAGAACTATATCTTGTTGGATTTTTTAAATTATATCCAAAGAAGGCAACTAATAATGACCACAAGTAGGAAAGCTTTGCCTGAAGTTGCTAATAATATTCTAATAATATTCTATCATCTTATCTTTAAATACTTTTTTGTGGATTAGAGACACTAATAATTATGAATCCCCCCAGCTTCATTTTATCTAGTACAGTAACATAATCAAAATCATCCTGCTCTAAACTCTCTATAGCAAATCCTCTTTCTAAAGCCCTTGTTCAACATTCTCCCTCATTTTAATTTCCTTTGCTGCTGCTTATTATGCTAAAGCCTGGCATCTGAAAACTGAACTGTAGCATTAACCATTTTTTCAGCACAGACCATACCTATTCTTTCTGGATATTAATGCTGTAAGTATATTTTTAAACACCAGGCTGCCTGCAGTGAAATGCCTTGCATTCCCATTGTGTTACTGTAAATACTATTATTGTGAAGAAATGATTGACTTTGTTTAACGCACTGTTCAAATAGTCTGCAGAGATGTCTGTGGTGCCATGTCATTCTCTTGCTTTAATTATAATTTTAATCATCCATGATCTTCCATTTGTTTGTGCAGTAAGATAATTATTTTTTCTATCACAAAGTGCTGAAACAATGTCTTAGTATTATTATTTTTTATTATTGATTTGCACTACACACCTGCTCGCTTACTCTGCTAGATCCTCCCTTTCCAATGCTGCTTCTAAAAGCCCACCAAGGTTTTTCCATGGTACATCCTAATGGCATCCTAATGGTGCATCCTAAAATGGCCTGCTGCATCCTAAACCCCATCTAATTTCTTCTGCCTCCTGCCCTCTGCTCACAACCAGGGTATTTGCTGTCTCGTTTAGGTTTGCGCTTGTTACGCCCACCTATAGGGAGCGGAACAGTTCAGTACAACCTGCAGCTCTGGGACCTCTCAAACCCCTTTCCTTGCCCTGTGGCCAATAACCTACATCAGATGTCCTTCCCAGCGTGTGGCAGACTACACCCTTTGCTTTCAGGTCTACAGATTCCCACAAGAAGGGAGATGTAGGAACGAGGAGCCCCATCTCCTGTGACGTATCTGCCTTTAACATGACTCCTATAGTATCTTTGGCAGGCAGATCCAGGGGAACTTGCTCTGCTCTGCCACCTGGACACCCATGATGTAGTCCCATGATGTGACACCAGTCCTGAGACAGCAGATTGTACCTGTTTGGGGTAATGTACTTCTTCCATCACACAGCAAGCTCACCTCAGGCTGCAGCAGAGCACACAAGGCTTGGTTGTGAAGGAGCAATGTGTTGCTCAGTTCCTGAGGTCACTTCACGCCAGAGGTGCCCAGGTGACTGTCATTGCCTTGCAGCAGGTGGGGGATCTGCCTTTTTAACCAAGCTTATCCTAATGTAAGGTGTAGCTTTATTTCTCATTGAATACCCAGGCATGCAAGGGGAAGCACAGAAGCCCTATTAGCAGCTACCCTCTGTGAAGCACAAGACCCTGTAGCAGCACACTGTCTGTAATTATAAGCCACTGAACTATGAAATGTCAAAAATAGCAGAAAACACGGGGTTTGTAGGATTTGCTGTATTAGTGCCTCAGAAGGAGATTCACTGATAGGTTTTGACAAAACCTGTCTTCCCCTGAATATAAATGTCAGGCTGCAATCAGCAGATCCCTGCTACCGCAGACTTATGGGGGCAGGCAGACACCGCTGAGGTTCACTGCAAAGGCACAGCAAAGGAACCTGCAGCAGCTCTGGCCTGGCTCAGCGGGGGCTCAGCGCTCCCAATCTGCACGTGCCACACACAAACAGGGGTGTGCTCATCTGAGACTTTGAGAGCACCTTCAGGCAGGTTAAAAATCAGCCTAGTAACAACATGCCTCAAGTTTGAATGCAGAAGTTCTGGAAAACACCTTAAAACTTGTGCTAGGCTGGCTGAACCTACACTCCCCACAGCCTTAACTGGAGGAGAAACATGAAGGACTCCCTGGCCGTTTCCCAAACCTCTGCTGCAGCAGACTTCCTGACAGGCTGCACCTGGGCAAGGGAAGCATGACTTATTGTAGTGAGCAATACCAGGCCTGCAGAATCCGACCCTCCAGTCTGCTCAACCACCTGCAAGAAGTACCTGCTCACCTGCCTGTGTTCATCTGAGAAGTCAGGAAAAAAATAACTCTCCATCTGATTATCCTCATCGGTCTTTGGATGCCTGTGCACACTAGAGAGCCTGTAGGTCATCTCCAGAAGCCAAAAAACGAATATTACTTAGAAATTAAAGAGATGCTCAGGCAGTGATGCTGGATTCATTTTTTTGAAAATCCTTAAGCACGGCAGGTATTTGGGTATTGATTGTTAGTTCATGTCCACACCTGGAAATGCAGTAAATTTGTGTTACTTTTCTGCTCCTGTAATTTCAATGAACAGGTGTTAGACGTGCTGCGATGTCACTTGATATTCTGCTTTTATCTGGTTTTATCTGTGGGTTTCTTAGCTCGGTGTGAAGGGTTTCTCATCCTCCAGCGGGCTGCTGGCAACTGCCTGCCCTCTCCTGGCAGCTTGGGGCTGCAGAGAAGGGATTGCCCATCGGGAGCCGGTTTCATGCAGAGACAGGGACCCAAAGCAGATCCACACAAAGGTTCTCACAGGCTGCAGTGCGTGCTGGAGTGATGGATTAATCTTGCGATGTGAACTGTACCAGAATACTATGCTTTCAAATGTACCTGAAATAATATAAATATTACAGCAACTGTAAAGCACAGAAAGGTGGAATCAGAGCAAGGGCAGAGGGGCTTTTCTGGTCAGTAGCTCTTGTATTTTACATCCAATAGCAAACAACAGATCCATTTCCAGAACAGCCATACCACTGATGTAAATACACCAAGGACACCCACTAGAGGTAAATATGCTCCCCAGGTAGCTACAAAGAAAGCATTAAGCTAGGGCTAAACACACTGAGCATGTCTTCACCTGTCTGACAAGGAGGGGGGAGAAGGCACCAGCGCGACCTGAAAAAAAAGCAGAAGCTACAGATGGAATAAAGATTCTCACTGCCACCAAGACCTGGGGCTAGGTCATGGGGGAGGGTGGGTGTCTCAATCTGCCCTCTTTTAGTTTAGAGCCATTACCCCTTATCCTGTCACAACAGGCCCTGCTAAAATTTCTCATTCTTCTTACAGGCCCCCTTTCCGTACTGGAAGGCTGCAACAAGGTTTCCCCAGAGTATTCTCTTCTCCGTGCTGAACAATCCCAGCTCTCTTACCCTGTCCTCCTTGGAGGGGTGCTCCATACTTCAGACTCCCTTAGTGGCTCTCTCTGACTTTCAAGTTTTCCTCGGAGAAGCTGTTCTCTAGCATTCCTTCCAAGTGACAGCAAAGCTGAATCAGATGTGACTTAGAGAGATGACTATTAGCTTCCTAACAGTCCTACCATTCCTTTTAAAGGCCACCAGGGACAATCATCTCCTTTTCTTTGCCTAGGTGGAAGACTAATTAGCACCTAAACCACCAACAGTGTATGCTGACAGCAATGTTGTGCTTGTGAGAGCCACACACTCGTCAGCTTCCATTTCACACTGCCTATCCAAAGAGATGAAATCATTCTCACTACATGGTCGAATTCACATATCATCCTCAATCAGTTTGACTTCACATGGCTATTGCCAGGGAACAGCCTGTGCATCCTGGCTGATACTAGGGCCACAGCAGAAAGAAGCTGATATAGAACAACCCTTGTCTATCTTTTGTATTGCACTCTCTGTTTTCATAGAATCATAGCATGGCTTGCCTTGGAAGGGCCTTAAATACCGCCTAGGTCCAACCTCTCTGTTATGGGCATGCACCTTCCACTATCCCAGGTTGCTCAAAGCCCCATCCAACCTGGCCTTGAACACTTCCAGGGATGGGTCATCCACAGCCTCTCTGGGCAACCTGTGCCAGGGTCTCACCACCCTCAGAGGGAAGAATTTCTTTCTAATATCTAATGTAAATCTACTCACTTTTCTGCAGAGGTTGTGCTTGTGCATTAAATACTGTCTTCCTTTTAACATTGCTCAGCTGGATTTAGCACTGTATAAAATGATTATTGCCTTAAAAATAATTGTACAAAAACCAGCAGCAGCCAACACTTAGGACTGGTATCTCATCATCCTCTTTTCTCCCCTGCAAGACATGAATTAAAAGCCAATTCAGGCACAGGTGAAAGGCTAACACCAGTTCCCCAGCAGGGAGAGGAGGGAATGCTCACCTGGAACTAGGGGAGGACAGGGACAGTTGTGGGGATGGAGCAGAACACAACTTACACACCCTCACCGTGCCTTCTGCCTTTTGCCCACTCCAGCCCAACACCCGCTCCTGTTCTGGGGGCTGACATCTGAGGAGATAGTCATGATCAGCTCCTACTACTGCTGCCAAGCCACTTAAGATCACAGGATCTCATTTACCAGCTCCCCACAGGGGTCCAGCACAGGCTGAGGGACAGGCAGGAATGTTTGGAGCCAGCACTGCCATTCCTGCAGCCCTGCTCTGCTCTGAGCCCCCACGCTCTTCAGGGAGCAGACTCAGCCTCAAGTCCCTGAGCTCTTTCTTTCACATAAGACTGTCCACAGCCTCAGGAAACAAGAAACCTATGTGAAATACTATGCTTCAGAACTTGAATAGGGTTCAGCTGGCTGAGGACAAGCTTCAGAGCCTGCTCCAAAGTCTGTGAAGCTGATGGGAATGCAGAGATTCTCCCTGACTTCAGGGAGATGAAGTCCCAAGGGAAGAGTGGGTTGATCACTGACCTGCTTGCTGTGTAGCACAGGCTGAGAAAGGGAGCTGTAGCACAAATCTCTTTGGTGCATCAAGTTACAAGTGAGTCCCCCAATGTTGCAGATGCTACAGGAAAGGTGAGCGTGAGGTCTGGGTCTCCCAGGGTTTTTTGTTGTTTGGATTTTGCTGGAAGCTGCTGTTACACAGAGACTTCTTTGCTGATCTGCTTTTGCCCACGTGTTTGTGCTTCAGAGTCAATTCAGTTAACAAACAAATTCCAAACTCACATAAAACCTTGGCATTTCAGAGCATTCCCATGCTCACCTATATCCTCCTTGCTAATATTTGCCCATTTCCTTCCCTCTGTCCCCAGCCACTTCACTGCTATCAAAGCTCTCTCGTCACATTCTGTCCTTAGGCTTTAGGCTCACAAACAAGCAGCATCCTTTCTTGTTGCCCCTACAGAATACCAGGATATAAAGAACAAACCACAGTGCCGAGACAAATATCAAATTAGCAACAACAAACAGGAGCAAGCCCCTTCATATAGAAGTTTTCATGGGAAAGCCCAGGGAGAAAACACCACCATGTGGTTCTCACCACACACACCTTCCCAGGCTTTGTTAACAGTCCCTGTTTTTCCAGTCCCTGACTGAGGAACCAGGCCCTGAGTACTCTGACTCTCAGTTGTACATCGAGGGCAGAGAATAGCAAAGCAGATCACACAAAATCAAGACACAGACTAGGCAGGGCAAGGACTTCCATCATCCAAATTCTAATAATTATGTAAGTGGAGGCTCTCCTACCCTGCTGGGGTGGGCTAAGGAGGTACACAAAATGAAAAAAACCCTGTTCACAGAATATTAGTCATGCTAGCCTAACATCTGTTACTTTTTAAGTAGGTGCTTAAAGAAGGTTGTCAGGCCACACAGTTACTCTTTATTAAAATCCTGTAGGTCAATAGGGGAATAACTACCCTTTATTGAATAGATAAATTATACATAATAACAAAAATTCATCATAACTGAAAAGTGAGGGGCTGCTTTCTCCAGCTCTCACAAAATCTTTTAGCAAGTATACTGTGTAATACAGAGAGCGTGTGGTTTCCATTATGGAAAAAATGGTTTGTTGACTGTGACAGGCTGCAATTAGACTCTTAATACAAAGCAGGGCCAGTGTAACACTTGGTGTTCATGCACTGCGCATCACAATGGGATCTCAGTCTTGTTGCCTGTTCCTTCTGCCTCCCATAATGACCATCATTAACAACAAGAGTGGGTAAAAGCTTTTTCTTTGCATGTAGTCAGCCTATGTACTTCATAAAAAGGAAGCGATGTTACACTGACCCCACCAAACATGAATGGAGCTAAGAAATGAGCTTCTCTCTGACATTGTGTTTGATCATGACCTGGGCCATGCTGAAATTCAAAAGAGGGGAGAAATTAAAAGGTCACACTGGTGAAAACTCTGTATTTGCTGGACTGGAGGGAGCTGTTTGCATACTTGGGTGCAAGAGGCTGCAGCAGCCAACACACAAAATGTTAAAAGAAACCTGCATATGGAAGGAAGCACAAGCATACGGGGTGTTATCTGAGCAGGGCTATTCTGATCTCTTCTGAAGAACTGGTGAGGAAGCTGGCAAGGAAAGGACTCTGAGGGGCTGTCACAGCGGCTGTGCTAGGGAATAGTCCCTGGTGACAGAGCCACGTGGCAGCAGGGTGAAAGCTCTGGAAGGTCATTTCCCATCCCTGGCTTTCTGTGCTTTCCACTGCAAGCAGCTCCCATTCAGATGCTCTGATAAAGCAGGTTTCTCATTTGCATTTTCCAAAACAGGCTGATGTTTTGTTTGCTTTTATAAAATTCTTTCCTATGACCTTGGCTGGAGAGAGCCCTCAAACTACTTCTGCTATTTGACGTAAGCACTCATAAGAGGACATTTTGGCAATTCTCAGCCCATGCACATCAGTGGCAGATACCCCGTGGCTCCCAGGTTTCAGGTCCAGAAACTCAGCCTTTCAAGCAGGCCAGTTTGATATAAAAAACCCTACAGTATAGATAGGAAATAGAACATTGCATGTGTCTAATTACTGTTCCTCTGCTGCCCCAACAATTAAGAGCAATGCTAAATGATCTGTGGGCTGTCACCCTCGTGCCCTGATGGTGTGTTCTGAAGGGTTGATTTCACACTCAGGGGGGCACATGGCACAGGAGGAAACAAAGACCCCTATTTTTTCCAAGGCTGTGACTGACTGCTTGTGAAAGCCCATGCAGCAGCTTGTTACAGCCTCTGTCAGTGACAATGCTGCCAGACATCCAAAAGGGACAAGCAAACATCTGAAAGATCTGCAGAAAATAAAGCCAATCACCAGGGCTAGGATTTTCCAAGGGAAATTAAGTGGGAAAACCTTACTGAAGAGTGGACCTAAAATACTGTGAATATTGCTGTCTTGCTGTGACCATATTAACTTTAATGTGACTTAGAATAGACCTGACAACCCCATATGTGATCCAGAATATCTTCATACAATGCAAGACGCTTTTATTCACTTCCATTAAGAAGATTTCCTGCCTCAGCCTGACCGCAGGCAAGGTACAGCGTTAATGAGAGGGGGGCTGAGCGAAGGGCGGTGGCTCCCGAGCACAGACGTCAGGCGAGAACGAGTAGAGCTGGGTGTCACGGACACACAGCCTTGGAGGAGGATGTACGAGATGTATTTTCTATTGAAAAACCTACCCTCTTTGTTCGAGGAAATCTTAAGTGGTTTCATTTCTCTGCTGCAAACAATTCACTTCCTCCTTCTTCTAGCGCAAGGGAGACGCGGGGGTTTTAGGCAGAACAGTAACCCCAGAGAGAGGCCACCTCTGAAACACCTACGTACACCAGTCACTCCTGGCTGCCTCAGAAACGCTGCTTTGCTGCTTGACCTATTTCTGGCTTCAGCAAAGGAGAGGACAAACAACCCACCATTGATTTTGCAAGTAGTTGTTCTGCAGAATAAACCAGTCCAAACCCCGTGTTAATTTTGCTTCCTGGGGATGTGTCAGAGAAGTCACTGGAGAAGTTACAGAGATTTAGAACAGGAGATAAAGAGAACTTGTTTTCAGTTCAAGAGGTTGATGCTTCCTAAAGCTATCTACCCACCCCAGATTCCCCTTTCCTACAAGAGTTTGGTAGAAAAATAAAGCTTATAAATGCCAAACCCTGTGAATTACAAAGTGGCTCTGATTCCCCAAAGGAAGGGTGTAGAGCAGGCTCTTAAAGCCAGATGATAAATTATAACCCTCCACGCAGGTTCCCAGCATGAAGCATGGCCACAAACATCCTTTCTCAACAGCCCCTGCCCCTGCTCTCGCTGCCACCCCAGCCCAGGCAGCTTTTCTCTCTGTTGCCAAGGGGGATGAGTCCTCCCTTCGCCCATCCTGCAGCAGCTAGGATGTCCTCCACTGGAAGGCTGCTCTTTGCTATCTGGAGAAAAGCTGCTCCCGAGCCCCTGGATAGGCAATCCAATGGAAAGCTCCTGCAGCAGCCGCTGTTTTGCCCAGCAGGAGACCCTGTGCAGGGAGAAATGCTGCACAGGAAACAGGTGGGTACATTGACCTCTGCAGAGCCCCTCTGCAGACTTCAATCCATGCTGGATGCTGGTCTCCAGGGAGGGCTCGGGCAGGCAGCGGGGAGCAGACATCACTTCTGGCAGGTTTCAATCAAAGACTAACTTTGAATGCTTGGGTCTGTGACGGGTAGAGGCAGCACAGCAAAGGCTGCCTAAGGTGCTGTTTCCCAGGCAGGGACAGTGCTGCATGGGTTTGCTTTTACATCAGGTGTCACTCACTGGGGTCTCGGGCATTAGCTGAGATCACAGCACTGGTAGCAGTCACCTTAGAAATTAAACAGGTGACATCTGCCCATGCGGAGCAAAGTGAAATGCGAAGCAGAAGGCAACACCATGACAACAGCCAGCAGCTGATTTTTTTTCAGCACAACATGAACGCAAGAACAGACAGGCTGGGCAAGAGGTTTTTCCAGTGCCCTTCCCTGTCCCTTGCAGTAGCCTCATAGAATCACAAAATATCTTCAGTTGAAAGGGACCCACAGGGTTCATCAAGTCCCACCCTGGCCCTCCACAGAGCAATGCCAAAAATCACATCGTGTGTCTCACAGACTGGGAAAGCATGTAGCAAAGTTTCCCCAGAATATTTTATCTGAGGGTTTGAGGAACTGAAGCCTCCCTCCAAGACTTACAGCAGAGGGCTGGAAATGCCAGTGTGCCCATGCAAGTCCTGTGCTAGGAAGCATGGAAGTGAAATGCCCTTTGAGGCTGCTACAAGAAGAAAAGCTGGGGTTCACAGCTACAAGGAAGCCTTGTGAAATGGCCCTGTGGCCAGGAGTGCCTCTGGGAGGTGTGCAGGAGGGGCAGGCACCAGGACAAGGGTAACTGCTGCCCACCCAGGGCCCTGCCCTGCAAATCTCCTGGCCTAGCAGATGTGGGTGAGGGGGTGTCTCAGGCAGGCACAGGAGAGGGAACTGCAGGACACACTGCTCCTGTTCCCACATCTGCCTCAGGAACCTCAGCCCAGCCACCATCATCTGCCCGTGGTTAACGCAAGAAGGCTTGAAAGAAGCAGCAAAAAGCTGATCAATTTGTGATGAAAGAGGCTGTAAATCATGCATGCAAGGGACATGGGGACAGGACAATCAGTTGTCGTTAATGAAGTGCTGGGTAAAAGAGATGAGGAGGCAAAACACTGCACTCTCACCCGGCTCTTGCAATTATGCACCCAGAAGAAGTAAGCGTAATTAATTAGAGACACCTATTTTTGGAGTTAGGAAGATACAGCAAGAGTGCCTAAAAATCAGATGCTCCTAAAAAAAGAGTGGGAAGAGGGCTACAGAGAGCAAATGCCATGCCTGGAAAGCACCAGCAGTGGCTTGCTGTGCTCTTCTGACCACTGCCAGGAGGACATCTCCCATCTGGGGGTCCCAACAGCACAGGGAGAGTCCACAAATCCTGGCAGCAGAATAACTGAAGATTTCATAATCCAGGGCTTTTTCCCATGCCTGAGGATAAACTGCTCGATCAGCACCTTACAGTCAAGCCTGAGCTATCAGCTATGTTTGGTATTCTGAGAGGTGAGGAGGAATTTCAGAGGGCTGGAGAAACAGCAGTTTCTCCCTTGCCAGAGGCTGTGTCTGCCAGTAAGGAGACAAAAGAACATCCAAACTGAAAACAAGGCAGCTAGGTAGGAAATTCCCCTCATTATAAGTATAAAAAGTATTTTCCTAGTGGGAGAAGTCAGGAAAAGAGATACAAAAAGTCCTCATCTCCTAAAGAGACTTTTTTCCCCTCGGCAATTCAGACCCAGAAACTCCCCTTCAAATATTCCTTCTCAGAAACTGAGGCTGTAAAATCTGTAAAGGGATGCTGCCTTTCACTGAGGAAAGCAAAAAACCTACAGGAAGGGATGCTAGAAGGAAAGAGAGCCACCACCAGGTGCCTCCCTGATGAAAACTGGTTGCACATAATCCCAGTCTGACCACAGCTTTTGGGGAGGTTTTAGTCACTGGTGGTGCTTCCTTGCTCACTGGCCCTCAGGGGCTTTCTCAGCTGGTGCCACACCAGCTTCTCACACATATGTCACACAGGAAAGTAATCTGTCTGCGACAGTGGGCTAATTTTGTCATTGCTGCTGTGCAACCTGCATGGGAAGCCATGGGAGGAACTGGTAAACGACAAAGATCTGAAGCATCTCTGGATGACTACTGCCATGTCCCCTTTGGGACCAACCAGCCTGTGGGGGCACAGTCAGACCCAGAAGTGTCCCAGAAGTATGGGCTTTGCCCAGATGTGCGTAGGATAATAACTCATTTCTCAGTTACCTGGGTGAAATGAAACACAGGGGTGCCTGGGAACCCTTGCTGCTGTGGGTGTAAGTCACCTCACAAACCACCCCTGCCAGACCCCAGGCAGTTTTCACTCCACCCCTTGTTCCTCTCTACAGCCTCATCCATCAACCACGTCTTACACAGTGACTAAGACGACCAGTTTCTCAAGCTGTGCCAGGATTGTTGCTGCAGTTCCCATGTAGGGCAGGAGGACCCTAGAGACTCTTTCATGTCTGCATCCTATAGCAAAAAAAAAATTCTCTGTGGAGTGATAAGATGAGAAAATTGTTATCACTCATTTCTGTGGCTGCAGACACCGCCTGCCCAGCACTGTGGTTGCTTTTCCTCTGTTGCTCACAAAGGCTCCAAGGATGTATTTTTTTCCTTAGGATTGGAAATAAATCACTCAAATCAGTTGCTTTTCTTGAGGTGCTACAAAACAAACTACAGTGGAAATGTTATCACTGGTAGCAGATTTAGCCTGCAGGACCATGTGTTCATTTAAAATTTAGCATTTAAAAGTAGTTTCCAGTGGTACCTTGTAAATACAAGGTATGGCCAGCACAAGCAGATAGAAATTGAGTGAAGTTATATGACTGGAAGTTATTTATTTCTGCCTCTGACAGTTACTGATGAAACCCTGCCTCATCACTGCTCCTGTGCATTCAGGACACTGGAGTGACACAGAGAAGGAAGAACAGGAGACAATACCACCTTAATGATCACACAGATGCCTCTATGACACCTACCTGCCAGACAAGTATCTGGGAGAAACAAAACATTTACTGTCTGGAGAAACAGACTGTGCCAGATTCCCACCACTGCCAGAATTCCAGCAGTGCCTAAGAGCCCAGAGATGTCATCTTTGCACTTCTGCTTACCTTGCTACCATTGCAACTTGCTGACATAGGCTCGGTGGGACAGCAAAAGGGCAGTTGAATACATTTCCTTCTCAAAAAAAAAGAAGAGAGAAGTAAAAAAAAAAATCAGTTGTTTTCTCTGAAAGCTGTGTAAAGAAACGCACTGGGAGGTGCGAAGATAGTTGAACAAGAGAGGCTTTTCTCTGCTCAAAATTCAAAGCCTGCTCCTGAGGCAGAACCTGCATGCTGAAGGCAGAGACACCTTGCTTTTCTCCCCAAGTGCCCTGGCAGCAGCTGCAAGAGGAGACCCTGCCACAGGTGCTCTGCCACGGGTGCTCAGCCTTGTTCCCCATGCTCTCAAGGCTCACAGGCTGGCCAGAACTGAGCAGATTTAAGCCATGCCCCTGGCAGCAGCTATCATTCCTCCAGATGCCAAGGCCTTGCCCTGCAAGACTACCACAGTCTCTCAAATAATAGGTTTTCCCTCCTCTTCCCTTGTCCACAAAAGTGCTGCTTTCCTAAAATACAGATACTTTCCTAAATACTCAGCTGTAGTCCTGCCTGGCACGTGCCAGGTCAGGCCACACTGTTCAATCTTGCTGACCTTACAACAATCTGAGAGCAGGATCCAGTAAGTGGCAATCAAACAACTTGTCCCCTTAAAACAGAGCCACTGAACAGCAAAACAAAAGCAGGCAGGGCCTTTATACAGGCTGAGGCCAAGAGAGAGCCAAGGAAACAAAGGCAGCACAGAAGAGATGCTGTGTCCTACCTTGTTGGAGCTCAGAAAGAAAGCAGGGATTTGGGGGGCACAGGAGTTGTCTTTGCAAGGTAAAAGGCTTCAGCACACAAAGCAAGGTGTGCTCAGAAATACAAGGTTTTCTCCCTTATCCCAGCTAAAGGGTGCTGACCAAGGAAAACAGAAGGAGATCTATCCTAGCAGTTCCCAGCTGCACCTAATGGGACCAGCATTCCTCACACCATGATTTTCTTGCCCCATGCTCCATCTTTCCAACTGACTGTGCTATCTGGTGTAGCTGAATGATGTCCAAGGGCTGCCCTGCACAGAACTATCTTTAGGGACATAGTGATATGAGAAAAGGAAAGGGGAGAAGCAGAACACGAAAGACTGACTGGCAGAGCCCAGAACAAGGTTTTAGGCTTGGCAGTTAGGAAAACCCTATTTCTGATGTGAAGCAGACTAGATCTAGAAATAGAAAAACAAAAGCTAGGGAAGCCTTCGGCATCAGTCTTAGAATCTGGCTTTTCAGAGAAACCAGCTTTTAGGGTCATGGACTCATCTGCCAGGTGGCACATCTTTTTCAACTGAATCCTCACCACAGACAGGCTTTTAGCTGAATTTGTTAAAAAAAAAAAATCAAACAAAACAAAACCAAACCAACCCCCAAAACCACACATGCAGGAAAAACTCACAAATGCAAAGGCTTGTCATTTCATATCTTCCTTAAAACAGAGGCTCTTTCATAATCCCACAAACATAAGGAATCAGGGAAATTATAGGTCTGTATTACATCGTTTCATTTGTTCCATAGAATCATTAATGTTGGAAAAGACCTCCAAGAGCATCAAGCCCAACCTTTGACCAAATACCACCATGCCCACTAAACCATATTGTGCAGTGCCACGTCTGCTCAGTGTTTGAACACTTCCAGGGGTGGTGGCTCCACCACTTCCCAGGGGAGCCTTTTCCAATACTGTACCAGTTTGAAAACAAGCCAGTGGGAGATCGCAAGTCAGAATTATATTGTAATAGGAAAATTAAAATAAATGCAATAATACAAGGGAAAAAAAACGTGACAGAGTCAGGATATAACCTGACACCCTGTTAGTCAGGGTGGTGGTAGCAGTCCAAGTGAAGTGGTTCAGTTGAAGCAGTGATCCTGTAGAAGGGTCTGGTCTCCACCTGAAGGTCCAGTGGTAGCTCTTGCCCTCTGGGAATCCAGTAGGCAGGGCTGGCTGGTGCAGTTCCAAGGCCCAGGTTATATTCAGTCGGGAATGCTTGGCTCCTCCCCCCTGGGCAGAGCATCTCACAATGGGAGGAGGTAATTCCATGAGTCATGTGGTGGTTTCTTGATGGCCCATTAACAGAGATAGCCTCTGGAGGGAGTTATTGGGGTGAGTCATGGCAGGAGGAGATAACAAACAGTGTCCCACCTGTTTTAACAGCT
Source organism: Orthonyx spaldingii (assembly GCA_013397795.1). Classification (NCBI taxonomy): domain Eukaryota; kingdom Metazoa; phylum Chordata; class Aves; order Passeriformes; family Orthonychidae; genus Orthonyx; species Orthonyx spaldingii. Next base: position 1,826,182 of record VZTJ01002870.1, on the reverse strand, counting down.
TGTGGAGATGGTAATAGACTATATCTTAAGTTGCAACCTAGGACAAATACTTAAACACTCTTTCAGTGAAGAAATTCCTGCTAATATCCAGCCTGGACCTCTCCTGGTGCAACTTGAGGCTGTTTCCCCTTGTCCTATCACCAGCAAATTGGGAGAAGAGCCCAATTTGTGTGAGTCAAGAGTGGCCACTGCACAGGCAAAGTATTTGGACTTAAGAATCCTACATTCAGAGCATTAAGGGCAACAGTAGGGCATTGAGAGCCATATGAGCTGTGACATAGCTACAGTTGCATAGGATCATCCCAAATATTTGCTGGAAGTAGTGGTTTTATTCATATTTTATTTCTTTTTAATGTTTAACAAAAGATGGCACTGCAAAATCTGGAGGTGAAGAGAGACTGGCTGCAGTCCCCCCCTCTCCAGGCTGTTGTGGCAGCCAGCAGGGAATTGCCACACTTATCCACGTCCTTATTTAACGCTTCAGTCGTTCTTCACACTCCTGTACAGGAGTTGCCAGGGCTTGCAGACAGGTATAACAGCAGGTGGACCAGGACTCAAGCACTCTGTGAAGGAATACAAACACCAGCTAATTAAATCTATTGTTAAAACTATTTGTTTCTTGCTGGGGCCGAGTGATCCGACAGAGTTTAAACAAGACAGGTTTCATTTCTGAGGGCAGACTGCCATCTTCACTCAGGAGCTCCTCACCCCAGTCATTTTAGATTCAAAATGCAGATCAGTGACAGAGAAACAGCAATAAAATAAAAACCCAAGGCCAAAACTCTGAACTCTAGGAGGAATATTGTTCAGCAAGAAATTCTATGATTTAGCCAAGCAGCAGGAGCTGCTTGAATAAACAACGGTTGCAAGCAATGAGATCCTCAGCACACAAATCACAAAGGTCTATTTCCAAGGAACACCTGCCCCCAAGAGGGCACTGTGATATTGTGTATTCCTCCTGGCTTGGGCACTGGGAGATTTTATGTATATATATATATGGCATGGCATGGGAGCACCCACGGCCCGAACAGTGCGGCGAAGGAATGCCATCTCTCCAGCCCGACCCAGCCCCACAGCCACTGCCAGCAGGCAAGGGGAACACCTGGCTTCTGCCTCCAATGGATTCACTTCCCTTTTAGGGAAACCTGCAAGCAGGAAAGCAGCAAAAAGCCCGATTTGCTGGAAAACGAAGCAGCAAATATAACGCAAGATCTGTTGCTACTGGTGTGAGCAGGTCTGTACTCATTCCCCACCCAAACCATCCATCTCTTGGCAGCTGGATGTGATAAGCCTCGGTTTCCTTGGCAGTTTTCCTCCCAGGGTCACAGATAGTTTCTTGCTTGATTTCTCAGGCAGTTTCAGCTTCAAATACCATAAAGGCCTGTGCAGTGAGATGCTGGATGGAGTAAACAGATGGTGTCTGCTCAGCAAACAGACCTCCAGACCCTGTCAGCTGCCTCCAGCTTTGTTCCCAAAGTGCCTGCCTGTCTCCCTCTCTCTTTGATATGCACACACCAGCTATCTGGTCCAAGATCACCTCCTTCTGCCACTTAGAATGTGCTTTTATTATCTGGCCTCACTATCTTCCAAATCTCAGTCTGAATTTTCTCATCAGTCTTAATAGCTCTGAAGCTCTTTGGTTTGCATGTCTAGCCTGTCCTCTCCTCCCAGACTGGCTCATCCAGGGCTAACCAGACCTGTGGGAGAAGCCACTTCAGGGATTTGTGGAACACCTTTGGGAAAGGTTTTAGCACATGACTTCACAGCACCTCATGAAATCAGCCTCTGATTACATGCATACCACTTAAAAGCATTTAAATATCTGCTTCGTAGCTCTAAAACTTTGCTATCAACTTTCCAACCCTGTGTACCACGGGCTACCGTAGCCTAATTATAAACCAAATTCTGCAGTCCCTAATTGGCCACAAATTACTTACAATAGGTGCCAGACAACTAAATCTCTTTCTGAATACATCATGCTCTCCACAGGCAGGTAAGTAAATCAGTGTGAGGAGGACAGTGTTGTTCACTTGGGATAGTTAAAGACAAAATGCTCACCTGTTTTTCTAAATTATATTTTGATTTAACAGACATAACTTGATGTGGTAAGAAAAGCTGGGAACTGAGAAGCTTTCCTCTCCACCCTCATTGCCACTCATTTCCAGTTCTGTTTCCACTAACCCAAGAGGCCCTTGCTGTGGCTTTCGAAAGCTTTGCCTTGCTTAAATCCTCACCTGAAGCCCTCTCCCTCCTGTTGGAGAGCCAGCCATGAGGGAATACCGGCTAACTCTGCCTGGGGACAGACAGCACACAAACACAGATAAGCAAGTCACCAGCTGTGGGAGGCATTTAATCTTTCAGCTATGAAAGAGGTTTTTTGTGGACCCTGTAGCAACGAGGAGAGCAGAGACAAGTTCCTTGCTTTCAGGTATGTAGCCCCAGTTCCTACCCACAGCTTTGTTACCAGCTGCCCAGCACCAAAGGGGATCTCAGCAGGCTGGCTGGGCTCTCTCCTTGGCCTTGAGGAGGGGCAGGAAGAGCAGGCTTAGTGCTTCTCTCGACCCAGCAGCCTGTCGGTGCTGCACAGCCCTTCCCTTTGGCTTGTGGGGGTGTTTGGAGGATCTCCCTGGTAAGCGATCAGGAATCAGCCACTTGAAGGCCAATCCAAGTGTCTGCAGCATGGGCCAAGAAAGAAACAGCTTCCCAGCTTTCGGAAGGGAGGTGGTGGGAAGAAGCCATCTGAACAAAGACACAGGGAGATCAGCACCTCCAGCCAGGAAAGGGTGTGGTGAGCTCCGAGGCTGAGTACCCCATCTGCTCCCCTCTCCCTGCAGCTATGCCTACCCCTCTCAGCAGGCATTCCAGCGCTAAAAAGGAAAGCTTGCTTCCCTGTGCAGCTGGTTTGCCTTTGCTCTGACAAGCCAGGCATGACTTTCCACTTACTACAAGGATGGAGGCATATGATCTCACTTTGCTTCCTCTTTCCATAAGAATTTTAGTACAAAGCCTCTCAGAGACAGACCTGCCAAGAGAGTCTTCCTGCTCCTCCAGCAACTCACTTGTCACTGCCTGCTTAGCCCCTTTTGTCTCCCTCTCCACTCTGGTTTTTTGCCTTCAGGTTTGAGACTCCTGGCAGGTGCGGCCTGACGATACCAGCTGCAAAATCCTCTTTGCAGAGCAGCCCATTAGCCCTTCTACCTCTCTTCTCCTTTGGCACCTACTGAGGCACTCACATACTGCTCCAAGAGGCGGTAGTATGGCCTATTGCCATGAATCTCTTCCCTCTGATGGCTTTCAAGCCCATTTTATGTCCCTCACACAGTTTAAATTCTAATTTACATGAACAGATATTTCTGGCACACGAGTGCCAGCCTCAGGTTTCTCTTTGGTGTCTGAACAACCTTGGTTAATCAAGTGGCTATCCACAGAGTTTGCTGTTTGGTGTTGTTCCTCTCATCCTGCTGAATTTCTGGGAGACTGTGCTAGTCCCACACCCAGCTTCACTAGTTTATTGTTTGAAAAGAGGGTAAAGGCAAGATGTGATGGCAAACAGCTGTGGGGGTCATGGCCACTTCTGAACACCAGTAATGTGAGGTCCCAAAACTCCTTGTCTGCCAAAGGGATAAAAACCCCAACATAGCCTGAGTATCTGAAACAGACACCAATCTTTGAAACATGAGGGAAGAAAGAAGAAGCAAAACCAGCATATTGCCAAGCACAGCTTTCTGACTACCTGTGACTCTGGTTTTCTCCCTTGTCTGCACTGCTGCTGCTGCCAGTGAGGAGCCACAAGACCATGGCCAAATTTAGGGTGCCGTTGTGCACACACACAACATCAAATGTTCAGAGACAAGGTTGTACCTTTGACTTCCCAGGTCTGTTCAACACCAGTGCCTAAAATAACTGCACAGACATCTCGATTTTGCAGGAAAGGATCTAGGGCAATGACAGCAATTCAGGTCCCGAGGCAGCTTGGATTCAGTATGCTTTTCATGGGATCTGCTCCATTTTTCAGCTGCTCAAATATCACACAGACCAGTGATCAGTTACCACACTGAAGAGTTCTTGGCAGTAAAGGGGCAAATAACATCCCTAGAAAAATGACAATACTTTCCAAGTGTCGTTTTCTTCACCGGCTGTGCCTTAGCTGGTGAGTGGCTGCCCCTCTTACAAGCTGGCCTCAGCTTGGCTTGTTCCCTTTGGTACTGATACCTAGAGGGTGTAGTATAGCTCCATGGGACTACAGAGGAATTCTCATGCACAGAATTTTCACCAGCCTTCTGCACCTGCAGCACCCAGATAGATGGACAACAGTGGTGCGAGCAGTGTGCTTCTTTTCAGGCCGGCATCCTCTGGGAAAGTAAAACAATCATACTTAAAATCAAATACAGGATAAAACTTTTATTTACCCATTGCTGGCAAGAAGATCTTGGTAGCTTCAGTATCTGCTGGGAAAAACTGTGGTTACCCTTTGTGCTATCTACAATGACTTAGTAAAGCAAAAATGTTAACATTGTTTTTACTTCTTGTGCAGGAGTTTGCCCATTCCCATATTCACAGGGTGCTAAGAAATAATGTCTGATCATGGACTTGCCACAAACTGGACACCTAGGAATTCCTTGACCGGTCTTGAACATTGCAGCCCTTGGGCAAAATATTTTTGCTTGTATGGAAATAGAGGTATTTAAAGAAATCTCAAGGGCTCAGTACAAGTGCAGAGGTCATTCTACACATTGTAACTTACAGTGTCATGGCATAAGGTATAAAAATATGGTTTGTTATGGCTTCTTGGACATCTGCATTCACATGAGTTGTATTTTGGTACACTTGAGCCAGCAGAACCCATGTTACACTCAACAGTGTCCACTCACAAGTGAAACCCCTGCCCCAGAGGTATCAGTCTGTCATCAGATCAATGGCAGCCATCTGAGACTCACACAACCCTGCCCCCAGGGGCCGGGGGCAGTGGGTTCACAGGGAGAGGGGGAAGTTCCCAAAGCATGCATGATCTAATGGCCCTCGTTAGCTCCCTGGTTTGCCATATGCATCTCAGCTGGGATCTCAGTAATTGCGCTGAGACAGTGCTGCCTCAGTGGGGTTCAGCAAGAGGGCAGCCCCCCAAAAGGCACCACACAGGCGCATTATTAGTGGAAAAAAATCTGTGGGTGGTGCAGAAAGGAAAAAGTCCCTCCTCTGTCAGAAATCATGGCTTGTGTGTTGTTCTCCAGTCGCAGGTAGATGTACACAGTGCATAAGGCCAGAGACCTGCAGCTGCATTGGCTTCTCAGCAAAGCTGACTTACCTGTGTGGTCCTTCAGGAGTTACCAGCCCTTTGGAAGAGGGATGGTCCTTCAGGAGCAGATCAGCCCCTGGTCAGAGGCACTAACTGCACACCAGGCTGATGCACGACCATGCCACCAGTCAGAAATATGCCATAATGAAAACCCTGACAGTGAGCTCCAGTAATTCGTACCTCTGCAGAACAGCTCCTCCTGCTTACAAGCCACACTTAACAAAACAGTAATTGCTGCCTGATTTCTAATTGCTCTCATTAACAAGAGCAATGGAACACATCAGTTCTACAAACACAGCTTTGATGCGAAATATGCTCTAGAAAGCACAGAAGCTCAGCTTTTTTTAATTTATGTTGGTAGTGAGTGCACTACTACAGTATATCGGTGTGACCTAAATATTTATAGCACAGGTAGCAGTACTAGAGGTGAAGGGATTGAAAGCAAAAGAGATTTTTGGGTGCATTTTTATACAAATAAATGTTGAGCCAGCAGCCAACCAAGCAAAAATCTGTTTCTCTGAGATCTAGGGACAGCACAGAAAGCTGAGCTCAGTTGCCATTCCTCCTCCTCTGCCTGGCAGTGCCCTGCCAAACCAAACCCTCTCATCCCAGGTTCTTGCTGCCTGGCTTTGGAGCTGTTTGCAGCAGTCCCAGGCCACGCTGCTGGCTGTGAGGCAGGAGCTCAGGGATGCACAGCAGTGATGCCTGCAGCCAAGCCGGCTCGCAGAGCTGCAGCCCGGAGCGTACAGGAGGGGGAGTGTTTGCTTCGATAGCTGCTTCCTCCCCGGGAAACCAGGGCTTGCTTCCCTATCTCCTTCAAGCCCTCCCCACCCCCAGGATGCTCCAGCAGCATCTGCCTGCACCAGGCTTTTTCTGGGCTCCCAGGAGGGCTTGCTGAGACTGAAACTGCCCACTCCAGCCGAGCTTGTGGAACACTTCCCCAAAGCGACCTGCTCCCTCAAGCAGGATGAAGAATTGCCAGCAGCACAGAACTCCACTACATTACTCCTTACCATTGCAACCTGATTTGTAGCTGCCACTTTGGTTTTTCCACAGCTGTGTGGACACTCCCTCTTCTGGTTATGTTATTGTAGGGACTTCAAAGGGGCTTTCCGTAAGGAGGAGTTGGCTGTAGGTTTCGGGAACGTGCCTGTGATGTGACTGCCCATTCCTATTTCAAAAGACATAGCGAGCATCAGCCAAGCCCCTGCAGATGTCTGCACACATGTCCTTCTATTCACTGGAGCAGCAGTGGCATTTTCCAGGGGTACTTTGGTAGTAAGTGGGGAAGGGAAGCCTGGTCTAAGCTTTTTCCCTCATAAAAATGCCTGCATTGGTTCAGTTATGTTTAGCCCTCTCCAAGTTCCCAGCTCCTCTGAAAAGTCCATCTCAGACCTCAGCTGAAGTCACTGTGGTTATGACTCAAGGGCTAAACTTGTCAGGAAATCATGTGTATCCAGCAAAATGGGTTTCTGCATCTGGCCTGCTGATTGCTAGGTGGGAAATTTTTCTCTTTAGTAACCACAGTTTCTGAACAGGAACTTCTGGGAATGGTTCTTGCTGATCAGAAATAAGAAATCTGGGGCATTTGTTTGATGGCCCAAACATGCCTGATGGTACAGCCTGATGGCCTGATGTTTCCATGTCTGGTGGTATATGCCTGGCAACCACATTTCCATGGCATGTTCAATTCCCATACTTCCAACTGGCCTGTAGAAATAACATCTGAAGTGTGAAAGGGGTTTGGTTTGGACCCACAACTTCTAAGCAGTTAAAACTTGACATGGTGACTGCATTACTTGCTCTTAGCTCAGAGCAAAGCACCCCTGCAGCACATACAGGCCTATGTTTGCAGTTTTGAGCTATTTTAATTTCCTCAAGTGACTTCAGAATACTGACAAGATGGACTCACAAGAAAGATTTTCTTTCATCTTCAGCTGATTACCATTCCTCTTTGTAACTGACTTGCAAAATGAAACATGTATTCAAAAACTAAAAATAGCGTTTGGGTTGGCATTTAGGAAGATGGGGGTTTGTGGTCCTAGGCTTCTTTATACAACTGGTAAGGAAATGTGGACTCCACAGGGAGGACAGGATCCTGAAGCAGCTTAAAAAAAACCCAGCACAAACCAGAAACAACTGTTTGTGAAAGCCAAGGATGCGGCACCTGAAAGAAGGAGCTGACACTGGCCTGAAACGCAGCATGTGGTGGGAGGGATGCCCTGCTCTGGTGTGGGTCTTGTGGCCCAGCCCAGCTGCCCTCTGCTCAATTTGACTGCCATATTATGGCAACTAAAACTGACTAAAAGCTTTTAAAACCCAAGTTACAGAAGGTCTCTGAAGGATCTCTGGCCTCACTTCTTTGTAAATCTCAAAAAAACCATTTTGATACAAACAAATAGAGAGCAGTTCCAACTTCAAGAAACTGAAAAGCTGCTTCTTCTGAAAGATGCATTTAGAGTTCTCCGTCCACCTCACACAAGGTCAGAAAGCCTCTCTAGTAGTAGAATAGCTCCGTGCACCATCACCAAAAGAAGTCAATATTTATAGCCAGCCAAGGTGGTTTACAGTTAGTGCTAGTAGAAGCCACTCCTTTGTACTGCTCTGTGTAGTTTGAATTTTAATGTAACTAATACCCTGCAGAAAACTGGTATAGGTTCCCAAATGGGTCCCTTATCCGAGAAAGCTGACATTTAAACCTCTTCATCCACTCAGCCCTATGGTGAGAACTCAAGTGAAGAGGCTGAAAGGGTAAAAACTCTAAAGTATGCAGCCCCAGCAGATGTCTCCCCTGTGTGTGTGTGGGCACACCAGGGGCACCCCTGAGCAGAGAGGACCCACCAGACACCCATGTCACCTCCCAAAGGTGCTGTCACACACAACATTCCACCCATCACAATGCTTGGGTGGGGCATGGAAGCAAGGGTTGCCGTAGGTGAAGGTGAGCAGCTGCCATGCACCAGACATTACAGCTGCCAAATCCTGGAGCAGAACACCAGCTCCAGTCAAGCCCACCAGGATCACAGATCATGCCAAGGTCCGATGGAGGAGAGAAGTTACTCAATGAGCTGGGCTACAAGCTGGGTCAGACACTGGGGGAGGGCAGCTTCTCCAAGGTGAAAGCAGCCACCTCCAACAAATTCAAGGGCCCCCTGGCTGTCAAGGTGGTGGACCGGCAGCGAGCATCCCGAGCCGTCGTGTTCAAGTTCCTGCCTCGGGAGCTCTCCATCGTGCGCAGGATACAGCACCCCAACATTGTGCGCGTCTTCGAGCTCATCGAGGTCTGCAATAGGAAGCTCTACATCGTGATGGAGGCCATGGACACTACCCTGCTGCAGATGCTGGAGAATCTGGGAAAGCTGCCCTGCACGCCCAATGCCCGGGACATCTTTGTGCAGGTTGTGAGGGCCGTGCGCTACCTGCACGACCGCGACCTGGTGCACCGGGACCTCAAGTGCGAGAACGTGCTGCTCTCTGCCGACGGCCACCGGGCCAAGATCAGCGACTTTGGCTTCAGCAAGGAGCTCAAGGGCTACCCGGACCTGAGCACCACGTTCTGCGGGACAGCGGCCTTCGCCTCCCCAGAGGTGCTCATGGGCATCCCTTATGATGCCAAGAAGTATGACATATGGAGTTTGGGGGTGATGCTCTACGTGATGGTGGTCGGCAACGTTCCCTTTGATGATACCAACATCCAGAGCATGCCCCAGCTGCAGAAGAAGGGGGTGATGTACCCAGAGGGGCTGCCCCCACTGCCGGAGCCCTGCCAGGCCCTCATCACCCAGCTGCTCCAGTACACCCCGGCCTCCCGGCCTGGCGCGGGGCAGATAGCCAAGAACCGCTGGCTGAATGGGGACATCTGAAGGAGAGAGCCCTCCCTGAAGATTCTGGAAGAGCACTTTGGTGCAATAAATACTGTCGTGAAAAAGCATTTCTGTGGTTTATCGATTATTTTGAGGCCCAGGAGTGCCTGTGTGTGGAGCTGATAGAACTTCAGACACCAGCAAGGCCATATGCTCTCAGGAGGTGGTCAGATCCCAAAACAGCAGCGTGAGCCTGCTACAGGCTGAGTTTTGAGACACAACAGCCATGCAGAGTTGCCAGGGCAGGGTGATGACGTGCAGCAGCACAGGCCATGACGGTGCCTGCTCCCTAGAACACCAAAACTCCAGCACAGCCACCCCAATCTGCTGCTCCCCATCCTCTGCTGCTGCGTGCACAGAGACTATGGGAGGAGAGCTGCTCTCACAGGGGTCTTGGCTTCTCCTCAGCCTTGTTCATCACCAAACTGTATTTGAGCACAGGGGAGGGAAGAATCAGTGGTCCTACAAATCACTGCTGCAGAGAAAAGGTCGCATTTTTTGTGTGCCACTATTTCAATCTCACAGTGATACTCACAGCCCAAATTCACACTAGGATCTTTGCAGGCAGCTGGACAGCATGACCCAGCCGAAAGTTTTGGTGTGGCTTTGAGATCCCCACCTTACATGTGACATCTTTCAGATATTTATTCTTAGCAATATTTGAAATGTCTGCCAAAAGATACTTGATGAGAAATGCCACTGGCCATGGAGAACCTGGAAGGGAAAAGTGATAAAGGTACAAAGGAGAACCACTTTGCTAACTCCTGCTGTCCAGCTTCAGTGGGGAAAATTACCAATTACTCTTAATGCAACCCCCAAAATCTTCTATGGGTCCCTATGGGCAAGTCCCATTTTCAAAGGGTTAGTTAAAGGTAGGAGCTGGCATCTGAAATGTACATTCATGAGACATTTCAACCACCTCTAAACATCTCCAGCTTCCACTGGAACTGAAGTCTAAGAGGAAATGTTCAGTGGAGTGGTTTGGTGGTGTTGGTGGTGCCTCGTGAGCTGACACAGCACAGCCCATGGGCAGTCCGTGTCTGACATGAACAAACCAGTGCACGTGGTTCTGCTGGAGGAGGTGGAAACACCTTTCCCAAAGTAAACATTTTGGGTCTATTAAAAGCAGCAGTTTAAGTAGAACAAGATGTGGCAGCAGAGCCAGGCCAAGACTTTTTAGCATGCAGGCTACAGGGAATTTTGACACCCCCAGAATGAAGATTTATTTTGTTCTTCTCCTTACAGCTGCAAAATAAAACTTGCAGCAGCAAAGTCTAAAGTAGACAGAGTAATGGGATACAAAGGGTGTCTTGTGGCCATCGATGGCCGTGGAAACAGGCTTGGGAAGGATCAGGAAGGGGATGGAAAAGAAGGAGAGAAGTCCTAAGGATGTGGGAAGCGAGGAGGTGGAGCTCAGAGTAGTGAAATTTTCAGCAAGGCTCAGCTCTCCTTTTCCTGCTCAGCTTCCAGCCACCCTGTCAGTCTCATCCCAGTCCGTGCCCCAGGACATGCAAGTACCTGTCCATCTCCATCTACTGCCTTTCTCCAACCCTTGCATGCCTCCAGGTACCTCCCCACAACCTGGGAAGCACAAACCTGGTGCTGCTGTATCGCCTCTCCCCTTGCCTTGTCTTCATCTTCTTTCATTAAAGACGAAGCTAATACGAAGGGAGTCCTTCTAAAATCCAGACCCTATTAATCTCCCCTCAGCACCACATTCTCCTAAATGGTTGCATCTGTTGAGGACATGAGCTGGGAGGGATGACTAATGTTTTGCAAGGCTGTACCCCCTTGGGTGGCTTGGGAAAGCAGCTGGGGTTCAAGTGGTGAGAGGCTTGAATGAGCCACAGGAGGCTCGTCAGGCTGCCCGCGGCCCTCGCCCTCAGCAGGCAGATGGTGATCTCCCAGGGCCAGCACTAACGACCTCAGAGCAGTCCCCAGGCTGTGAAAACAGTCCATTACATGTCTAATTACGCACATTAAAAATAAAAATCACAATTAAAGACTCCGAACCAATTCTTATCTAATTTGCAACAGTGGGATATCAGTTTTGAAGGAGGGCAGGATCAGAGGCTTACAGCTCTGCCAGCACCCCTCCCCTCCAGAGGGCTCTGCATGTGCTAAGCCTGCTCTTCACTAAGTTTATTTCCTCCTCAGGAGGTTAGAAATGCTTTTTAACCTCCCTGGGAGGTGCTTATTCGAGGGCAGCGTCCCTTCCCTGACTCCAGGCAGATGAGCCCCACTATCCTGGCCACAAAGCACAGTGCCCTGTGTTTATGGGACAGCCCTTGGACTTTGGATGAGAATGTGTTGGAGGCACAAACAGCGACACTGGATTACCAATATCCTGATCAGGCCCACCAGACTTGTCCTGCAGTGTGACTCTGTCCTCCCCAGGCTGTTTGGAATGTTCTGGTGCAGTGCCATCTGGGAATGAAGGGTCCCGTGTGATACCAGCACTGAATAAATACTTTTACATGGGGGACCTGATCACCAAGCAATCTACACAAATAATTATATGCTATTTAATCCTTTTCCAAGGATAAGAAGGTAAATTTTCAGGACATGTATTAGGCATCTGTGTGGTGTGCCAGCACCTGGCTCTTGTTGGTTCATTCCACGGGGTGAGCATTACCCCATCCACAGCCCTCTTGCTGGCTGTCATTGTGCCCTGTCACTGACAGGCTCACTGGAAAACCTTTCAGATTTTTAGACGTGTCTTGAAATCAGAGAGACTCTTAAAAGAACATTCAGCAGAATAGAGTGTTTAGTGTTTTCTTGAGATCATCTTGAAGCAATTTTAGCTCATTTAATCTCAGAAGAGCATTATAAATTTCAAAGACGTCTTCCAGACCTTTAGTATAACTCTCCTCCCACTGCTCTTTTGTCCATATTCTGTATCACTTTGCCTGAAATACAGCCTTTATTTCATGCAAATGAAAGGAAGGGAGGTAATTCACTGCACACTGACATTAAAGCTCCCTTTTCAGCTAAGCAAAATTTGCTTTCAAGATTTTAGGCCATAGCTGATGTGTCTGATAAGCTTCAGGACTCAGCTACTTAAAAGTCTACACGTTACAAAACTCTGGAGATAAGTATATTCATGAATTGTGGGAAAACACTGCCAGGTAATCAAACACCTCACGTATTCCTGCACTGACTCTGGGCTGGCTGTCCCAGGGCTCTCCATCTCTGCCTTCAGCCAAGCCGGGCTCCCAGTGAGCTGCTCCAATCACCCCGGGCCCAGGCAGCAGCAGCAGGTCGGGCGGGAGCCGTACCTGCATGACCCGGCCTTGCTGCAGAGGCAAAGCTCCCAACAGGCAATCGAGCAAACTCAGCCCTGCTTGAATACATTAACCTTTCCATAATTGCAGCCTTCAGAGCCGGCAGCCTCTTTCCCAGTCACCTAGAATCCTCCTGGCTCTTTTCTAGACCCTGCTGGGTCTCCATGACTTTGTTTCAACCCTTCTCCAGCTGAAGATCTCCTCATCCTCACTTTTCATCATCTCTAGAGGTCTCTACACTTACTTGTCTGCCAGAAGAGATATGGAGGGAGAATGGGGGCAAACATTTTCCTGTCTTGAGCCTTTTGGTTATATTAAACATAATTTAAAAAAACCCAAAAGCTAACAAGAGGTCCTTACCAAAGGACAGGATCCAGGAGGTCTTTGCATACATAACTTTCCTTGCAAATGAAGCTTTCTATGAATAATATTTTCATTTTCACAGCACCTAGCAAACATTAATCCTTGCTCTTGCACGAACTGGTAAATATTATTCTCCCCGTGTTACAGTATGCAGTCTAAGGGTCTTACCTCAGGCCAAGGGGATTTCATTTTACATTACACTTCAAACTTTCCCTGGCCACTCGTCCTCTGGCCAGATCATGACTCTGCCTTCAAGCAGTAATAAATTCAACAGTATCTGATGGTCTGGAAAGACATGTGAATTTCCTCTCCCAAAACTGCTTCTAAATCTACTTCATTTTATCTCATAAATGAATGAAATAGACTACACAGATGGCTGGAGCTTCTCTTCCATGCACTGAATAAGGGATCCAAATTTCCTAACTGCATTTAAGAGTCTTTTTCAAGAGTCAAGGCAGCACTCATACCACAGGATGTAACACAGGCACAGGCTGCCCTCAGCTGGGGCATCTCAATCCTTGGAGCTTTCCAAGGGCCAACTGGACAAAATCCCTGGTCTTATCTCAGAGTTGACCCTGCATGTTGGGTTGGAGATCTCCAGCCTCCCCTCCCCCATGAAATACTCTGTGATCCCACAAATACACAATTTTTTGTGCTACAAGGTGACAACTGTTCTTTGTTTCAGAGATACACAGACTTCTCCATGAGTTTGACTGCAGGGGTGATAAATAACTGTATTTTCTAGACCCATTAAAATGTGGGACAGCAAGCAGTGCCTCCATCTGCTGATTATGTTTTGGTTATTACTGCTCTTATAGGAGGCAACATGACATAAGGACCCAAACATGGTTGTTAGGTGTTCCTCTTTGAAGTTAAAGAGCTACGCAAGGGTGGGTGGAGTGTCTGTGCTCCTTCATTTCTTCTCACATTATTATCAGCCACAGCAGCAACCAACAGATTCCCTGAAAGACATTCATGGTGTTATTTCTTCCTCTTAGCTGGCAGATGTTCATTATATTCAGGTAGCACCTAAATGTCACAGGAGCCCTATTGGGACAGATCCTGTGTACAGGTGTTGTTATTTTTTTTATTGATCATCTCTGCCTCTGAAGGTCTCACTTCATACATGAGAGGCACCTTGGTCACAGAAGGGAACCTTCTCTTGGACTGTGCAATCTGTAGGTGTCCTCACAGAGAGCAAAGAGTGAAACACCACAGGAATGATTGCTTCATGCATTACCCAGCATCAGAGAAGCATTTCTGATCAGCACAGCTCAGTGCGCTTTACAATACAAGTGGTTCTTGAAGGGAAAAAAATAAAGGAAACTAATTAAATGCCTCTTAGCAGACCCATCTAACACCAATGAGACAAGGTCAATGGCCACAGCGTCAGCAGAGTCACCCAGCAGGTGACAGGGTCACAGACCATCTTGTATCCTCACAGGAATATATTTACAGAGAAGCCGGATCCCACCAAATGCTGAGAGCTCTCAAGTCCCACTAAACTATTTTAAAGTAAATAGTATCTGAGGGAACTGAGCACCTCCAGACAAACCCTTAAGAAATCCCTGACCATTCCTCCTCCACATGGTCACTTTGCTTACTCTCCATGTACTGCAGCAACCCAATGGAACTGTAACTGGCAGTACCGTTTCTTCATAATGCTCTGCACAGCACTGTCACGTCATCACATTCTCCAGAGGAACATGCCATTTCCATTAAAACCTTCATTAAAAGTACATATAGAGCATTGGCTGCAGCTGACATGGCTTTAGTGCTACCTCAGACCTTTAGGCTGATAAGATGTTGGAGTTCCTCCACAAGTACATGGCAGGGCTTGGTGGGTGGAGGCAAATTGGAGTTGGCCAAGAGGAGAGGCAGGATCTGTGCAGCACATGGGCTGCCACCTCTTCCAGGCAGAGCAATAACCAGCCCAGGGGACACCAACAGACCAGACAACATTCTCATTAATTAAAAGCAAAAAACCCCAAAACACACATTATTGTCTCAAAAATAATGATAATCCTTGGCTTCTTGTTTGCATGTTCATTAGCATGTTAATAGGATACCTATTATGGAAGATCTAAACCACACAGTCATGCACATATGCACCCAGTCATTTATTATAACAACAGCTTCCCTTCTATTTGACATATTCCTCCCCGTCCAGAAAATGGTTCAAGCTGCACCATCCGGGGCAAGCTGTAATTGATGAATAAATCTTGAGGAAAGCAATTTTGCTTTCTGTGCATTACACAGCCAATTATCTTTTCCAATATTGAGAGCTCTATTTATTTATTAGTGATGGAGCCAGGGAATTGCTGGAAGAGGGACCCGTGGGAGGGTTGCACCTACTAGCAAGCTTCACATAAAAATACACCACTCTTCAAATCAGCACACACACATTCCCTTAAATAGGGGGGAAATGTCAAAAGCAAGTCCCCACAAACAACAGATCCACAAACCACTACAGCCAAGTGGAAGGAAACTACTACTGGTGAAGGAAGCACCCAGGGTGTCCCAGACCCAGGCAGAGACAGCTTCCGAGCCCGAGGAGGGAGGATGAGGATTGATGTGGTAGCCGGTGGCACAGGGGAATGCAGGGCTCAGCCAGCCTGGGTAAGCAGCACAGTCATTTAGGTACCTCTTGAGTGGATCACATAATAGTTTCTGATTCAGCAGCGTGGTTAACTATGAAGATGTGAGTGCAAGACATTACTCAGGGCAGGTAACTATCTAGGAGAAACTACAGTGGAGACTGTAGCCTTTCCTGCAGCCATCATCTTCTGCATTTCATCTTCACAGCAGAAAAAGCACTGCCAATTTTCTGTCTTTTGTTAGACTATTTCAGGCAGCGCCTGGTGGGAGACAGTCATGGAGAAAACTGTGCTGGTGGTTTTGGGACAGAGCACCAGTCTGTCAGCAGATTAAATCTTTTTCAAATGCTATTCTCAACACATCATGCAGGATCTTAACTTCAGACCAACAGCTCAGCACAAACTTAATTTCATTATGAAACTGGAGCCTTTCATATTTTGGCTATAACACTCCTAAAACATTTGTGTTTTTCATTGCACCCTGCTCCATTTCTTTGGTTTTACTCTACCCCTAAATTTTCTGCACATCTCAGGTTTTTATGTGGGGGAGAAGTCTGCACCGCAGATGCTTCGCTAACAAAGCTGTACAGCCCCACAGCAGTCAGCGAGGACACAAAAATGGGCATCAGCTGGTGACCTGCCTGACAGCAGGGGAGCAGCAGAGGTCTGGGTGAGCAGGTTTGGTGGGTGTGTGGAATATTCCACTGCGCAAAAAGCATCAGAGCAGATTTTGGCATGTAGAGTCAGGACTTTAACAGAGTGCATACGTTAAAATGCTGACTAACTCAGTTATGAACTCTGCTGGAAGTCCAGACATTGCCAGTCTCCAGAATGAATAGTAGATAAAACAGATCACTATGTTGAGCTGTAGTCAAAATCATCACCCACCCACAAAAAGATCATCACAACGTATCACTTAAGTTGAGCCCATGTTTGCAAGACCTTCCCCTAAATCTATTGGCAAGAAAATTTTGATTTTACATGCCTACAGATCTGTAATTCATGCCAGAACAGGACAGGATCTACAGCTAATTCCAGTATCAGAGAAATACAGAAATCAGCACACAGAAGGGTAGTGTTTGTAATGGTGACATTTTTCCAGTAGTAGGCAGACTCGGGTCACCTGTATATATTTAGCATCCATCATATGATAAGGACAGTTGCTGGCTAGCAGAGCACACAATCTCACTCTGAGCACTCCAAACATTTCCACATCTTGTTATTACCCATGGCTTTTATCACCTCGGCCACCGGATTTGCAAGTCACTACTGCAGCATAAGCAGCCTGCAGCAAAACTCCCCTCACCACCAAAAACCCCTACCTCCACTAATAAAACAACAAAGTTCTCAAGAGGGACCTGCCCTCACCAAGCACTCCTGGGGCGCTCACTCATCCCAAGCCTTCTGCTTCAGGGAGAGCACACACAGCACCAAACCCTGGCATGGTGGCTGCCCCCCGGTTGCCCATGCACCATGATGGAATGTCAGGATTGCACCTTGCGGTGCCACAAGCAGACAGCGTGAGAAAGGGATCAATGATGGCATAGGCTAGGCATGGGCAGGAGAGGACTGCTGCTGGCCAGGATGGGCTGTTGTCGTGAAGATCTCAGCGATAAGTGTCTTGTGAGCCAGCTTTCCCACAGGCTGAGAAAAATGTTCTACAGAGACAAACCCACAACCACCCATGACATCGGGGAGCCAACATGAAATGTGGGAGACTGCACTTCACGGTGGAGGCTGTTGATCTGTTCAGCTGCTGCTGGGGAGGCTGGAAGCATGGCTGCTTGGAGCTTGTAAGAAGAGGAAGGGTCATAAGGAAAAATCTCGGAAACCCATGGAAGGTTGAAGAACATACACACACAAAAAAAGAGCACATTGTGTCCAAAGAAAGTTCAACAACTTTCCCAGCTCATTGGATTGTGGGAACTTTGCTTTTCCAGGGAATAACTATGCTATTTTCAGCATTTTTATTATTCAATTTGTCACAGGCTGTCTCAGGAGACTATCAACAATCAGTTTCAAGCAGCATCTGACCACAAACACTTCTCCACATGTGATTTAGAACATCTGGAACGAAGGAATCGGCTTTCAAAGCGTGCCAGCACTGCGCTGCCTCCCCACATTTCTTCCCCTTCCTTCCATCCTCACACCATTGTCAGACTGTGCATAGAAAGCAGGCTGGAGAAGCCAAGTTTGGAGCCCTGACAGTGCATCATTGCCTATGTTTGCCATGAGCACATGGGGAGGGCGGGCACCCCCTGCTTTGAAGAACGGCACGGTCGGGGATTGCTGGTGGCACATTCCCTGCATCGCTGAGCCGCAGTGATTTAAACGCCACATTCCCTAGGGACAGGAGATGTGATCCTTGGCCTGGAGGTGGGCCAGCCTGAGGACTCATGCCAAAGCTTGCACACTGGATATTGCATCCACAGAGGCAAAAAGGAGGCGCGTGCTTTGCTCCGTGCCAGCTGTACGCACCAGCTCTCTGATTAGTGCAATAATTTCTTCGGAAACCCAGAGCAACCTCTCCACCAGAGCTATCTGGAAGGTAAATTGTAAATTAGCAAAGCAGTTCTTCAGCAAGCCTGAGGAGGGAATGGGAACATATGAAAAAGGAATCCAGGCAAATAGCAGAGGAAATGACATTATGATCCCAGCTGGAAGCTCTGTAATGAACTGCTTGGTGTCTGCACCAGAAAACCTACATGAGAACGGGGAGAGGTTCTGGCCCCCGCAAAGCCGATGAGAATTTTGTCATCATCTGGGAGGGGGGAAGGCTTCATGCAGTCATTAATTTCGTGTTCATCTCTAATTTCCCTGAGTGACCCACGCGGACGCGGTGCAATGACACAGTAGGCTGCATTCACACCGCCTGCTGCCTTGCACGTCTGGCTTCCCCACGTGCCTGCCAAGTGCTGGGCTCATTAGCACATATGCTGTGCTGCTCCCAGGGCTCCCCAGCCCAGTGCTGCACAAACCTGGTCTAGTTTGTAACAACAGAGCCAGCACCAGGGCACAGAGAAACTTTGAACCTCGCTTTGAGAGGAGACGGTGACATTGCAGCAGGATATGCATCCACGGCTTCCTCTCCTTTATATGTTTTCAAAGAATGGCTGGAAAAATTCAGGGACCTTTGTCCATCTTAAAGTTAGAAAATCTGGGATTTTGACACAAAGTATCTTCTAAGAGAGCTTGTGAAGTCCCTGGCATCTGCCATGGCTGCAGAAAGCACAACCACTATCCCAGTGCATGGCTGTGCATCGTGCCCAAGCCACAGTCAAAGATCCCCACGTCCTCTCCCTCGTCCCAGCCCACCCCATGGGGCTGCACAAGGATCTGTGTCCCCTGCAGCTCCTGTAATAGAGTGATTCTCAGCTCTTGCCGCCCATGGTGCTGGCTCACTGAAAGGTCCAGGAAGGACCAGACCATGCTGCTGCAGTGACAGGGAACATGCTGGTTCAGCTCATGCTGAAATGTGAAACTGCAGCCTCAGTCTTACTGTTCCAGGCATTTTTAGGAAATAGCTATAAATACAAGTCTCATTTCTAGTTGCTAGGATCCATTTTGTTTCATTTCTTTTTTCCAAGACTGAGAATGGTTTTCAACTCCATTAGTAGCCAGTTCACTCAAAAGGAAACAAAATATGTGTAAAATTACCTTTTCTTCGCAAGAAAAAAAATATGCATCCTTAAAGCCACAGCGATCTTTATGCCAGATTGCAAGTGCAACAACCCAAAAAAAAGAAGAATAAAAAATTATGGACCTGAATTATGGTTTCCACAAGAGTCCAGGAGCAATCTTGGAGGAACAAAATGACAAGATCCGTTAGATGGTGAGAAGTTGCATCTAGTGGATGTGCCAGGTGGAGGATGTCCCCATTCCCTGCACATTTTCATTTCTTTGAAGCATGTATGCTCACACACTCCAGCTGAGGACACGAAAAGCAGCTTCCCAGGAACTGCAGGGACAGCATTTCCTAAGTGCTGCCCTGCCACCAAACGCATTTCCCACTGATTCAAGTTACTGTTGGCATTGAACTGAGCAATGACATACTCCAAAAGCTGCGTGCCACAACTCACAAGCTCCCTGTGAGGCACCAGTAGGATGGCTGCTGTTCTGATACGTGGGTTTTGGAGCCCTGGTCTTCAAGACTAAAGAGCCAAAGCAGATAAACCCCGGTGGCTGCAGTTCAGCAGTCACTGAAAGCTCCTGATGCCTGGCAGCTCATGCACCTTTTCCAGGTGCCTCTTACCCACACCCTGCTTTGGATTTGCTCTTCTTTCTGAGAGAATTTCACGCCCCTCCTTACATCAGATTCTAGAAAACTCCCTGCAAGTATGAGCAAGACCCTGGAGAGACAGGCAGATGTCTCGAGCAAAAGGGAGCTGTAGGGCACAGTGGGGCGATGTGAGGGAAGGGAGGGAACACCCAGGAGTGCAAAACACGAGGAGAAAGTCACGCCAAGAGAAGCCTCCAAATAACACCATGGACTGGGACAAGCACAGTAACCAAAAACAGATCAAATCTGGTTTTGCTCCACCCTGGCTGGATGTCACCCCCATCTGTGGCATCTCATCTCAGACCTGTGGTCTGACAGCTGGAAAGGATGCTCTCCTCTCTTTGAAAAGGTTTTCCTCACCCTCTTTGTACAGAAAAACCTGAAGATGGTCACACTGGACAGGGCTCTGAGCAATCTCATGTAGTTCAAGTCCTCATCGAAGCGGGGATTGGACTAGAGATCTTTAATGGTCCTTCCAACTCAAACACTTCTGTGATTCTGTGGGACTGAAACTTGAAGCATGGAATGGCTCACAGTCCCCATTCCTTTTCCAGTTTGTTCTCTTGTCAATTTATTTTACCCTGAGAGGTAGGATTCTACCTCCTCAACAACAGGAAGAAAACCACCCAGGCAGGATTAAACCGCACATCCCTGGAGCCAATCACGTGCAGGACAGAAGGTCATATCAACACAACAGTTTCTAAATAGTGTTCAAATAAAGGGTCAAGGAGAACATCTCTGTGCCAGTAATGGGCTGACTATGAGTTGGAAACATTTCTACATTTACATTTCTATAGGTTTGCTGTTTGTTTAGAACAAATGCCTACTTTCGTTATCAGAAATAGCAGATTTTTTTTAAATCATCCCTAGAACAGTTCATGAAAACTCAGAAACCTGCCATCACAAGGCCACGATCCCCATATGATAGTATGAAGTTTGAGATGCAGTGAAAATTTAGGGTCTTCCATTGCAAGCTCAGCCACAACTTGTGACTTTAATTTTTAATAACAATCAATAGTTTATGGGGAATTTAATCAGACAGAATTGCTTTGAACACCTCCAGTCTGAGTCTTCATGTTTAAACTTATGCCAAGATCCCTTCCCATAGCTATACACCATACTGGCAAGTCAAGGGATATATGAGTGTATTCACAGCTATTTAATGCTCCTTTGCATCAGTTAAAAATGAGTTCCCTCCTTTTGGCATCACAGTTTGAAACTGCCTATTTGATATTCTGATAGATTCATTTTTTCAGGCTACGAGAAGCACACACAGCAACCTTGAAGGCTTCGTGCAGTGAATCAAACCAGCAGAGACTCATCACAACATCACTTCGAGGAGACCTCTCTTCTAACAGGAAGAGACAGAGCACATAGCAACAGCAGCTTTTCATGTTTCAGGCTTCAGGTTTGCTCTTTGTCAGAGTTTTGGGAAACACTGGCGATACCATGCAGCTAACAAGGCAACTTGAAAGGGAACAAAGAACCTTTCATTAAAAACAGCTCTTGGTTAGAAGGGAAATAAAACATTTCCTGTATGCTCAGCTGAAACCAAGGTGCCAAAATGAAGAGGTAGATAAAGGAATAACCTAAAAGAATACATTGTTGCTGTATCCTGGAGACATTTGTCTCCCTTTATCACTGCAGGGAATGTCAGAGGCAAGAGGAAATCAGAACGTGATGTGAACCAGAGCAGGAGACGTCATCCGGCGTCTCTAAGACCACCCAGTATCAAGGTACCGGTGGGGAAAGAATTCATAACATCCAGAAGGGACATTGCCAGGCCACTAAAAATCCCCATTCATTGTGGTAATGTCCACCATGTCCTACTTTCAGAGAACAGCCTAAAGGCATTCGATGTTTCAGACGGTGAAGTTGAAAGTGGGCAGTAAAGTCCCAGGCTCCTACAGAAGGATTCCCTGCAGATCCCCAGCACTTTGCCACATTTCCAGGGAAGAAGATTCCCTGGCCAGAAGACTATTTAGTCGTTTAAGGGGGGTTTTTTTAATAATTGGAGACCATAAACAGTAAAATGTGACACAGCAAAGAGATCCTTACTTTGGGCAAAATGCAGGGTGCAGCATTGAAAAATAGTTGAATTATTAAGAAAAGAGATTCAGATTCTTTGAGTTTTCTTTTCATTCACATATAAAGCCGTTCATGCTTCATACTTCATAATTTTGCCTAGTCAGTTCACAGCCAGATGTCAATGGTTTAAAGGTTTATAATGAAGGAGAGAGGCAATCTGTATCTTAACAGTTTTAGGACTCAATTTCATCAATTGCTTATAATCAAAGTTAACTGCATGGTCTCAGACTGTCCTAACTCTCACTTGGAGTTAAAGTTTGAATACTCATCTCATGGGTGAAAGGGAACAGGAACAGAACTGATTCTAGCTGATAATGAGCTTAAGTTGATATGAGAATCCCAATTCTTTAAATAGCACTAGTTTACTGTAGATAGTAAGATATTACACAGATAAAATAGCAATGCATTTACTTAAAACCAACAAATTCATAGCAGTATTTTTTTCCTCTTTGCATTCCAGCTAATTTTTCACAGCTGCCCAATGCAAATGCCCTATGTAAACACACAGTTCTACAACAATTACTAACAGCAACTGTAAGTTCTCCACAGAGTGGAGAATCCTCTCTCCACTCTGCCTCAGAAGCTCAGGAGAAGGGAGAGATATGCGCTTCTGAGGGAGTGCCATGGGCAGGGTCACCCTGTGAGACAGAACGTGGCAGTTCTGGGCAGTGTCTGTACAGTCTGTGCTTAAAGCAGCCACTGCTCACACCTACAATACTTCAACAGAAGCAAGTTCTGCTCTGCCAATTAATTTTTTCCATACACTAAACCTCCCTTTACCTTCATGCCCAGGAGGAAACACTCCAGTGAGTCATGACATGGAAAGTCTCACTGTGAGTGGGACTGACACATGAATGGTATTCTCTTTGAGGAGGATGCCACTGCCTCAATTAAGTCTCCTGAAACTATTGAGCTGATCACACAACTGCAGACACACAGGTCTGCAGTGCAAATCCCCAAAGCCTGTGCTGGAGTGGCTGCAAGATCACACTACCTGACAACAACCTTGAGTTACATTTTGACTGGAAGGTCCTGGGACAGAGACATACCAAGCACATACTTCAAACCACTTGGTTAAAAGCAGTATCCAGAAAACTTTGATCACTTTGAGGGGTTTTACAAACATTGGTACACAGTTGTCCCTCCCACCCACAGTCATATGTTTGTGTAAGCTAAAAAATACTACAAGAATGAGGGAAGTCAAATAGGAAGAGAATCAGAACTCATTTGTTGGTCGTACTACAGATTCTTTCAAATTCACACTGCTCTATATTGTTGTAAGTTGTCAGCATCCCAGAGTCCCCTCCAGTTGTCTTTGAAACATGTTTGTTGGGAAGTTCTAATGTCCAAAGCAGCACATGTGTGTGCATCTCTCATCACCATCATGCTACAGAGCAATCCTTTAAAAATAACCACAACCATTTCCTATAGAACATGGAAAATATGTTGTTCTTCAAGATTAGGATATAAAAGCTTAAGAATTTACATTTGCACAGACTGGGGAAATTTTCTCATTGCATATAACAATTTTGAATTAAGTCTTCATTTTTTTCGCCCAGAAACGTATAGAAAAAGGCTTTCATTTTGGCAAAGAAACATGAATTAAAACTGAATATGCTTTTCCTGATTTTACATTTTAGTTTCTTTTCTTCCATAATTTATATGATGAACAAAAATATTGAAAAATCAGGATAGAATTGTTAAGCATAAAAGGAGAGAAACAGATCACAAGACAACATGTGGAATATGATAGGTTTGGGGCAAAAAGCCATTTTTAAAAATCAGGTTTCACTTGCTATAACACTGTTCTCAGGCAATTGGTCTAAGGACTAATGTTAGGAAAGTTGAGTTTGTAGGATTTTCAGCAAAAACTATGATGAGGAATGGACTGAAAAATATTACTGTGGATCACTGAGGATGCCTCTTAAAGAATCACATACAAAATAAAAATTTCTTCTTTCTTCAAGTCACACACCAGTGTTGTGTATATTTAACCTAAAAACCCATCACCTGCTCTTTTTGCAGTAAGAAAGATACAGATATAGAGAAAGGACAGGTCTAGAACAGAATTTTATTTGATTCTAGAAAGCATCATGCAACAAATTTTTTTCTTAATGATCCTTGCCCAGCTTTGAGATGAAAGAATAGCATTTACAAAGTAAAAGGATGCAAAAGTAAGGTTAGCACCATAGGAGGAATACTCTTCTCTTTACAACTCCATTTGATAGACAGTTATAAAGAAAAACAAAGAAAAATAAGCCAAGTGGCTAGGTAACCTTGCATTTTTATTTTCAACATCCTAGATACTTAAATCTAAACATCAAGATACCATGGCTCTCCTAATATATCTAATAATTCATGTTCAGCAAAACTTGCTCTGTACACTGAGAAGTGTTTAAGAATCAAAAAGTAATTGTCACAAAGTAGAAGCTAATATGCAACATAAAAATTGTAGAAGTCCAGAAAAAGAAAGGAAACAAGAGAAACCAAAGTGAGGAGTTTGTCCCTCTTCCAGTCTTTTGCAGGTATAGCTATTATGACTTGCTGCAAAAACCAAAAAAATAGAAGGGATGTGTACTGGATCTGGCTGGGATGGGACAAATATCCTAATATTATCCTGTAGTACCCTGGTTTCATGGGCTAAATATACAGATGTTCTTAATCTAAACTCTCCCATTTCTTAACTGCAAACAATACAGAATTACATTCGATTTCAAATGTTTGTTTTCCTTACTTTTGTATTAATTGTCAAAATTTGCTCTGTGTGGTTCTTACTGTAAGGTTTCCAAGACAGTGAACAGTTTTACAAACCCTCCAATCTTTCCCAAGCAGAAATTCTAATACAGGATTTAGGAGTTTAAAATGCCACATTGTCATTATTATGTGCTGTCTTCGTAAGGCAATGGAATAATTCCTTTCAAGTATCATAATTTTGCAAATTGATTCTAAAATTTCCTTTGCAATCATCTATAATTACAATACAGGTACAATTATTTAAATTTTATTAAACTATTAACCTGACTCATTTATTAGAAGAAGGGTTTGAACTACAATTATGAGGAAGAGGCACATTTTGTTAGTTTGGGAAATATATCTTCTGATTAGTCCTACCTTTCAAGGTCACGCATATGGACTTTTACCAGCAACATTGAAGCAGCCTGTTAAAAAAATTGTTTTGTATCAAAATCATAGAAAAGCTATTTCATCCCAAAGAAAAATGTGGTGTAACCCAAACCAGTTGTATTTTTCAGACTAGTAACCATTAACACTTGAACATCTATTGCAGTAAACACCGTTTTAACATTGAACTACCCAGAGGTGCCTTCACAGCCATGAGCGCTACATCACATCACCACCGGGAGAGGAAGGAGACTCTGAACTTTTCTTTATCTTTCTTTTATTTATGCTTGGACTTCCAGCACTGCACATCAGATAGCCAGGGTCTTTATCTGTCCTATATCAGACTGCAAAAATACAACGCGCTTTCTCCGCTGTCCTCGCATCAACGAATCACACAGTCACATCCCACAAACCCTTCACGTGAGCAGTTCCTTCCCTCTGGAAAAGCATCTCTCCTCTAAGGATTTCAGCTAATGCTTCTGGCTTATAAAAGATTAAGTGCAATCAGTTACACTGAAGATTTATAATGCGGCTCTTGATTGTATTTTCTGCGCACGCATTTACATCAGGCACACGAGTTATATAAAATAGTCTGGAGTACAAAAATATGGTTATAACATAGGAGTACCAAGCAGCACAGAATTAGAACAGTTTTATTACTATAATACCAATTTATATACAGACCCCCAAAATAAGGACTTTTTCTTTTTTAATTCTAAGTATTCTTCCCAAATTGACAACTGTAGTGTACACTCTAAAAACTGCAAATTAACAACACAGATCTATTTTAACCCCTACATTGTCTATGCAGTCTGCACCAATCCTCTCTCCTCCACACAAAAGTGTATTATAAATAATTCTCACAAAATGTCACGTATGTTTTATTGCACATTGTACATGCCAATATTTAAAAGAAAGGCTCAAACCTTTCACTTGATAACTAACTGTTTAAATAACTAGCATTTACTTGTGTTATGAATACTATTGCATTTTTCAGGCTCTAATCTTAACTGATAATTTAAAAGGAAAAAAGCAGAGCAGAAAATATGCCTTGAACTTCATAGCTTTTGTGAAAAAAAGAAAAACCTTCTTTAATTCTGCTGATTTCTACTTTATAAAGTCATTAAAAACATCTGACCTAATTAAAAATGCTGTTTCGAAATTCCCGCATGTCTTACTATAAAATTTATGCGTGTAGCTGCTTGTGTAATCATATATTCCTTCTATTTTGCAGAATTAGATGTCTCTGTGCTGTACTGATGGGAAGGTTGAGTTCCATAGGTTCTAGTGTGAGCTACAGGAGATGTGCTATCAGCCTCTGCCCCACTGGTCTCTGGAGGGGCGGGACATGAGGACCCTGTCACACACCCGGACAGGCCGGGATAAAAAGACACTGGGCACAAAGGGCCACCCAGCATCAAGGCCGTGTAGAATTCCTGTTAAGCAGATCTCTAGACTAAGGAATATGAGTAATTTATCATTAATATGTGGTTTTATGATATGCTGCACTAAAATATGGCTGCTAAACAAAGAGAGTGATTCATTGTATGACAGATATGTGCCAGCTGGTAAAAATGCCTCACTGGATAAAAATCTGCATTTTGAGGGTTAAAACTCTGGCATGAACAAAAACGTTTCCAAGTCGATTGATCAAATGTTTTGCCAAGGGTTTCTAAAGCTATTAGCCATCAACAGCTCCAGAAAGGGATAAAAATAGCAAAACCAAACAACTAAAATTGCACTATTACAAAGAAACAAGTCCATGAGTGTCACCAGCTGC
Source organism: Orthonyx spaldingii (assembly GCA_013397795.1). Classification (NCBI taxonomy): domain Eukaryota; kingdom Metazoa; phylum Chordata; class Aves; order Passeriformes; family Orthonychidae; genus Orthonyx; species Orthonyx spaldingii. The sequence goes on along the minus strand of VZTJ01002870.1, from coordinate 1,799,515 downwards.
AGTTAAGGGACAGCCACTTCGAGAAGCCGATTGTTTTTTCGCTTGCAAGTTGGGATGTTGCCGTTTTTCTGGCTGCCTTGTATGAACTTCACACACACTTTGTCTTGTTTGAACTGGACCAGGAACCTAAGAGAGGGAATAGTACAAATTTTAGTTAAGCATGAAGAGACAAAAAAAAAAACAAAACAAAAAAACAAAAACAAACAAAAAAAAACCAAACAGATGAGAAGCAAAAGTCTTTTCCTGTTTGTTCTAAGCATCACTCCAAAAGATGTCATTTTCAGCTCTGTACTAATAATAAAGAGTTGAAGAATAAATTTAAAAAGCCATGGGTTATAGTACGGCTAGAATCTCCTAAAGGTAGTATCTCTTAATTATTGTTTTTTGCCTATAACTGTGGACATTTTACAACAGTTATTTTGCTATTCCTTTAGAAAAAAAAAACCAGTTTGAAACAGAATTTCTAATGTACCAGAAATGCAGCAAAGACTATTTCCAACTACTTCACTGTCAGCCAAAGGGACTTCTCTGTTTTCATGGAAGGAAGCTCAATACTTCTATAGCAACATCGGGAGTGCTCTTCTTCTGGTTTATGCTTAATTTAGTACATCTGGTATTTTAGCAGCTCTCATATGTCTAATCCTTAGTTAGCCTTTATAGCCCCCTGGTCAGCAACTGGGAAAATTCGCTTCCTGCCCAACAATCTCCAAATTTAGACATTTTCTACAGTTCAGGTTCAATTAATGTGGATTTGACTCTTCACTTTTTACTGGAAGGGAAATTTCACTGAATGTGGAGAATTACTTTAAAAAAAACCCAAAACAAAACAAAGCACAAAAACCAACAGGCTCCTGTGGAGCTGCAAACCTCTCACTGATCTGGATAGCGAGATTAAAAGCAACAAGCAAGGCAGTGCTGCCTCTTGGCTCACATGCAGTGGTTGCTGACCTAAAAAGTCCTTTGTAATACAGCCGATTTTCCCGTTTAGCATCCCTAAAAAGTCCTACAGCAGAGGCCAAAAACTTCAAAGAATTTACTCTGCAGCCGGAAACCACAAATCAAGCTGACGGCAGAGCTCAGGGGAGGAAGTGGCCTCTGCTGTGCTGAGCTGCCCTTCGGTCCTGCTTTGCTGCTGCACAGCCCAGGCACTCAGAGCTTGCTCAGCCATGCAGGCACCCCAAAAATGTGAGCAGCTCTTGCAGCCATTGCCTCATCACCAATGCTGCATTTTCCTACACCCACTGTTCCAATATTATACACGTGAATGGTGTGTCTCTTCCTAAGCATAACTCTGCATCAACAGCATTCTTATATCAGCTCTCTTCCCAAAAAGCAGAGTAGTCAAAATAAGGCCACATTTTCTCAATCCCTAGTTGTGCTTGTGTCTGAACTCTAGCAGGGAGAAGAGACTCCTGTTTCACCATCAACAGAGATGGGACTGTGAAGAGCTTAAATTTATTTAGTCTGGATAAACTCAATAGCAATACACACATGAATGTTTTCAATTTGCAAGACAAGAAACAAAAACCACATCCCAAAAAGCAAGACTGCCTGAAAGCAGGCTGTTTTCCAGACCTAAGGCAAGCAGGCAGTCCAGACTAGTGCAAAGCATGCTTAAACTTTGCTTCAGTAGTGGATTCCTTTGTAGCCCCCTTAAACTAGAAACTTACTGAGGATAGCGACACTCTTTTAGAGACTAAAAAACACACACCCTTAGCAAATTAAATGACATCTGATAACAGAACAAAGGAAAATGGTAGATTTTATTTTCAAGGAAAGAGCAAAATTAGCCTTCTAATATATCTTCAAATCTGAACAGATACAAACTGTACTACCATGACTCTAGAACACATGCAGTGTGGTGCAGCCAGATAAAAAGGTTCAGGTTTTGCCTACAGGAAACTTACTTCGCCATTGTTAAAGGGTTCCAAAGTTTCTTCTTTATTCAAAATGAGTAAACCCACCAAATCAACACTGCTGAAAAGAGGGGCCACTTCACAGAACAAAAGGAGTGCATGACAATGGTGGACTAAGTGACTGAGGACTCTTACTCAGCCAACTTCAGGAGTTCACACACACACACAAACACTTTTATTCCATAGCTAAAAACACCACAAGGGCAGTCCTTATTTAAGGCCAAAATATGAAACTGTACCAAGCAGAAAGAAATACTATTTTGCGATGCAAGCTTTTGAACAATGAAAAAAAACCCAAACAACAATAGGTTGTTTCACCTTCACAAGAGGGAAGGTAGAGCTTCATAAATATACATTGAAGTGGGGAGGGGCTTTGCATTATTTTTGGATTGTTTTCAGTAGAACTTGGCACCTAGTGTCCACTCTAACCTATAAATATCTCACAAATCTGTGAACTTTTCAGTCACATGCAAAACAGTTCTCTCAAACGTAGTAACTCTGGATTATTTCTACAGCAGCAATTCTGCTTCATAGTCCTATTTGAAACTACTCTAACAAAAGCACATTTTCTGTAATGACTTTCAGGGATGTAAAAGCCAAAATGAATACTATAAATGAGTACAAATTGAAAATTGGATCCTTCTTTAACAGTATTCTGTCAAGAGAAAAGAAGTATTAGCTACACAACAGTGTTTTGTTATTCTGACACTAGATACTTGACTTTTAGCATGCTGCATTGAAGAAAATGTACTCTTAAGCAAACAAGAAACATACTCATCAGAGATCTCGATGTTGAGCTTCTGTTTGGTTTGGCTGAGAGTAGTGCGGTAAAGTTTAGTGGCCATTTCAATAAGGTGATCGCTGCTGAGCAGGAAATCTCCTTTGCTGGCGGCTTCCGAACCCTGAAACAGGAAGGAAAGTAGTTAGGACTACCAAAACCTTGACTATGATTAAATGGCAGCCAAGCAGGAGGATTTACAAAGACCCTTCTCTTCCCAGTTTAAGGAAACAACAATCTTTTGTCTTGTAAATTAAACAGGGAATACAGTGCAGCGTACAGGATCAAAATGCCATTTGCTCCCAAATAATCTACAAACCAGTTGAGAAAGGTAAAAAAAATCCCTCCTGGCTCCAAAGGAGGGTCATCTTCATTTGTCCTACAAAACCATAGTGTTCCTGTATCCCTCTTCTGGATACACCACAGCAAGCTTCCAATACTCGCAGAAAGGAACGAAAGCAAATTACCAACACCAGGCTTAGGATAATGGCAGTGAGCATGAAAAAAACACTGTATATAACAGTCTTCAAATCCATTTAGGCTAGAATACAGATGCCAGCTTAATGATTTTAGCAGAGCAATGGTTACAGTGCAGTGAGGCAAATACAGCACCGAGCTAAGTTCTTTAGAACTGAGTAACAAATTTACTGTGCCTCAACGTGGACATTTTGGCATCCCATAAAGAAGAGAGAAATATTCTACCAGTATCTGTAAGGAAAACACTGGCACAAGGTACCTGAACCATATTACAAGTGGAAAACTCTGATCCTGAAGAGGCTGCAGTGAAATAAGAAGTCTGATTTTCACAGTTAAATGATCGTTCATAATGTAGTAACTGTTCTCATTCGACTTCAGTAGCTTTAAATCGAAGCTTTTTTCAGATATGGCAAAATTTAATAAATTTCTAAACCTACAAGCTAACCCCTATGATTTAATGCTACAAGATAATTAAACAGGTTTTACATCACTGCATGTAAAACAGTCATTGTGTGACAGAGTGGTAACCAACCTCCTTGAGGTGCACTGCAAAGAATCCATCATTTTGGGAGCTCATGGACACTTTGGTAACATCTCCCAGGGGAACCTCTGACTTGATAGTCCCAGATTTTTGATCCGCAAGAAGAACATTATTTTTGGTTAATAAGAAAATCCTGGATGCAGCCTGTGAAAATGCAAAAATGCAGATCATTGTCTACATGAAGAGAGAACTGGTTTTCATCGAGCACCTACTAAGACTCCAAGGAGTTCATAGAGTTAAAAAGCTTGACCCACATTAGCAAACATGAACATTTGATGTTCAGTAAAAGCTGCAGATCAGTTAAAATCAGGTCAAATTTCTTTATGTGTCTAATTATAGATTGAGAAGCTTAGCTCATTTTGGCACATATGCTTAGATATAAACAGTTCCTTTAATTACTAGCTTACAGCTGTAAAATTCAGAAAATGAAACTCTGAAACTGTGCAAATCAGGATAACCTCATTTCTCATGTTCTCTAAATCTCCAGGAAAATCATCACATGCTAAGTCTCTGTATTGACCATTATTCACCAAAAGTATGATGCAGAGCAACACAAATCACATAAGTATTTTTCAGAGTTATGTTCTTCTCCCTTTATCTATTGGAATTACCCTTTAGGAGGATAAGCATTCATGTTTTCAAAAGACAAATATTTTTAAAGCATGAAATGTGTGTTCTTAAATTTGTCTTAGAAAATAGTAAGAAAGAGAAATGAGAACTTAATCCACATACAGCTTTTTCTCCTGTAAACTTTTAATAAGATCTTTATTAGAATTAAGAAGTAGCTGTCTTAAGCACATAGAACCATAGTTCATTAATTTATTTCTTTTAATCTTGAGAGCTGTATGCAAGTGCAGGAAAGATATTGTCTTCATTTAATTAGTTTCTTCTAAACCAGAAAATTAACTTGGCGTCAACAACAGGCAAGCTAATTTCACTCCTATAAATGCATAAACGACATCTACATCTGAGAAGTTGAGATCTACTACTTCTAAAATTTAGACAGATATGGTGAAAGCAATTAAGTTTACTAAGGTAGAATAATACTTCCTGTTTTAATAAGTATAATTTAAATGCAAAATGTGTTCTATGTTGGCAGAATAAAAAAGTACCCACCATATTTAACAACTTTATTGAAATGACAGAAGAAACTTGCCTCTTCATTCCAAAGAGGAATGAAGAAGGCAAAGTTGGAAGACAGGCAAAGCTAGCAGAGTATGCAACTCATCATTTTAAAAGATAATAAAACATGATAATCGGAAGCTTGACTGACAGCGTGGACTTTGAAAAGTTAAGTTTTCTAAATACTTGAATAAGAAAAATATTATCTAAATGTTTGTTTTCTTTAACTGGCAAATAGAAGATCTTAGATGAGTATAGAGACTACGTTCAGTTGTAACACAATACAGTCTGTTACCAGTTAATGAGATACCATTTTTGCTTGGAAAAGTCACTGAAAACTACAAAACAAGATTTTAGTAATCTTTATGTAAATTTAAAAGAGGTGTTTAAAATCACCAAGTTACATAAAACCAACATTTCCAGTCCTGCCCTTAAAAATATGCATTATTTAAAAAATCCTCAGACTATTATGAGTCTCACTTTCAATGTATTTATAATAAAAATTATCTACTCTTCTGAATAAATCAATTCAATTTGATTACCTTTCCATTGGCTCTATTGATCTTATTCACAACTTCTGCAATAATGATCTTTTCATCCACGGCATCTTTGAGTTTCTTGTACTTGGGGTTCTCGCCGATCTCCAAGTAAGCCCCTTGGAATGGCTGCCCAACACTGCCCAAAAGAAAGGCAAAGGAAACACGAGTTAAACATGAACCTCAGGGAAGAAGCAAACCTGACACCATCACAGGCTTCATGAGCAGATGCACCAAATATAATTTTCAATGATTCTATACAGCCAGAAACTTCCTCAAGCTTTGACACACCCTCTTCCAGGGGAAGTCACTTGCTGCTTCATTTTTAGTGAGGGAACAGTCTTGACAAACCAGAAACCTCTACTCTCAATGCCCACCTTTTGTACCCGTCCACTCGGCACGCTGGTGTCGGCATTAATCTGTGCCAAGCAGGCAGAGTGTGCCAGCAGAAAATAACATGGAATTGCTGCAAAGTTGTGTGGGTGCATCCCCCAGCACATGATCCCAGGAGAAAGGAGAAATGAGGAGGGGTAAGAAATGGTATGGGTATGAGACACAGAATCTTATGCATATTAACAGCCCAGTGATGGTGAATGAATAGAAAGTTATCACCAACGACAGAATAGGATGGGTTTTTTCCTTGCTCTGGAAGCATTTTCCAATTAAATGGGCCAAACTGCTTTGGATATCAGACACATGGACATCGTTGCATATGCAATCAATTGTGATTTAAAATCACCCAGTGAGAAATTCTGTGAAAACAGAAAATAAAACCTCAGTAGGACTGACACAGTATTGATACTGATGACAGGCAGGACTTCAGTGACAGACGTGAACTTCCCTTCAAGGTCTGCTGTTGTTTGTGAAACAGGTAGCAGCTTTTAATCAGGATCTGCTGCACTGGCAAATCCCCCCACCTTTATACACCTCAGGGTGTTAAAGTAAGGGCTTCACTACGGGTCAAGAATTGGGGAATACAGTCACTGCTTGCTCTGTTTGGAAGTCACTTTAGCTAATCACTTTGATTAAATTACAGTCAAAGCATTAATGCAAAGCTTTGCCAAGACTAGAGCCCAAGAGAAACCAATGCAGTACGTGGAACAGCACTGCCTTTGCAACTGCATCTCTGGCACACAGTGATGGGAAAGAAGAGGAAGGGTACTGGAATTTTAGTACCCACACATCCCTCTCTCTTCTTAAGTAATTATACTATACACAGAAAATGAGCCACATCCTATGAACCATTATCACACTAATTAATCAGAAACTTTATATGGCAATTTTCTCTACCCTTAGGCTGATTACAAAAAAAACCAACAAAACAACAGTAGCAGCTAATCAGCTCTGAATCTCAGACAAAAAGAGATGGAAATATTTCTAAATGAATGCAGGGTGGGGAAAGCATTCCAACTTTCCACCATGTTGGAGCTTTGGGGTTTTTTTGGTTTTTATTAATTAGCATTATGAAACCATAGTCATCAAAACAGTAGATGCCCTGTGGACTTCATCCCTGATCTAACGATGACAAGTTATAACTAAAACTGAAATGAATCAACAGTTCCTCTCTATTACATATACCACCTAAGAATGTCTTGGATAAAAATGACTCATATTTGTTTATTTACTGATATACTGGTATATTAATATTTTTATATTTAGCTGTATACTTTTTTATTGTTGAGTCTTGGTGTAAAAAGTACCAAAGCAGGGATGTAAATAGAATTCCTTCCTTCCCAAGGAGCTCTGTGCTGAGCAGATGCATACTGACTAAAATCTACAAAAACCTGCTTGCTCATAGGGAAGTCCAAAGGCACCATCTTTCTCTTTTCCCAGCATCACAAAAAGACATCCCAAAGCAAATAGGGAGAAAACCACAAGCTAACACATCTAGTCATTAAATTAGTGATCTACTGAAGGGGAAAAAAAAGAGAAACATATACTGAGTCCATTACAGGAAAACAGGAAATGTCTCAATAAAAAAATGACACAAAACAAAACCAAGGAAGCACACAAACAAGCAGAGCTTGTCCATGCATGGAACTGTTCTCATAAACTCTTGCAGATTCCTGTTCCTCCCTCTGCTGAACATTGCTTCTCATTTTACTTGTTCCTGCTTAGCTCAAACTACAGCTTCTAAGAGAAAACTCTCTCTCAAGGTGGATGAAGATGTTTGTATTCAAGAAAAAACACCATTTATAAGCTCGTATTCACTTAAAAAGTGTAAGCCAACTTATTTCAAGGACATCAGATCTCTCTTTTGTCACTTTTATTGCATACCAGAAGAAATGTATTCCTTAAATAAAATCAGATACTACTGTACTTTCTTGAGTAATGCCAGGTCTGTAGATAGCAATGACAAGAATCTGTCAGGTTTAAAGAACTCAATAATCTGAGAAACCAAAAAACTTACTTGCAGAGATTTCACATTATATTAAAAAAAAAAAAATCTAAAATGGAAATAGAATTTTTTAAGTATCTTTGCAAAAAGATATGCACCAGTGTATCCAACTCTTATATTACCCACTCTTCACCTTAGAGCATGATGATGAGTGTGCTAAGTTTGAACACAGGAGAGCTCCCCAGCACAGCTCGTCTGGGAGTGAGTGACATTGTCACTTCCAGTCTTCCAGCTCACTCTGCCTTTCTAATTGCAGGAAACAGCCTGATGGAAACAAGGGGAAAGGGTTGTTCCCTTCTGCCAGTTCCCCAAACTTTTACAACGTGAGCAGGTCATGGGGGGTTAGAACAACAAACCACCATGGACTATGGACAGAAGTTCTTGGTATCACAGGACTGGTGGCTGTAACATCTGAGTTTGCTTCTAAGTGAGGTCAGTTTTCAGGATGGTAAAGTCAAGTGATGGAGGGATGTTGTCAAGCAAGGAAAATGCACTTTCCTGCTTAGGAAAAAGCAAAATCGTGCTTAGTTTCTCAAATTTGTGTAAGGATATTGAATTTCTTGTACACTAAAAGCAGCAGAATCAGTCATTACCTGGCTGGATATAGAGCCTTCTTGTCCTTGAAAAGTTCACTTGCTTCCAGTTTTTCTTCATATATAAGTTTCTGCTGATCTGTGAACTGATCTCTGTACTTTTTGCACTACAAAACAAGATATATTAAACAAACCATAAAATTATCTTTCCCAATCTCACAGCACCACAGACTAATGTTTGCTCATTGCTCAAGATGCACATTCTTTGTATGCTTCTGAAGTGACTCAGCTCCATCCTACATGCCACTGGTAACAAACAGGAGAGGTGTTTTTCTCCTCACCCATTCTAGATACCTCTGAATTACACCAGCAACAATATATAAAACATCTCATGTAAGCACGTTGCACTCCAACATGAGCTTAATCTATGAGATACCGGTCACTGGAAGACTGTGCTAAAAACATTCACAGAAACATAAATGCATTTCCACTATTTTGGAAGTTTATATAGGCAAAGAGAAAGAAAAAAAAACACAGCTGAGAGGGTGACTTTTGGAGGCTCAGAAAGAAAAACTGTTCCTTGATGATTCACAGAAAACACAGCCCACAAGATCAGTAAAACGACCCATCAGCACTTGTACAGATTCTTGCAGTTCTCTCCGTCCAAAGATCCAAAACAAATTTCAGCTAACCACAGCTCATAAGTAAAAAATTCCACCCAGCACTTCCAACATTGGTCTAAGTTCTGGCCATGGACACAAGTATTACAAGCTATTAATTAACAGGCTGATGGCAGGAAGCAAACCTCTCTCCCTAGCCCCGGAAAGGAGTAGCCAGGATAGTTATGCCTCTTGCAGGCCAATGGCAATGATCAAAAAACATGCTCCTTCCAAAGAAATAAAATTATCCTGGCTGGAATCTAAGGAAATACATCCTAAAAATAGGCCTTTTGTGAACAAAACTGTTGAAAATTATGGGAAGAAGCTCTGCACAGACTGGACCAAAATGTGTCCTACCCTCCACAAATGGAAAATCCTCTTTAGTTCCTTGTGAGTTGAATCCAAGAAAAGGTAAGGCCTCGCTGGCCAGTTTTTATCTATTGGTGATAAAGAAGGCATCTTATTCTTCATTTCCAAGAAGTACTTTTGCATCTGTGATAAAATTGAAGCAAGATGTTTTATTAATGTTCAAATATCGGAGTTATTGAAATACACACGGAAAAGCAGATGCTCTGTGATTAAAAAGCACAGTTACCAAACTGCAACTCTCAGCTCTCATAAACCAGGATATGGGTTTTAAAAGTCAGATATATTGAGAAATGCAGATTTAAATATCACAGAAGAGTGGCAAATACTTTGCACAATTCCTACACCTTGAAACACAATCACTATCCTTTCTTTACAGTATCAGAATATTAATTTGTCACTTTTCCATGTGCTTAGCTTGCACATTTCCTTACAAAGACTATGAAGGCTATAACATAGCTGTTACATTTGATAGAAAATAAAAACTTAAAACACAGAAAATGTACATGTGCTTTGTACAGATATATACATACAAGTCTCTGAAGGGTAAATTCATAAATTTTTCTTCCAGCATTGGCTCTGAAGAATTTCCTGTATTCTCTACGGACCTGGAAAGTTAAACAAACCCTTGAAATGAATATAAAGAATGAATTTGTTTGCACAGGTACTCTTTTAAAAAGCTCTATGGTGGAAAATATTAAAACAAGCACACGTACATGCAAAGGGTTCCATGAAATAGGAACACCACCTGGTCACACTTAAAATATGTGAAACAGACCACGGACTAAGATGTCTGAAAGATACCTCGGCTGACCTGAGTGCAATTATTTGCAAACTTAAAAAGGAATTTGGAATACTTCACTCCAAAAAGGCAAGTGGTTCAAATAGTGTTGAATTCACAGGGTGAATCTATTTTCAATAGGCTTTTGCATAAAGCTGGACTGGAAAAAGTGAGGCATCACTAGTGATGACACAATTTTCTTGTGTCCGAAGTGACACTGATTTGGTGTTAAATACAGAGTTAACTGGTGAAATTTTCAGATTCTTCACCTTTAAAATTCTTAATACACAGAGTTTTCTATAATAAAAAGGGGATTTTTTTTTTTTCCAGAGCAGACTTCTGCATGAAAAAATTCTTTTCACACAAGTAGTCTTCATGCCAAAAGAAAAATAAGATTTTGGTGCTTGGTAAGAGCAGAGAATCAACATAAATGTTGCTTAATGTCAGCAAGCTTGATATTTGCTCCCAAAATTTATTTAAAATACAATAAAAATAAAATTTAAAAAAAAAATCCAAAAAGTGATCATCAAAACAATCTTTGCAGGTGATAGTAATTTTTAATACACACTTGGACGTGCAAGTTTCTGAGTACTTGTTTTGCCTTTTGTATTTCTATCAGTGCTAATTAGCATAGATCAAAATCAGAAAAGGCAATCAGAGAGAGCCCAATTGGTTTGCACTTTTATGTGACACCCAGGCTCACCTCAAGTCAGCTGAAACATCCCCCAAATTTTTTTGCAAACTCTGGCACAGCCTCTAACACACCTGTTATGGGTTTTGGGCAAAACCCAGGGAAAACAACGTGGCTTTGCATAATTTACCCCAGAGCAAAATTTAGTGGTTTTAGCTAACTTACTATGTGTTGCTGGCTTCTCTGTAACCAGAATATAAAGGGAAACCCATGGAATAAAAACCCCATCAACTTACAGAAAAAAATTTACCCTGGCACCCCCTTCTGCCTCATAGTAACTCATGCATTTTAAGATAAAAGCATTTGGAAAGCAAGAATCTGTCACCACTTGGGGACTAAAATCAACCCACAGGTAAATAGGTTTTGCTTAATTACACATTAAGATGCATCAACAAAACTGGCAGCATTCCGCTGTCATCATTCTACACAAATGCAGTGTATATTTTTATCCTCCTCACTTTATAAGAAAAAAATACTAGAGTTCTTACTCATTTTCTGCAAGGCTTAGTGCTCTGTGATTAGAGTACATCCTTTATTAATTATTCAGGGATGGTAATTAACACACTCAAAGCCACTCTAACCACAATCATCCCGAATCTCACCATGTTCCCATAGACTGTCCTTAATGATCTTGCTTTATATTTTTCTTTGCGAGCTGCAAGGTGTGCAAATTAATTTGGAAGAAAGGGACTAAGAAAGACACCCACACATCCTATTGGTGCTGCAGGGAAGCTGCAAAGCAAGCACTGAGAAATGCAAGCTGCTCCAGAAAAGCCTAAATCTGGAAAGTAGCACAAATGCTATTCAAATCTACTTATCGTGAAATTAAAACAAAAAACAAACCAAACAAAACAAAAACCTAAACAACAAAATCCTCACGACTTCATGGTTTAATCTTGATCATTTGTATCAACTTTAATTCTTCAGCCATGCATGTTGTGGGTGCAAACACTTTGCCTTCAAACTACCTGTGGTAACAGTGGTATATTGGAATGATAGACTGTGGTCTTATTCAGAAAAATCTGTGTATTTCAGGTGAGATGGAAATTGGAAATGTTGCTTACACTATTTAACAAACTCACTGAGAACCACACCACAGACTGCAGAAATGTATTCCTGCTGTAATGTGCCTTAAAGGTTTTGGAGTCATCAGTTTGCATTTAAATGCCGCTGTTTGATATAAAACGGCCTCTGAGTTCTCAGGAGGGATATATTCTTTTTTTAAAATCATAAAAACAGACCTACTTTGGCAGTAGTACCTAAAGTGTGATTCTGATCTGCAGAATGACTTCTTAAAATGGCTCCTTTGTATTTTCCAGCTCTGGTTTCCATGTATGTATTGAAATGGATTTTTTAAAATACAAATGAACATGTATTATATATAATTATATGTTTTCTAACTCTTTTTCCCATTTCATCACTGTCAGGATAAGTATAAGAATATGAGAGCTGAACTTTACTCTGCATTACTGAGTGAATTGTTCCTTTCATACCTCTGTAGTCTATAATATCCCTATTAGCAGAAGTCACTCCCAGCCAAACCAGATTCAGATTTCTGCAGTTCTTTAGGACTGCATCTGTAGAACTCTGTTATGTAAATCATTTGGGCACAGACCTGAAACAGCTGAAGATGCCATTTTCATAGTCTATTTACAGAGCAGAACTACATTTTTCCAGATTACAGATGTGTTTTCTTTTGCCAACCAGTCCTCGAAAGCAAGGGATGGAAAACAAAACACTTGCACATCTCAATTTTTCGAGGAATTCATGGCTGTCACAAGCCACAGGTAACTGTGTGCAATGCCAGGCCCTAAAAAGGCTGCTGAATGCAACAGGACATGACCATGGGCTTTCACCGTGCCCTCCTTCACACTGGGATCACGGGTCTCATGTGAGCAGCAGTGAGAGTCAGACACTTCCACCCTACTTCCCATTCAAACAAGCAGAGGTCACAACAAGAAAATACATCCTTGTAATCTTTCCAGATAGGACCTTTGCCAACGTAGGTCAGTTTTTAAAGTCAACAACTGTAATAGAGTCCCTTTAATCTGACTTTTGTGTTTCTCTTGAAAGCTGCGATTCCTGATATGACAAAAAACCCTCGATGCCTTAATGTTGCTGTGAGTGAGGCACTTTCAGCTTATGACTTTTTCAGCCAAGTCCACGACAAAGTTAAACAATGTAGTTCTGTGTAAACACAAAAAAAAAATCCCTTCCAGTGAGCCCACACAACTGCTTGTTTATTAAGTGTTAGTAAGGTGTGCCACACTTTATTGAGTTCATGTTGACAGATGGGAGTGTTGGAGAAAGTACCTTCAGTCCAAGCCAGTAAGCCCAAATGACTGCCACAGCATGCTTACGCCTAGCCTCCTCCTTCAAGCGTTTCAACTCCCTCCGAGCCTAAAAGGTTCAGAGAGTGAACAACAGAGACAGCACAACGACCAGGAAACGCCTCTCCCAAACCAAACAGCCGCCTCACCAGACCAGGAGGGAAAAGGATGGAGGAGCAGCGCTTGACCTTGAACACCCAACGTGCTGTGTGAGTCGGTATGAAGCCACAGAGGAGGTCAAAAAAGCCTCCACTGCTGCTCAAGTGGCATGTCCAGGTGGGAATTTTGTCAGCCCTGTTATTCACTACCAGCTTCTCCTCCTCCTCTTATGTGCACACAGCCCATAACTTGATTCTAATGGGAGAGCTTTGCCTGCAGTTTCATGATCAAAATGATGCACATGAAAACCAAGACTTACTAAAATCTCACTTTCTACTTACTTCTTCCAGTGACAAGTGCCTGGGCAGGAGAGAATCAGCTCTGAAACTATGCGTCATGATGACTTTCCAGCATTATAATGACAGTTTTTATTCTGTAGGTTATTTTTATTTTGATCCCTATGTATTTAAAAAAAGAAGAAAATATTCTCCAGCCTGGTAAATTATGTCTGTCTGTGGAATTAAGGGGTAAAGCCATCAAAGCTAGTGCATTCCTCATGTACAAAGAGATAGGCACCTTCCTACCTTTCATCAATCATTCCATTTCAGGAAAGCAATTTGAGGCATGTGTGGGCAACCTAACAGTATGTCGCATTTTAGGAGACAGCAGCACATTTTTTATTCAGTTATCTGATGACAACACTCAAGGAAGAGTTCCGGTATTATAGGCTCAGTCAGAGCAGCTCTAGCCCTGTATCTGCACTTGTCAAGTTGTAAGTTATCAGACTTGTGCAGCAGCAGTTCCAGCCTGTGCCAGTTACGCTCTTCTGGTGCAGCTGGAAAGGTTAATGTGCAGTAGATGTAGACTCAAAGATTATGTTTTCACTCATCTGCTTGGCAGAAAAGCTCCTCCTGCACAGCAATGTAAAAGCAAGAACTATGCAAAGCTAAGTATTTGTCTATCTTGTGAAAAGGAAGGAAACTGAGTACATGAGGCTCACTCGCTTTATTTTTTTTGTTTGTTTGTTTGTGGGGGTTTTTTGGCAAAGCAAGACACTTCTGATGATAACTTTTAAAAGCTTTTGTTCTAAATATTCCCCTAGGAAAAGATAAAAGATCACACCAATAAAAAGTTGTCTCTCTTACCAGAGACTGTAACTATGTTTCTAATCTTAATTCAATTTATATTATTATCTTTATATATATATATTATTATATTTAGATTATTTATATTTAAGGAATAAGGAGACAATTTTTCACTAAATTCCTGTGAGCCAGTTGATAAAAATAACTACTAAACCATGTTGAAAATTATCCAAAGCTACTAAATATTTAAATGAGGAGCTTTAACACAGTTAACACTACTGCATCCACTGGATGTATCTATTAATTCTAAGGAATATCTTAAAACTAGGAAAACAAATATCTCTTTTGAAGTATTGAGTAATTTTTTGGTGAAAGGAATTCTGATAAAAAATAAAATAAACACTTAATGTATTGTGCTTAAACAAATGTAGAGGAAACAGTCTATCTGTCAAATTATACAGTTACCTAAATATCAAGCCAGAACTGAAAAGTTCCAAAGACTCTCTAGTATGAAGGAAATTCTGTAAATGTTTGTTTGGATTCCCAGGGCTGCCATTTTGCTGGAAATCTAATAGATTTTTATCAAAATAGCAAAGGTCAAACACAGCATTATACTCCAGAGGTAATCTGAGCACATTTCTCCATCCAGTTGGCAAGGTGTTCTAACAACACACCCCCAACACAAATAATAACTGAGAAAATGTTTTAAATCTAATGTATTTATGGTTTTCAACTAAATTAGGAATTTATTAATTGAAACCAATATATTTTTGACCTCTAGTGAGCAGCATTTCAAATGTTCACATAACCCACAGCTACAGGCTGGGGATTAGCAAGAATCTTTCAGTGGGACTTTGCTTCTGAAAACAAACAGCTGATGCTGGAATTCCTGGGATTTTTCTAGGGCTGTAAGTTTAGAATTGCAAACTAACATCATTTTCTGGTAAAAGATCAGCTCATAAAATTGTGCTTTACTTGTACTTATGGAATTTTTTTTACTGGTTCAAACCACAGCCAAAGAATCAATTTAACCAATCGTAACTAGAATTTAATGAAACTTAATAATGTTGGTTTGAACTTGTAGATGAAGACTGCCCACGGTACAGATTATAATATGCGGTGAAAATCTCAACTGGATCACTAACACAGTGTCACTGAAAAGACTTGTTGGGGGTGTGGGGAGGAACACACCAAAAAACCCCGACATTCTCTCCCCCCCACAAACCATGCTTTGCATATTTACATGTAGTTAAATGCATTTGCTAATTTGAGAATACTGTAGTCTAGTCATTTTTAATCTAGTCTAATGGCTTGTTAGTGCAAATCTGTACTTGGTTGCCATGCAAAGAATTTCCTACTCTACAAAAAAACTGGCATACACAATGCTATCAGATTTATTAGGTGTGGCATGAATGGAAATGGAAGGAATCGATGATCATGCTCTATTATTTAAGAGTGAATTGTATTAGTCATTAATTCTCACTATGAACTAGTGATTAAATGTTGATATTGTTGGGTAATGAAGGGGGGCATGTGATATGTGCATGAAGTACCTTATATCCAAGCCAGAAAGCCCAAATAACAGCAATAGCATGTTTATTTCTAGCCTCGTCTTTCAGTCGTCTCAGTTCCCTTCGTGCCTGTGATGCATTTGAAAATGGGATATAGAAAAGCTTAGGAAAGAAAAGGTTACTGCAAGTTCCCATTGGTGCAAGAAAGAAAGGAAGTAACCAGTCACTACAAACAGCAAATATTAAAGCGTGTCCCAGCTTCTCAGACTGCACCAGCTATGACATGTTAGCAGCAAAGAGAAACCAAAAAAAAACCAGTTTAGGCAGTAAAAGCAGTTTAAGCCACTGACAATATTCCCAGAAAACTATCCTGAGGGACCTTCTTCATTCTATGTAGGGACACATAAGTGCACAATTTGTTGCCATTTCTTACCTGGGTACCATGCCAATAAGCAGCAATTACTGTGGCAGCCTCATTACAACGCTTCAGATGCTTGAGTTCCCGAAGAAGTTTCCGAGCCTGTAATCAATTAAAAACACTATTTTCTACTAACTAACTTTTTATATTTTTTGAAGTAGGGCACTGCAACTTGTAAATCTAGGCAAAACCAAAAAACACTGCTTCCACATGCCCAAGCAAATACATTCACAAATGCTGCCCAGCCTAACATTTGCTGTTCCAGAGAGGATTCTGTGCTGCAAGAGTTTTGGACTGACAGGTCAGGGGATCTTAGTTCAATGTTCAGTTTTCTCCCAGATTTGCTGCATTACTTGAGATATTTATATTTCTGCTTGCACAATGGCAACAGTATTTTTTCTCCACGCAGTAAATGTCTAATCCATTCAAAGTGCAATAAAGAATAAATCACAAGTAAATTGCCTGGCTTTAGGTCACACTAAAAGCTGCTGTCATACCAGGCTTTCATGCCCAGTAATGCTGCTGCAAAAGAGCTTGTTCTCCAACGGCAAACAGAAAACCATAACTTGAGATGATGCTTTTAACACAGTTTTCTTCAAATAATGCTCATGGGAAAAGACAGCACATCAACAGTTAGACTGAAAGCAGATTTTTAAACCATTTAAACAAAATAATAAAGACAAAGTAAAAATCAAGAAAAATAACAAAATCAAATTACGTTACCTTATTGTTGGCAAAATTTCAAGCCTTCCGGGCAGGAGAGGGCTATTTACACCAATAGCTACTAACTGCAACCCCTTCCTTCCCGTCTGACAGGAAGGGAACTGACTCCACAACTAAAGGTACTTCTCTCTTCCCCAACTAGAGGGGAAAGTCACCTTTAGTAGGGTGAAGAAAGGTTAATTAGAAAACAGAGGAGCCCAGGGTTATTTTTTCTGAAGATGGACAGCAGTAGTTGCTTTAAGTATCATGGCTGCTTTCATGTGAGCTGTCAACCTCATTTTTACCTCTTATTAAAGCATCACTCATTAAATACCTACTATGATGTATGATTATCACTTCATAAAGCACAAACCTCTGAGAGGAAAAGCGAAGTTGTGGCAAATTGAGGCAGAGTATATGCCAACAGCAATAAACTACTTTCTCAACACAAGTACACTTTCACTCTGCTTAGCAGAGGAGAATAGAAGATTTAACCCAAGTAACAAATTGCTCAGGCAACCCAAACTCTTTATTTTTATCCTGCTTTCAGTTTGATTCATTCTTTGAGAAACCTGTTAAGCATAAAATAACTGCCAACTACAATTTGTTTCCTCCAAATCAGTCCAGCACTACAGTTTTCCTAAGCCCAGTGGCAGAGCCCCAGGGCATCCTGCTCTGATCACCACCCTCACTCATTCACACCCCAGTCCATGTCAAGAGGCCTCCTATCCCAATTCCGTGGCAGAAGATGCCTCAAGGACAACCCAGTGGTTTAGTGCGGTCCCAGCATTCCACTTGCACCGTTTGCAGGGATTTATAGCGCAGGCAGCATATGCAGATGTCCTGAACTCACCTCTTCTACAGCAAACACAAATTTAACAATGGCTGTGGCACAGCCACAGCTCCATGGAGAGAAGGCGTGACAGGCAGGAGGCTCAGTGCACTTGAAATGTGTTTTCTGATCTGCTCCTCACCCCACTGTACAGAGACAGCCACAGAAACAGGAAACTCACCTTCCACCCTCTGATGTACGACTGTACTGTAATAGCCGAACTCTTTATCTTCTGGTATTTTTTTTGTTGCTGTATTGGAAATAAGTATGTGATGCTTAGAACAGAATATTACATGTTAAACCCTGCATAATAAACCTTTCACTCCTAACATTTGCCAATATGCTTGAGGAGACAAGCACTAAATGTAAAAAGTGAACAATTTTTGACTGAGCAGATCAGAGTGTAGATTCTGTGTTCAACTCGAGGGGAAACAAAGCACATCAACAATGCTGCGTGGACAATGTCGCTCTGTTTACAGAAACACTAAGTTCATGGTCAGCAGCACAAATGCAGATTAAATGCTAACAGTAAGAGCTTTATTTGTCTTTCCCACCACCAGAGTAGCACACAAACTGTCACAAACGCTCAGGTTTGTTGGCTAAGCTTTTTACCACCTTTTCACAAGACATGTGCTGTTCCTATTACCCACAGTGCCTTTATTATACCAAATGCTGATGATAACTCAGGAAGAGAAAAAAAACAAAACCATGGATTCCTGAATGAGATGCTGGAGCATTATTTAAGTATGCCAGGTTGAACTGTAAATTTACTGGACAACTGAGCATTTTCCTTCTAAAAAGCTCAGTTCTCCAGTAGCCCCACATTTAGTATAATACCAAGTTTGCAACAGGGCTTTTAGACTTGACACTCAGCCCACTCAGGGACAGTGAACATCTCTGTGAGCAAGCTGGAGAGGGTCCCCTCTGGGTCATCCCCATACCACGGTTGCCGTCTGTCATGCCTTGCAAGGCAACAGACAGAGAAACGTCTGCAGATCCTTGAGTCAAGCCTCCAGCACAAGGAGCTGCTCAAAAAAGCTTTATTCATTCCAGGGATTTCCTATGAAACCTTCCAAGGCACAGTGCCTACCAGTCACGTTGGGTTAGGAGAACAGTGCCTTTCATCTACATGAAGAGGCTGAGGAAACGTCTCTACCATCACCAATAAAACAACTGCTGCCACATTTCACCAGGGACCCAAAAATGGTTTACAGTTAAGAAATCAGCAGTTCTCAATCATGTATTTGTTTTCATTTCTTTATATTTTAAGTTGTGCCAACCTAGCTGCAGTAAGTCTATTTAAAATTCATTAAGATTGCATGAGATCATAGTGAAGCCATATGGGCCCAATGCAATTTTGTAATGATGCTGTTCATAGGAACAGTGCTTTCAGTCACACATTCAGAAATAAGAATTTTACAGTAAACAAGAATACTTCAGTCATACTTATCCCAAATGATCCCTACTTCCCTCTAATTATCCAAGAGAAGTGAACCAAACACTTATGACTTTCAAGAGGACAAACAGAAGTGCTTGTCAACTGAAAACCAGGGATTTGTCAACTCTGCAACTTGCAGTTTAAGAAGACTTTCTTTCCATATTTTATCAAGGTTTCTGATATGCTTGTGCTATTCTCTAGCAATAACAAAACACAGCTGAGAAGTTCAAGAATGGTTTTAAAAACAAATAAATCTTTTTTATCATGTAAGTCAGTATTATTTACTAACTGCCAGGAGGACATGAAAGAGTTGTAGAACAGTGCTGTTCAGTTCGTGGCACAGAACACCCAGTCCACAGACAGATCTGAAACTGCTTTAGGACTGAATTACAAGTCTTAGGAGTTACAATTAAAATAACCCCCTAGGATCCTCCCAGGCAGCATTCTTGAGTCAAAGGCAAAGGTTCCAAATAAGGCAAAAACACAAAAAGGCTTAGGAATGGCTGAATTCCACAGAACTGCACATGTATATTACTGAACATTTTTTACACATTAACCATATGTTTTGAAAGCACTGTTGGGAAACACAGCATTCTAGCTGAATGAAAAAGACTCTTCCCAGTTGAGCCACAGAATCCTACTCTCCCAGAGCGAAAGGACTCTGGTGAGCTTTTTAATGAATTTAAGAACAAGAACAGTGTCAGCACGTAGTAGTAGTCTATAGAAATTAAGTTTTCTTTATTCCCACTACTGGTACTTAAATATTAACATGAAATTGAATTCTTTCAACTGCTCTCCATACACATGGAGGAAAAATATCCTATGAAGGTTATAGGCTTTAAACAATTAAGAGACCCCCTCCCATTTAGTAAGGATGGTATCTTACTGCGTATCTCCTGTACCAGGAAGCGATCACAATCTGGCATTTTTTCATTAACAAGAAGCGAGTACGGCACTTCCAGCCTCTGTAAATCTTTTCAATTAGAGTAGCCAAGTCCTCCAAACGCTGCTTTCTCAGGTCTTCTAGTTTGAAGAGCTGGGTGTGGGGGTTTTTAGGGTTTTGTTTGACATTGGAAGAAAAACAGCGGGAGAGAAGAGACAAGGAAAGAAAACCCATAAGAGCAGCTCTTGTAAGAGAAATTTCTTCTTTACTGAAGTCCCCTCTCAGACACACGTCATTTTATTCATCTCCAGAGCTATAGGCAGATACACCAACAAGATTTGTGGCACATATAAGTCAGTGCTTGAAAATTATATTAAATTAAGGCTGACAGCTATTGTAGAATCTTGATTCACATTGATTTTAATGGGTCTAACATTAAAGAGTGCTTTTTTTAAATGCTACATTCACAGCAATGTATCAAAGCAGTGCATGTAGAAAAATCTATAGGAACCAGGTAGTGAACGATGCAGCTCATAGCAGGCTGTCCTCATGAGAGAGGGCTTGATTTTGCAGACGGCATTTTTCACTTACTGTTCTTGGGTTGCGGATGAATATCTTTGATCTACCGAATGAAAATTCCTCTTCAGGGATTCCCAATTCACTAAACAGCACCTCTACTCCAGCCCTAAGAAGGAGTAAATGAGCTTAACAAACATGACCTCCAGCTCTAAAACTTCTTAGTTTACATATTCACAGCTTAATTTATGGAAAGTATATGAAAGCATATTTAAAACTTTTAAATAGTGCTTGATATAAGAAGATTGAAAGTCTAACTCTTTTGCTCAGTGGTTATTCAGCTAAAGGCAAAAATAATCACTGTAAAGATTCAGAATAATTTGGTGAAAAAAAGAGCAAATTTTATTTTACAGCATCAGCAATGGCCTATTTTTTCCTCTTACATCTGTAATTATTTTACTTAAAACAAAAAAAAAAGGAAAAAGCAAGGGCTCACACACAAAGGTCAAAATGTGAAACAAAGACTGATGAGTTTGACAAATGCCAGTGTTTCACTCCTACCAAATGCATTTTATGAACACCAGCAGAAAAAAGAAGAGAGGAACTGTGCAGATCTTTGTGATGATTATTACAATGCTGTTGTTACCAATACTGCACTTCCACCATTATCTTGATAACCCAAAGACTTAAATTGTAGCTAAAAGATGTTAATATATTATGAAAGATATTTAAATTATGCTTTTGGTGGCCACATGTAAAAAGAAATAATAGAAGCTATTTGCCCATCCCAGACATTATTTGCAAAAATACATGTGAACACTATGCAATTTAAAAGTATATATTTAATATAATTGATTTGCAAGAGGTATTACCTCATAATTGTTCCCCAATCATTATGTAAAATTATTCCTGAAAGGGCAGAGGAAAATTGTATGGCTGTCTTCAATGAAATGAGTGTTCTTACACTTTGGAAGTGGGTTATTAAAGATAAGTGCCCTCCAGATCATACCAGACCTCCTAGTAATTTTGAATCCACTGCAGTATCTCTGTCTCTCTTATACCCTTTCTTTCAGACCCAAATCAGCAAGGCTTGCAACGTATGCAAAGTAATTAAAAACTCAGGACACGTGGAAGACAGGACTTTCACTCAGGTCAGGTCAGGTAGGAATATTGCTGTTTGCCTACCTGGCTGGCCCTCTCCAGTGGGGCCACGTCTGCTTGCAGAGCATTTTGTACCTCTCCAGGCAGGGCTCGTAGGCCTGCCGGAAGGCATATCCCGCCCTCCTGACCCGCACGTTCTCCAGGAGGCCCAGGTATCGGATCTGGTGGCACACCAGGGCTTCGTTGAAAATGTGTGGAGCCTTTTTGTCATTGGGCTTGATGCACCTGGAAAGGAAAACCGAAAGGGACATCTCTTTGCAGCACTGTTGTGTTAGTTTGGCACGTCAAACCACAGCAACTGTACATGTCAACAACTATTATGGTGAGTTTCAACCATAGATTTCAATAGTTTATCCTTGGATATTACTTTTTAAATTTTTTTTTTAATAACCTCACCAAACAAATACACCAAATCTTTGGCACTGGAGAATATACCTGATATAGTTTGGATTTTTTGTCTGGAGATTTTTCATCAGGGTAGCAACTGAAGCCTTGAACTGTGAACCTGCTGTCGGTGGTCTCTTCAGATTGATTTTAGCAGGGTTTCCTTCTGGGAACAATGCTTTGATAAGGGAGTGGTTGGCCTTCCACATGGCCTGGGAGAGGTCACGGTACAGAAGATCATTGTTTTTGTCAACAAATCCTTCCACCTGGTACATAACCTGAACAACAGAGAAGAGTCTCATAAGTGTGGCCTTTGAACTACAACACAGACCAGGTCAGAACTGACCCAAGAAACTGATATCTCCTTCTTACACACCATCTAAAAAAACAAAAGATATTTCAGCTTTCATTTTAAATCTGACATTTGGACAACTTTTCATTGGATAAAATGTCTGTGAAGATCCAACCTGAGAAAGGTGCATTTTCTCATACTGCCAACAGTTCCCTGTGTTGATCAATTCTGGTTTCTGAAGTGGAAGAAACCCTTTTTCTGTGATAACTCTGACACACCACCACCTGCCAAGACTCCAAAACAATAGTGGGTTTTTTTTGTCTGATGAGGTTTTCTCCCTCTCTTTTGAATCAAAACAGCGAAACAATACCCTTTCCCTTCAAAGTACTAATGCTTACATTTGCCTAACTAAAACAAGATACGGAATATCACCTCTTGCTATTGCAGTGCAAGCAGCAAGCTGTGCAGCCCCCAGGGGACTGTTATTTTAAAGGACTTTTACCAGGAGAGCAGTCCAATAACAACAAGCACAAGTACTAAGCTCTGACCTGCAGCTGGGTACCCAGGAGGCAGCCAGAGGAACTTCATGCAGACCTCAGATCGCTACCGGCTTTTTTAATTTTTGAGGGTAGGAAACTTCTTTGATTAATTGTGACAAGTCATCTGGCTGGTAATACAGATTCTTCTTCAGATCCTTGATTTCTCAGTTCTGCATAGGTATGTACTATGTACACAGAATACTGAACGAAAATAGTACTGACACATATTTTACACAACAGCAAGTTACTGGGAAATCAGGCAGCATTTTACTTTGAAGAACATGTTTCTGGTTCTGACAGGTGCAGTAAATGCTACTACTGAAAAAAAAACCCCAACTGTTCACATGAAATTAGTTATATTTCATAAAAGGAGGGTCAAACTTTGGTTGGCCAGTGACAAGATCAAAATGTTCTCAGCTGAGGATGGAAAAACAACATTCCTCCCAAAATAGGAGGAATTCACTCTGCTGGGTAAGTGAATGCCTGTAACAATCAAAACCCTCACTGCCTGCTAAGACACAATCTGTGCACAGTCCGTCTCAAAGTACTGGGGTATTTTCAATTCCGTTAGATTTCTGACAACCAAAGAAATACCTAGGTATTAATCCCTGATATATTACGTGTAGTTACCAACTCTTCTTGGCAAATAATGTTAAGTTAATGAATGGCTGCCTGAAAGGTTGAAAGCCTGATATTTCCAGGACTATTTTCAATGAGAAAATTACTGAGCTATTCAAAATTGTAAGATTGAGAGAATTTCAAAAAGCATTAAGCAGTCCTAGGGAAAAGAAACACTTTCCATATATTCTTTACTGTGTGAAGCTATCACTTCAGCAGATTCAGACAAGAGGTATAATTTCAACCCTACATTTACTTTTAATTTTTTTAAAGTAAATTGTCTCCAGTCTACAAATGTAATTATTTTGATTTTCATTAATAAAGTCATAATGGATTACACACTGAAAGCTGTCACTCTTGTATTTATTCATACTGCTTATGTTGTAAAATGCAAATACATTTGCAAGCCCTCTGTGTAGCTTTCTCTTTCATCTGTTTAAACAGAGTATCGAACTCAGTCCCTTCAAATGTACAAAAACTGCATTTTCTCAACAACGTGACTAAGGACTGCAGCTAGTTCAGTGACAAAGAACGTGTTTTCCAAAATATGTTGCCTACAAATGTGCATGAATTTTTGTCACTATGAGCAATGATTTATTTCCAGAGACCTAACAGCAGCACCAAAGTATGTGGGGCATCTTTCTCCTTTGATGGAAGGAGAACTGCCCTTGATTTCAGCCAGAGCAGAGGACTTTGTACAAGGGCAGGTAGTGACAGGACAAGGGGGAATGGCTTCAGACTGACAGAGGGCAGGTTTAGGTCAGATAGCAGGAAGAAATTCTTCACTATGAGGGTGGCGAGGCCCTGGCACAGGCTGCCCAGAGAAGCTGTGGCTGCCCCATCCCTGGAAGTGTTCGAGGCCAGCCTGGATGGAGCTCTAGTGAAAGGTGTCCCTGCCCATGGCAGGGGCTTGGAACCAGGTGACATTTAAGGTCCCCTCCAACCAAACCCATTCTAAGAACTCTTAAAGCCAGCCCAAATCACAAATTTTGGGCGTAAGACAGAAAAGATTAAGGCAGGTCTGGATTTTTAATCAGCTACACCAGCCCCCACACACCATGTGCTCCCTTCTGCAGGTACCTTGCCAGCATAATGCTGAATCCTGAAGCAGCTGTGAGGCAGGGAGGTGTCGTTGAGGAACCGGGAGCACTTGCTCATCCTGCTCTCAAAATGCTGGTGAGTGGCACAGACCTGGTTCAGTTTTTCTAAAAAGGTGTCATCAGTAACAGTTCCTGGTCTCAAGCATTCTTCATCCAGCATGGCCAGGATTCCAGTTTGGTTCTGAAGTTTCAAAACAAGAGCTTCAGTACTTGGTTCCATCACAGTACAAAAAAGGAGACTGTTCTCCTGTTTGACTTCTGCTACCCAGAAAAACATTCTTTGAGCCATCTCAAAGTTTGGCTCTTTTTACCTCATGACCATTTTCAACTGATTTTTAGCACTTGCATTTTTGAAAGACTTTTTATGGGATCTGAATTCTGAAATTCACACTGAAGTTTTGTGTCATTTACTCAGAATATAGCAACTCCAACTCAACTGAAAGTAGCCAGTTTATGGTAAAACCGTCACATATTTTATGTTAATAGGTACAAGGTGTTCTTTTCTGATTGTGAAGGAATTTCACCTTTCTTGCATAGGAAGTCTTCTCATTATATACAAGTACTTTGAGTAACTCAAACACTCAGTAACAAATCATTGAGTTTTCTAGTTTCTATGTAAAAAGAAATGTTAATTACAATGCAGCATGTGATATCTGCTATGTTTACCTACATGTAAACATTTAAGAGCTGTTTAATTTGGAAATTTTTTTTGTGTGTAGGTACTACTGAATATTTCTACAAAAGTAACATATAGCTTAAAAAGATACTCTTTTTAGCAAAATAAACTTCTACCATACAAAGTAAAATGAATAATAAAATCAATGGCATGTTTCACAAAATTTAGTGCATGAGGATGCATACAGACTTTTCAGCTAAATAAAATACATGCATTAAAAAATTATCCAGAGAGATTCTTGAATACAACTTACATTTTCTATTAGGTCACAAATGATAGCATTGTTGAAATATTCGATATGAGTCCATTCAATCCCCTATAAGAAAATATAAATAAATGTATGAACAGGAAAACAATGGAGGGAGCTTTTCCTCTAGGCAATTAAAATTATATTCCAGTTAACCATAGTACTACTTTTAAATTTAATTCTGTATGCTTACCAACAATTTATTTATCATAAACAAAAATGCAATCATCTACTACTAACATTATCTGTGCAAAATGAGTGTCCTTGAGCAGCTGCCAAACTTGCTCTCCATTCCTTTCCCCCACCCATGTCAGCTTCCCATGCACTCCCTGGCACCAGGCCAGGCTCCTCCCGCCAGCCCCACGCTGCCCACGCTCCCACTGGCCAGAAGGAAATCAGCCCATGTCACTGCAAGCTCCTGAGATCAAAATTTCTAAGTTCTTTGCTGTTGGGATTTATTTTTTTTTTTTAATGGGAGGAAGAAAGAGGGCTAAATTTAGATAAGACCATTTGAAAAATCCAGAGTATGACTGTTGTTCAGATGTTCTTAATATCCCAATTTTTTTTTCGAACATCAGTGATAAAATTTCCAGCATGAGATGCCAATGCATCACGAGGTAACACTGGTAGGGCAAAGGACTGAAAGAAGAAAAATATTGATTTCATTCTTAATTTGCACTCCGTGATACTTCTTACAGTTGACTTTTCTCAGAGCATTTGAAATATCATTCAAGAACCAAATTGCAGTAATGATGGTTCACCACTGAATGCAAAATTAAAAAGACATGCTGAAATGTCATGTTACCCACAGGATCATAAGGCAGGAACTTTATGTAATTTTAAAAAATGTTTATACAGCAAAATGGTATCATCCAGTTTGAATACAGACAATGTGTGCCAGTTTTTACAGCTGGGAGCTGGTATCTTGTCTGAGCTCCGTGTATCATGTGGAGCACTGCTAAAACCTATTAAAACTTTAGCTTGATGTTCACTCACAGAATAACATCAAACACAAGAGGCTGAGCTCCATGGGACATTGTAGATTTATCCATAAAGCTCAAACAGCTCCCTTCAATACTTACCTGAAAGAACACGAGAACCAAAACTCTATCTGTAGTTTCTTTTATGTTGCATGCTATTATTTCAGTCACGCAATTCCCTTTGAAAAACGACTGGCTGTGGCTGATCTTGGGGTGCATCCCAGACATTGCTGTGTAATCCAAAACACAGGCTGTAGGGTAATGGCACTAATACCAGAAAGTGATATTGATGTTCTAATAAATCAATTAGCCCTTGCTCAGAACTGCCAGTCATTTTTGCCAATGAATGAATCAGAGTTGGGTCTGGTTTTTACCTGGAGAACTCATAAAGTGAAACAAATGCCAAACCAACATTTTTTGCTTAGTGTAACTACCACACAGCCCCACACAAACATGCTCCATTTCAGTCCTGTGGTCAAAAAGTGTCTCTGTTCCCTGAAAAATGGTTCCAGCCTGCATGCCTGTGTATCTTTACAGGGACAAGAGGAAAAGGATAAGGAAAGATCCATTCAAGTATTACCTCTCGGATGTATTCCTCCTGCTCTTCTTTGAGGGTAAGTTCAATGAAGATCTGCTGCAACTTCTCATTACAGTAGTTGATAATGAATTGCTCAAAGCTGTTGTCCTGTCAGATGAAACGTGTTTGAGTTTGCTTTGTGTAAACAGTCTGGAACCCAGCTGGAGTAAGTTACTGCAGCAGCTGCAGGTCAACAAGCCGCTGTATTAACTACTCCTTCCAGTTTTGTGATGGGATGGTTGGAGTAATATTTGATTGCAATCACGATTCATTTAGACATTTTAGACCAAATCCTTCCCTGAGGCTTTGCCCATTGGGAGGGACCAAAAACCTCTGTATTTTTTATTCATGATGCCTCCATACTGATTCATAAGGACATACAAGTCACAAGGGCACCTGTGGTGTCAGGGAATAAACAACAAAAGTTTTGCCTGCACTAATCTGTCCCCGTGTGTAAAATGTAGTCTCCTGGAGGGTCTGATAAATAAAATTATGACAGTAGCATTAGTTCTTTTCCACTCAGCAGCCAATAAAGTATCCTATTTCCCTACAGAACAAGGCTCAAGCTGCTATTCCAGTTGCAGCTGAGCCTGGGTTAAGAGATTATCGGCTCCAGAGGTCAACCCATCTCCTCCCTGCCAACAAACTGCCCCCTCAAATGATGGGAAACAAAAGAGCTTCATTGACTAAAATTCCTCTAACAGGCTAATTCATCTAAAACTGGGTTAGGGAGCAAGCAGATGTGTGACCCTTTGCAGAAGGCACTGGGGATAGGAGCAGACCCCAGCAGGAGGGGTGGGCACAGGAAGGAGGCTCAGTGACTGCCCCATTACAGGCTGTGACATGACATTACACCTTTTTAAACTACCAAATAATCTGCTGAATAATACCTGCAAAGCTTAATTTATGCTGATAGAATTTTTATCACTGAAGGCAACTGCAATCATGTGAATGTTTGAATTAAGGATCTGGTTGCTAAATGAGATTAAGAACACACAAGCAGATTAGAAAATATTGAGGTAGCACAGATTACTTGTATCATTTTAGTTTTAAATGAAGCAAAATCATAACTGATCACCAAAATTCCTCAGCCACATCAAACGCTGCCCCTCTCACCAACTGCAATTATCACTCAGAGATTGCAAAACTTGCATAGCTCTAGATGAGAGAGTTAAAATTTGGCATGCAGCAAAATCAGCACTGCAAACAAGTCATACTTACTGCATTCTGTTGGAAGAGAAATTGCATAAACTGCAGTCAGTACTTATATTACTTCCATAATGATACAGAATATATCTATTAGCATTTATTTAGCATACCAAGTAGATCAATCTTTGTATCACTGAAAATGCAAAGTACTACATAAATGTTACATATTACATCTTTATAGATGAGTCTGTCTTTAGGTACTGTCTAAATATCATCAAATAAACCAAGAGGTTGACACATCAGAGTGTAACACAGAACAGCATTCTTGCATTGCCCTGTCTCTAAAACACCATGTACTTTTCGCCTCTGAAAGCCATATTTATAACCTTGGGCATACAAATCTCAGAAACAGGAGAGGAGAATGGGGAAGGGAATAGAGAATACTGGAGGAAGAATGAGTATAAGTTTACTTGACACGTTCAGATAAGGCCATCACTTCAGATATATTGAGTTTGAAGTAAAAGGACCTCAACTGCCACATCATCCAGACAAAGAGAAAGGGTTAAAACACACTCTGCATCCTCCTGCCAGGCACATGCCACCCAACTCAGAGAGACTGCTTCTCCAAAAGACCAGGTTATTCTGATTAAGTGGGCTGCAGGACTTTTCACTTGCAAATTATACAGGCTTGGTCATCAAAAGAGGATGGAAATTGAAGAGAAAATCCTGCTAAACCTTCTAACTGAAAGGTCATTAACAATACATTAAAGTAATTGCTAGATGTTTTCCTGATTTACTGTGTATCTGTGATATTTATGGCTTGCCAAAAAAAAAGGCAAACCAAAATCCACAGAGTTCTCCACAAATCGCTCACTTTGAGCTATGAAATTCTATTTGACATTGCCAAGCCACTGAAAATTGCTATTCCAGGAAAAAAGTTATTGAAGAGCAGCGGCAATGTTGTTCTTTATGAATAATACAGAGCAAAAGGCTAAGACAGTTAATTATGGCAAAGAAAATGAGGGAAAATGTTTGAAATTACTGAAATTCTCAAAACACTTAACTCTGAGCAGAAGACATTTGGCAAATTAAATACAATTCAGAAAGAGCTGTTTCCTTTTACAGGTTTTAAAAAACCCTGTATGAAAAAACAATTAGAATGTTTATCTCTAAGCAATTCTGAGTAAGGCAACAGAGGTTATGCATTTATTCTCCCTTAATGAATATCTCTGATTTTTAACTATGTGAGGGCTCCACAAAACATACACAAATGTTCACAAATGAATTGTCCCCCCCAATATTTTAATAAAGGTCTTACAGAAATGAATACAACAGACCTAGAAGGGATCTAAAGGACTTTTGATACTGGTTTTTAGAAGGCAGTAAAGAATAACCCATATCAGTGATAGCATATCACTAAATCCACTTAGGAGACAGGGGCTGGAGGGACCCAGCCATTAAAGAATACTTGCTCCTTATGCTGACCACTTGTATTAAGTGACAGAAAGGGGTTTGACCAACACCAAAGCAGTGCAGTCAGACACAAAATTTGAGGAAGAGCTATCAAATAATCTTAGGAAATTTTAAGGGGAAAAAAAAATGAAGACCATATCTTCTCAAGGTGTCAGCTTCTCTTCTAGGCTGTAAGTCTGCTGCTTTTAATGTTGAGGGCATCACTTCAATCCCTGCATTTTAATAGCAGCTTTCTAACTATGCCTTTGAAAGCACTGTGGAATAGAAAATAAAACCTTCAGGGAATATAAAACCACACAGTCTCTCAAATTAAATAAAGGTGCTGGGAAAACAGAATGTCACCGGAGATAGGCTTAAAGTCATGTTGAATTTATAGATACAGCTCAACCAACCACACTCAGCTTATCCTCTGAATCTTTCATCAGATGCAACACTAAATTTAGAGGAGTAGAAAAATTCACTGAAAAAAATCAAAGCCTACTTCACCATGTTTCTCACTTCACAAATAATGGTGTCTTGCTCACAGAGCTTCATTCTTTATCAACTTTCAAACTACTGGTCATCAGGATGGTATTTCATGAATAGCAAGTTTTGAACTCTAAAAAATTCTTCTCCATGCAAAAATAAAGTGATCATATAGGTTAGCTATAAAGTTCTATCTGTGAGCCACAGCTATTACATGCAGGTGCTTGAAAGTCCTACAGAAAATATTCTTTGTTCCTTAATATTTTACCTAAGTTCTGTGAAAGTTTTCACTTTTGTACCATGGATTCATCTGAAAAAAACATATATGGTTGTTTCTGACTTTTTACATTTTTATACCAGTAAAATACTAATGTGAAACAGACAAAAATATTTTTGTCAAAAAAAAAAAAAAAAAAAAAGGCTACAAATCTCTTACTGGTCTCAGGCAGAAATGTCTCCATTAGCTTTACAAACAGCAAATATCTAAAACAGGGCATTTTCTTATCTGCATCAGATACCTTCTAACCTTCTCTCCCCACACAGAATTCAAATTCACTTTTGAGTACCCAGTTTCCAATGCCTTCCAAAGATAATAAGGCAACTAAGATACCTGCTTAGAACTGAAAACTGGGCTTCATTTTCCATACTAGCAGGCAGGAATAAATTCTTACCTTCTACCTGCCTAATATAGCCTAACCTTAGGTGTTCCATTTTTTGTGCCCTCTCCAGTTTTCCCCAAATTAAGCAGATGTTGATCCAGACCTACAGACTCAGGTATACCATCAGTGTCACACCTTTGTAGCTATTTCCCAATATCTCCTCTTCCTTCTTAATCTTTCACCACACCATTCTTGTTCGGAGCCAATTCAAAAACGTACACATTGCTTGGTCTACAACCACACCGACAAAAACACTTCCAGCAACACTTCTTCAAATACCTTATATGAACACATGCAGCTAAAATAATACATGAGATGTATTTAAAGGAAAAATATATTTTCAAAGAAAACCTAAACATTTCAAGTCATGAGACTGTTGAAATCGAAAGGACTGATATCATTAAAATGAACTTTTACATCAATATGTGAAGGGAAACAGGCACACAGTTACTGATACTTTAGCTCTATTACAAATAGCCCCAGAAAGTAAGTTTTTAAAAATATCAACACAGCTTCAGGCATCAGAAGTCTGTGACTGCCTCCTAACATAAGCAGGTGACCCCAAGTAGTTCCATCAGGCCCCTAGAGAAAAAGCCAGATGGCAAAAGTGATGATGATAAAGGACCAACATACTCACTTCACTGAGATGAATGCTGGAATGAAGGGTGAAACCAACCAGCAAATTCAATTTATATGCTACTGTGGTGTCTGGGGATAGGGGGCTTTATGTATGACCACACAAGCATACAAGTTTATGAGATGAAACTAAGGAATATAAATGCTAGGAAGTTAAAATCAGCAAAATGGGAAAGCTGCATTTAAATAAAATGAAAAAAGGTACTATTTTAATCTCAAAAAGCAATGACCCAGTTATAACGCAGCTCAGTTATAACAATTTTTCAAAATTTTTTTTTAAAATTTAGTAACGGCATGTTATCAATATTTATCCCTTTCTTTTCTGTTTACATATACAAACATTTGAGCAATCAAGCTTATTTCCTGTAAACTAGACTGTTCTGTGCTTTTGTGTAAATATCTCTATAGGCAAAGAACCAGAGAAGCACATCTTTTAATTACAAATATTCCACTATATGTAATCAAACCATGTTTCAGTGCACCTCACAGAAGCAAGAAAGATTTATGCCAAAGCTTCAGGGATTATCCATTTTCCATATTTGTGTAGCTCAACCAACTTCAACCCTTATTGTGTGCCAGATAAAGAACCAGGCACTCTGAAATCCGTCTTGCTCCCAACACAGGTCTCAACCAAATTTGGATTTAAAAGGGCAAGAAACTACAATGAATCCAGTGCTTGTGGGATTCAGGTGAAAACCCAGGTACTACCACTTCAACAAACTCAACCTGATAAGTTACAGTCCTGCAACGACAGGAATTACAAACAGGCAAGGACCTACTGGATAATCAGAGTCATTCCTCTACCAAGACAGAAATAGCTGCTGTAGGGCAAAACATTATTCTCACAACCTGAAGCAGAGCATTTGTGTGTTTTTGCTCCAGCATTTCAAGTATTTCCTCTGTTGCAAACAGCCAGCCAATGGGATTTACTTCATAAACCTGCAAGTTGCAAAATAAACCTCTCTAAATACTTATGTTATAATGTGATTAATTAAATATGATTAACTTCCTGGGATGCACCTCTGCTTTGAGCATCCTATCACTTAAGGAAATGATTGCTTTAAGAGTATTTTAAAATCTCCCTGACACCTAGGAGTCCAACCAAGGGTCCCTCTCTGTAAAGCTCCTCTCTTGCATGACACTTGCCACCTGAAGTAGTTGATCAATTATAGATTAAAAACTCAGTCCTCTTTCCCACTAGACCAGGGTTTGCCAGAAGGAGCAGAAGGCTGGGTACACACATTTTGGCACTGCTACTTCCCAGTGTATGATAAACTTCTGGGCATCAGCAAAGGGTTGAACAATTTTGTAAAGGAAATCTGTTGCAGGGTAGACAGCGTAGAAAAAGCAGCTGGAAATTATGGTCTGGAGATTAAGGCAAATAATAAAACAACAGATATCCATGGCTGAGTTAGAGCCAAAGCCAAGACATGAAGAAAAGGTTCCCAGATTCTTAAAAAAAAAAGAAGAAAAAAAAAAAGAAGATAAAATAAGATCATGATAAGTCAATTTCCTCCTTAGAATTTTTTTTTTTTGTCTAACATGTTGTCCTGCTGGCAAATAAGTAGACCCTTCTTTTGTAAAATAATCCTTAGGGGTGGGGGGAGAAGACACTGAGCTAGGAGCAATCTCTCAGAGCTCAATATGCTCTGGAACTGTAATTTCCTTCATGTAATCAACAGGATAGAAAAAGGCAAAGCAACCAGTCAGCAACTGGAGCAAGCTGTTGTACAGGTTTATGGTGAAAGTGGAAATACCTCCCCTATTTTTTCATACCTTAAACATCTCAGAAGGACATTTTCAATTATTACTGCTCCTTATTTGGTTACCACCCTCTAAAAACAGATAATTAACACAACTATGATCTTGTTAATATAAAGAAAATGCATTCTTCATATTTCTAACATATTCCCCCAATAGATTGTCATTTTATCATTGTCCAGATGACAGCTTACATAGCACATGCAGCATCACCAAGCTTCTGTCACCTCAAGGGACTTCTACACACAAGAAACAAGCTAATTGCCTTAAATAAAAAGAAGTGCTATCAAAATGCATCACCAACTGTGAGAAATGGACCTGGTTTCACTGCTGGGTGGCTTATTTGGCTGGTTTGCTGGTGATATTTTTATTTATGGTGGGTTTTACACAGAATGTGGTGGGTTCTGTCATGTCTTTGCATGTGCTTGTGTACCTGGAGCAAAAGAAGTGGGTCAGATGCTGTCCCCAAAGACAAAGCCATCACATCACCTCAGGTCAACCACATGGAAACAGTCCCTCTCTGCAGCTCCATCATTGGTGCATCCCAGTTTCTTGTCAGGCTAAAGTATGTGGAACAAACTGCTCCACCAAGGGACTGAGCAGAAAGTACTCACACTCTCACACTGTATTCTCAAGGCCTGGCAAATTTCAACAATAAGCCTTATTTGGCAGCGTTAACTTTCATAAAACTGAACTCTAAATCATTAACTTCATCATATGGACCAGCTGCAGAGTGGTGCCTGAATATTCGGAATGAAACCTTTAAGCCAGCTAGTACAGACAGATATTTCTAACTCTGAAGGGCTGGGCAGCATGAAATACTCACACTCACTCCATGATATCCATTTTTACACACTCTAGTTCTTGTCTCCACAGGAAATGTACACAACAGGACACTCAACACCCAAAGCAAATGGAGCAAGCCTTCTGCTCATCTCTGCTGAGCCCTGCCAGGTCCCCATCATCTGCCTCCTACAGCCTTCACTTCTTGTTCACAAACACCACCCTAATATTCTGCAGAGATGTAGAAACTGCTTCTGCCCAAAAATACATAATCAAACACCGAATAAATGAGAACTGCCCCAAACCTACCCCAGGAAGCCTGGAATCAAGCTGATTCTAAAATTCCCAGTGCCACCAGTCATCATCCCTGCCCCATCTCAAATCACGGTCTAGACTGCACACTGACTATGCACGCAGCCGCTCAAAAATGTGGATAAACATACTTGGAGCAATTAGTGTCAGGCTTCAGTCCACTGCCCAAACTCCAGCAGCACAGTTACACAACCAGTCCAGCCCTCCAGCCTGCATTTTCACGCTAATCCTAGTCCCTAAATCCTTGCCCACAGACAATTCACACAGAGCCACCCAAAATTTCAGCATTTTGCTTTGCAAACATTCAGTCCCAGCATTTGGCTTACCACAAAAGGCATGGCAGGATTCAAAAATAAACAGAGCTTTATAGCACCTATTTTGTGGATTGTGTAGCCAAGCTTGCTGCTGACATCTGCCAAACCCACAGAGGCTGAGGATTATTGATAGATTTAAATTCCCTAATCTGAATTTTTAGACAGCCAAGTCCTTGTATCTACTTTCTTGGATGGTTTTTGTGTTTGTCTGAAAAACGGGGTTTGTGTTTGATAACTATAATAGCAAAACCCAAATCTCAGAGTATATGTCAGCAGTATCAATACTCCAGTTATCCTGTCTTGGTAATTTCCAAAAATCCTCCAGTTAACCCTGTAAATTAACATCATCTTAAATTACAGAAAATTGCAGAAACCACAGTGAACAGTAAATAAATTAATCTTTCAGAAATAGATTTTTAAAATCTCATTTAAAAGCTTCAATTTGCATATAATAGAACAGGACTGCTATTGTCATCAAGAAGGTGAAAGGTAGAATTTTTCAGAATGGTAAATCTGGATTTCTTTATTCACTCTTCTTACACAAGGAACTGTAGGATGATCCAAAGAATCATCCTAAACAGAAATAAGACCCGACAAATATTGTGCCCCGCCCATTACGAAACAAAACCCTCAAAAACAAAGGAAAAAAATGTAAAAATGTAAAAATCACCCTTCAGTAAACACACTCCTTGCTACTTATTTCAATGGTATTGAGCTTCCTGTGTAAATATTGTGCACGTATATAAAACACTCCTGCTACACCTCCTATGGGTTTTGATATGTTCTGTCTCCAGGGTAGAAGGCCACTTCAGGACAAAGACCACACACTAATGATAAACTTACCTGATTCCTGAGTAGAAACGTGATTAACAGAGGCCTTTCTCCCCATAGCACATCAAACAGTTTGCACATTCAAAATGCACAAGTTTAGAGATGAAGCCTTTCAAGTGCTTTTTTGCCAACAAATATTGTAGAGCAGACATTAATTTCAGGAACAGATGTGGAAACCAAAATCTGACTTAAGAATTAGGTTCAAGAGGGAACTGCACATTTTTAGTCATAAGTTTTAAGTAACTTATAATTAGATGGATATGTTACTGCCATTAGCTACACCTCACCTAGTATGTGAATGTTTAGCTATCGTGTTTACAAATGTACCACACAGCAAAACACCTCAAATTCCACTGTATCTGTTATGCTATAAAGCTTAAGACATTATTAACATTTCCTTGAATTATGTTGCTGCATAGTGTTAAAATTTTATTTATTGATTAGTTGCTTTAATATAATTAACTTCAAACAATAATTCAGTCATCTCGGTGGTGCTGAACTGACCAGCTTAACTACTACTCTCATCATAGGTCTTAACTGATGAGAGAGTCATGCCTTGTATGAATGCACTGATAAATTGGGTCCTCAAGTCACAAGGCAAAACCTTCCCCACCTCTTCCAGGAAAACCAACAGTCAGCACTGAAAGGAATGAACAATAACTACCCACATTATTTTAAAGCTTCTGAGAAAGCTATACTGTAATTCAGTATGACAGGTAAGTGAAAAGAGCCCTGTTTTTTCATTTTTCTCCTGCACTCAGCCACTGACTTACGACCTTCTAAGATGCTGAATGTATAAAAGATGAAAATTACATGTGAGAAACGGGCTTGTCTCTGGAACACCATCCCACAAACACAATCCCTCAGTTGCTGCTGTGTGCTGGTGCAAGTTTTCTGTGTCCCACCTCACTGTGCATGTCTAACCTAATCAAACACAGAGGAGCTAGGGAACACAAGAGCCCTGCCTGAGGATGCCAGCAGCACCATTCCAGTGCCAGCTTCCTAAAAGCTACTCCAAGGACCAGTTCTAAAGAGATCTGGCACCGAGATCCCCGTTCAGCCACCTGACCTCTTGCACGATATTTTCATAAATATGCTCTTATGTTTAATGCAAACAACACAACCTCGCATAGCAAACCCTTGAGGCAACCCTCAGCTGTCTTTTTCCCCTTCACAAAGGTATTCTGATTTGCACATAGTTGGATGTTTTGCTTCTGAAATGAAACTCACACCACTCTCACATGAAAAATTACTCTTTTCTGGATTTTTCCACTTTCTACACAGTTTAAACACCCCCACTACATTTCTAAGAGGGATGTAGGGAAGTGGGTCAGGATTGCATGTTTTCTACATACTTTTTCTCCCCATGAACTTCTAGTTTAAACACATACATATTCCAACCAAGACCTATAAATCTCTTAACAAAAACTGTCAAAACAAGATTTATGAAAATGCCCTCTCCTTGGTGCTCTCTACTCCAATTAAAAACTCCTCATTGATTGTTTTGTTTCAAAATACCACCAGTCTAAAAATACTATTGTAAACAAACAGCAGCGAGACACAGATCTTTAGCTAGGAATAGGTACAGAGTATTTATCTAAGTGAATTGAGATGAAATGCAATATAAGTCCTTGTTTAATTCTGACAGGAAAAAAATGTATAGTTTTTGTTGGGTTGTGGTTTTTTTTTCCTCTCTGGATACACCACTTGTTCAAAGACATCCACAAAATGCCTCAGGGCAGAAACGACAGCGCCAGAGTTTTTCCTATACTCAGAATATATGGCACAACAAAATATATTTAGTTTATCCATCATAAATATTTATTTATCTATGGTGTAAAAGCACAAGTTTGACTTTCATTATTTTTTGTTTCAATTGCCAAACATGTTAAGACATCTCTCTTTGACTTACTTTTCTAGTGTGGTTTGTTGTTTTTTTTTGGTCAGGAATGACACACTTGAGTCAAATTATATGTATTGTGATTATGAATTCATTAACAACTCTGTTAAGCTTTAATAACAGCTCTCTCGCTAAATGGTTACCATTATAAAGGTCTTACCTCAAAAATTTCAAAGCCGTAGATGTCCAGCACCCCCATTACCTTCTTTCTCACTTTTGTTTGTGCCTTAAACAAAATTACACATTGAGTCAATCATCTGTACATTGCATACCTGGGACTCAAGAAAATTAATGTATCTCATAAGTAGGCTGTCAAATACTGCAAACTAAAATGTTAAGTGTGGTTTCTCAAAATACACTTCATGTGAATATTTTTATAAGCTTAAGAAGAGAGCAGAAAGCAATTTGTTGAGCTGTGATACAGTTATTTGTGTGTAATAGTGTATAGCCAGGAAAAATGAAATTGGCAAATACAGTTTTGCTGTCCGCTTTAATTTAAAGGATTTCTATTGATTTTTTTACAAGCACAAAACAACAATACCTTAATGCTCTCATTGATCCTGGTAACAAGCCAGGAGAACAGTCGACTGTATAAATTCTTAGCCAGAGCATCACGGGCATAATAAGCCTAAACAGAAGAAAGAAGAAAAATGTTATAAATGCTGGGCTGAACCAAACATTTTTCTGTTGCTGTGACATGTCTTAAAGGTGCTATGAAGTGAGTAAAACCAGCACAGGGAGCACTGGCTCTGCCTAAGCAGGCACAGAAGCCAGACCAGGGGTGCCGGGACACTTCAGCATCAGCAGCAGCTTGCTGGTGCTCCCCTCTGCCTTCCTGGCCGTGGCTGACTGCAACAGCAGCCACAACCAGGGCACTCCAGCTCCCTTCCTGCTCTTCCAGATGCCCACTGAAGACTCACATCCCCCATCCTAATCCTAGGCACAGTGACTTGAGCAGCTGCAGCTGGAGCAGCCACATTCCTGCTAGCATGAGCTGATGAGACACAGGTGGCAACCACCCTGGCTCTGCAGCGTTACGGGGAGATGAATTCACCCTGGCAGCAAAGGTTTTTCAGCAGCCCGAGGCCTACAGCTCACATGGAATTACAGCAGTTGCCCTAAACGAAAACAGTCTGCCACAACACTTGCAACATGTGCTTTGTGCAGGACTGCTTGTTTTTTCATTCTCTGCAACATTCGCCTATTCCTCATCTTTTGGAGGTAATTCACACACAAAACCAAAACATCCAGTATCTCTGAACATTTAGAAGCCACTGAAGAAAAAACACACATATGCTTGTGATTTATTATGCTTGCAGCCTATTAGCTGTAGTTTTCATTGGGGTAGTTATGATTCAATCATGCATAAAAAATTTGCCATTTAAAATGATTCTTGCCTTTAAAATCAGGACCTCTTTTTACCTGAGCCACATTTAGTGTTGTTGAAACCTTCTCTTGTTTGGCCTCAACTGTCCGGAAGCTGAAAGCTCTCTCCAATACAGACTGGTCTATACCTGTCAACTCACAGATTTCCTTGAGTTCTAGCAAGAAAAAGCAAAGTGTAAATATAATAAATCCTTCCTTATCATTGCTTTTTATTCCCTAAAACTACCAGCTTTTAAGCAGTGCAGTATTTTCTCAAAATTTTCTTCAACAGAAGTGTTCCCTATTCACACTCTCTTCCCACCATGCTGCCAAACAAAGTTTTTAAAAATATGCACAGCACAAGGAAACAACGTTACTGGTTTTGAAAGCACTTCCTATCCACTTATTTTTGAGATGAAACTTTCCTTCCATTTATAGCAGACTACTTTTCATGATGAAAAACTTTCAGGTGAAAATGAACTTTCAAAATACATCAGCTGCAAAAATATCACCAAATGAATCTGACATTACAGACAGAGTTACTGCGAAAGAACAAAAATCCTGCACTGCAGAAAAAACCAAGCAGCTACAAAAATGCATAGAACCATTTAACATTTTAGAACAAAGTGTTAATAAAGTGGGGAAAAAAAGAAAATAACAATTTTTGCAATTTCAAACAGAATTACTGAAATTGCAGAGAATGCAACCCTTATTTGCCTGAGGGTGAGCTCTGGAAACAATCTAATTTAATTCATATGTAAGGATATTGCATGTCTGCAGAAATGACAAAATTAATAATGACTTCAGACAAATTAGTGGTTTTCCTACCATCACTAAACTCATCTTACCATTTTTATCTTTGATTTTACTTTCATCTAGGCCATTTGCACGAGATTCAGGCTTAAATTCGATATTTCCCAATTTCAGAACGGCTGCCACTACTTCAAAAACCGACTGTGTTTCATGATCCATAAACCCAACAATCTGCATTGCATTCTGGAAAGGGGACAAATAAAATTATGAGATAAAAGCATCTACATTTAAACAGATCATACTTGAAAATATCGCCATTTATCTGCATAGCATAAATTACAAATGTTTCATGAACACTT
Organism: Orthonyx spaldingii; assembly: GCA_013397795.1. Classification (NCBI taxonomy): domain Eukaryota; kingdom Metazoa; phylum Chordata; class Aves; order Passeriformes; family Orthonychidae; genus Orthonyx; species Orthonyx spaldingii. Next base: position 1,759,569 of record VZTJ01002870.1, on the reverse strand, counting down.
CTGCTACTAAAAGTAGATGGTATAATTCCTATGCTTAGATAAGTAAGTTTTTTAATACACAGGAGGTGTGAAAATGGAGCTAGCATTCAGTCCAGTCCACTTTTAGGACTCATTCAGTATCTGGGTTTCTAAAACGCTATACTTTTTTTAGCCACTTAATTTAGTTTATAACCCAACCCAATTTTTCACAGTGAAATGAACAGGTACTCCTGTCTTCTCAGACCAGTCGCTTTTAGAATCCTTACTTGCATACACTGGGTAACAAGGTCCTGTATTCACCTTGTCCCTGAGTACAAGTAAGCAAAAACAGGACAGCAAATCATCTTGAGAATCATCCCAGTTCTCTTTTTCTTCCAGCTTGACCAGCATCACCTGGCCCATAGGGCTCAGTCATTGCTGTCGTAAGCCACTACATAACTTTTCCCAGGATCTGACCAAGGCATCTGGGCTTTTTTTTCTCCCTTCCTTTGTTTTCTTTTTGTTTGTTTATTTCTTTTTGGTTTGGGGGTTTTTGTTTGGTTTTTTTAATTCTTCTTTTTTTCTGTCCTTTTTGTATTCCCATAACAATACTCCAGAAACTTGATCCTATTTCCTAGTTGTATCCAAGACTCCCCATGCAAACACGCTCTGTCCCAGCATGAAGAGTGTCAGCACTCAGAAAGGATGGCCCTCCCAGCCTAGCCCTGCATGAACAGACAGACCAAGGGCCATAAGCAGCACCCTGCAGTGGTGTGGAGTGTATAGCCAGCCCCTGCTCCTTCTTACCCTGACTGTTTTGAAGTTTGAAGCATCATCCACTCCATTCACTCTGGCAGAATCAAGGCCCAGGTAGTTGTATCTGCTGAAGTCCCTCTCCAGTTTGAGTTTGCCTAATAAATCAAGTAAAAATATCATTAGTTATAGCATTCTTGTTAGTAGCAATTTTATCCCAGAACCAGCATTGTCAGGAACAGGTAGTTATTATTGGATTTTCTTAGAGGATCTTTTAATTATTAGCCTTCTGAATAAGAACAGGTTTTCCAATTTGTTTATAATACATTGCTAAGCCAATTCTGATGCAGGGATCTGGATAATATCAAAGCATATGCTGACTTCAGGTATTACCAATGCCACTACCATCAATAATTTGAAAAATGAATCGATATCACATTTCCCACAAAAGATGTTGTGCATGAAATCGCACATTAAATATAAAGAAAACTCGTATCTGAACATGGCACAAGGGCAACACTTACAGAGAAACTCTTCCGATGCACCAGACAGGATCTGATAGAAAATGTGGAAGTTTCTTTCACCTCTTGGCTGCTTAACAACACGAGACTTCTCGAGTAGATCTAAACAAACAAAAATGTCACAGGTCAGGGACAGAGTGCTGGAGCAAAACCCTTTAAAATGAATATAACCCTCCATCATTTTCTACTTCATTGCTTTATATCACCATCAGCAAACCACAAGATCATAAATGGTAGGTATGAATCTTATAGTATATCATGTATCTCAAATATTTATTTGAGCAAGTGGCAAGCCCAGAGTACTTGTAAAGGCTGCAGTCTATGAGCTGCAAAGAGAACTCAGGTCAGGAAGGCAATGTGCTCAAAAGATGTTAACTGATTTACAGTACCACCACAAAATTAAGATTTGGTGAGGATGACTCTACGGGTGAAGGTTTGAAAAGAGGTAAAATGTTACCAGGCTAAAGGCATGAATGATAGATAAATGAAAAGGGAAGACCAAATAAAGAAAGCATTTAAACCAAAAAATTATGCAGCACTTCGCGATCCTCAGGTGCATTAGACTATGAAATAATTCCCTGTGGGGCTGACAGAAGCTCCATCCTGATATACTGAAAGTGAAATGGAAAAGCAGCACTTTGAAAAGCATAACTGTACTGATGGAGTGGCTTGACAGGAAGACTGCTCTCAGTGACAGACACATTTCAAAGCCTTGCCCAAGAGGGCAGGAATCCAGGCAGGCAGCTGAAGCAGACTGACTTGTAACACTTGCAACCACTTCAGACTCAACATCATATTTACCATGGAGGGGACAACTCAAAGGTTGTTCAGTCTGCACTGCACTAGAAGGCTGTGGTTCACAGCACTCCAAGAGAAGGAAGAGGAATGCAATAAGAGAACATCTGGACAGGTATCAGTGTGACTTGCTGGTTTTGTACAAAACATATGTTTTCTTCTTCTTTTCTCACAGCTACATTTTTCCGGATAGCAAACACACATTTCCCATGTGTTTCTCTTAAGCTACTTATATTCAGTGACATGGAGACAGAGACATTCAATGCCTCATTCCAAGCACACAGCAAAGGAGTTCCCCCTGCACCTACCACGACACACCCACCACATCTCTCTCTGACTGGGGGTTAGGTTCTCTCTGAGCCTGTGCAAGAAGAAAACTCCCCAATGGAACTGTCACTCTTCAGAACATCCACAAAGTGAGATGAGGTTTCATAAATGTAAGACACAGGGAGCACCAAGTCAATTTAAGGGTACAGGGGGGTTGTTAAACACTTCCCCTTCCTGGAATATCTGAGGTGTATTCTACTACACGTTTTCTCAGATTCCCATTCCTGCAGAAACTAAGCCTGTTCAGTCTCAGCATTGTGGGAAGTTAGAGGTGGCACTCAGGTCAGCAACCTTTGTGCTGCAACGTCCTCACCCCAGTCCCGCCACAGAGGAGCAACTGGGGAGCCCCTGGCAGAGGAGGGCTTGGCCTGAGGCTGGGTGGATCTGTCCCAGGGCTCCCTCCATGCACAGAGGAGTGCAACAGAGTGTATTCCTATTTCTGCTGGCTACAGGCAGTGCGTGGTGCCTGTGCTGCCCATTGGAATTACCGAATTACATCCCTTCTCGTGGAATAGGAACTAAAGACCCTTCTGAAGGGTCTAAAGTAACTTCAACCCACAAAATTACACAAGTCTTCGGAGTCCCTTCTCCACATAAACTACAGCGAGTCAGGTTCAAAAATTCAAAATTACTTTCTGCTCTAATAATTAGCCAGTGGCAACAATGACAAAATTCAGACAGTATTATTAATCTTCTCATTGGCTAACAGTAGGACAAATTTCAAGTATTTGCAGACTGAAAGAGGCTGATCCCCCATCCAAGGGTTAACACCTGGACTGGGAAAGGCAAGGTAAGCAGGCAAGTCAGAGTTGTGCTGGCTGTGAAGGTTCTCCAGGCAAGTGTTGTAACACATCGCAGCCACATTTAATCTCCAAAAAATAAACAACTTCAGCTCCCACAGTGGCTACACACACTTCAGGAAATGACTGTATTCTCAAAGGATATTGAAGCAATGTGGTTTGGCTTATTTGGGTTTAAAAATATTCTACCTATACATTTACTCAAATGCTGTCATAAAAGCCCAGCTACACATCCTGGCAAAGTATTGTATGTAAGCTTTCTAATTACATGCATGCCTTCAGCAGATTTAAAAAACAGGTTCCTGAACGTATGTAAAATTCGTTATGTTTAGGAGGATAACTGTTTTGGTTTTTTCACCAGTTTATGTTATTTATATATTTTTAGAAGAAACAAAGTTAACCAATTAACAATCAGTTTTCAAAAGCCCTAACATTCCACATTCTGTCAGCCTTCATAATTGAGGAAAAAAGCTCCAGAAAGCAGTCACTGTCAGTAAATCAGGTATTTTCCTTAAAAAAGCAGCTGCTGCCAATTCTTTTTAAAGTTGTATTCATTGGGTTCTTTTCCTTTTCTTTCTGTTCGCATGCAGACAGAAATCAGACTTGCAGGACAGATCCAGACCATCTGCCCAATTCTTCAGAAAACTTCTTCCCTCTGTTTGCCCTAATTACCATTTTAATAAATTGACCACATTTTCCTTAAAGCAACCACTGCACTGCCAGTAACTTTCATGTTAACTCCCACCTGATTATCAATTCTGTGGATCAAGCACTCAAAAGAGGAGAGGCAAAGCTGCCCCTCAGATTGCTGCACGTGGCCAGTCGGAGATCGTGTTGACAGTGGCATGTGTGGACAGATGGTGCTCATCTATGTGAAAATCCACAGAACCAAAAACCCCCAAACTCTCTCTACATTGCATTTTGTTCCATGGTCTATATGAATTATGTATAGGGACTATACAGAATTACCAGGAAAGCACAAACAGAATTACATATGGTGTGTTTATGGGTTCGGTGTTATTTCTGCATTATCTAACAGTGCTTCTGCTTCAACGGGAACATTTAACTTGTTGCATGCACCAAAGCAACAGGAAAAATTAAATTGCCTTGGAAAAGTTCAACCTCGGAAACACTTCTTAAACCATACTGCCTGAATACCCATCAGTTCAGATGACTCAAAAGCCAGCTACAGGCCTCAGGTTCTGAAGATTTTTTGTTGTTCCTAGATATCACTGTTTAAATGCAAGAGATCTATGTAAGCATCCAGCTAAACAATTTGACTGAATATAAAAAAAAAACCAAAAAACAGATGCTGAATACTTCTGCAAACTCTAATGCACAGCTTTACACAAATTTTGTTTTGGTTACTTGACCCATGAACTTGAGTGATGCAGAAAAATTGAGGATATTTATATTTCTCTGAATATACTAGAAATGAAATCAACATTCAAGAAAGGAGAAAGTAAACACTAAAACCAAGAAATGACACTACCTTGGTACATTCTAAATAATCCAGGAGAAGTTTATTTTAGTCAGTCTCTTCAGCTGGCCATGACCAAGGACCCTTTTAGCTGCTCAAACAAAGTTGCAGAACATGTTCTAGTCACAGAAGCTGATTTCCACAGTCACATTATGTTTCCTCTTTTCCTACCTCGATTATCTAGCTGTCATCAAAAAAAGTCACTGATTAAAAAGTTTCTCATTAATTTTTCTCTATTATTCCCACCAAGTTTATAACAATGTTCTCTTGGATAAATGGATCCATAATTGTGTCAATCAAAAACTACTATATGGGCAGTATGTGCATTGACAATGACTGCACAATTTCAAGAGTGTTAAATCCTCATTGCTCAAATGATGAATGATGTTTAAAAATAGCTAATCAAAATGTTTAATTCTTGAAAGTTTGTAGTTTGTTTTGTAAACTCTTCCTAGTTTAGGCAAAACCATTGCCTAAATGGTGGCAACTGTGCTAAGAGGAACACCAAGGGAGATGTTGGAACAAGGGAAGATTAAAAAAAAAAAAAGAAAATAAAAGAAAATCAACAAGAATGCGTGTCTCTTCCCATAATGTCTAATTGTCCAGTTTGTGCAATATTTCCCTAAGCAAAGGAGCTTTCCAACAACAATCACATAACAGCCCAGGCTGCAGATTTCTCAGTAAGTGTGTAATTACTTCCAACTTTCAAAATGAACAAACAAGTTGTAAAAAAGAATAAGCTGCAAAGTTATCACTAAGCTAGCTTTAAAAAAAAAAAAAAAGTTGTTGCCTTAGATAAACATCATAAATTTCCTTCATGCTGTTGTTGGAAAAGATGGCAAAACAGGGCCCTTTCTTAATCTCTTGTTATTTGGACTCTAAGGACATTGTGCTGGTTAAAAATGGCTTTTCCAGATCGCAGTGCATATACTTTGCTTCACAACCTGCACCACTGTAGTCTCCTAGTTAATAATTAAATCACTGAAGGGCTTAGGCAGATTAGGAAAGATCACCTAATGCTAAAAGCCAGATATTTTTCAGCAGGAAATTCCAGGTGAAACACAAAATTTTAAGACTTACAAAAATTCTGGGAAAGCTATTGGAAGACTCATGTTTTTCAAAAGGTCTAAACTATTGTAAGTGTGAAACATTTTGAGCTGTATTATGCAAAAACACTTCAGCCATCAAATTTAGTGTACACAAAATCAGTCACAAAACTAACGAACCAAGTGTGCACACAAACACTGCCTTAAGGATAAAATAGATGCAGCATCTGTGGACAAATAGTCATATTTTAGAGATGAAAAAAGCAATTCCAATTAGCACCTATTACTTCAAAACCAAACATACCTATTTTTACTTAAGATACGTATTATTCTGAAATTACAGGTGGAAAAGAAACTACCATTCTCCTTTCTCTCATCCTCACTAACAGAGTAGTTATAATAAATGGAAAACTAAGAAAGCATTGATCTTTTCTGTAATTTATTTCCACAATATTACACCCAGCTGAAAGCAACACTCCAGCACTGCCTTTACTCATAAGTGCTTTGGAAAAAAAAGCCCTGTCCACTGCAACAGCAGCAATTGTAAATACCCCGCAGGAGGGCAGAAAGAGCAGATACACCTCAGACCCAATTCACAGGGAGAAGATGTAAGTGCCATTTACCTGTTTGCAGGTGCCATTTAAATCAGCAACACATCTTTAAGCAGGTACTGATGTTTGCAGCTAAACAGTGATGGGATGCCTACAGTCCCAGGTGGCAACACAACCAGGGTTTCATGTTTAGCAATGCTCACAGGAGTAGTCTGGATTTCCTAACCCCACACACATGAAATGGGTCAGTGGTGAATGGATGGGCTGGCTGGAAGCTGGCACCAGGACTGAGCACCTTACATGGGCTCCAGCACCTCCCACCCATTAGGAAAACGAGCTGGGACCTTCACAGAAAGCTAACAAAAAGGCAGGACTAACAGCTCAGGCTTACTGCACACCTCAGTCCGCCTTCTTCACCCTCCCACTCACCCCCACACCTGCTGGTGGAAGATCAAACAAATGCAACACATGCTGCCTTGTAGTCCAAGGGGAAAAAATTCCTGACTGAAGTAAAATACTTAAAGTCTGCACAAATCACATTCGTTTCGAATTTTCCATTCCCAATTTCTTTTCATGACTGTTCATGATGATATAACAATATATCAATTTCCTTGGAAACCAGCACAGTCAGAAGCTCTGAGCTGCCATGTAACGTACATGAAATGAGACTGCACAGATTTTTCACTGTTCAAACATAACATTATCTTCACTTTGGGCACATATCGCTTCTTTATAGCTGCTACAAATCCCATCCATTTCATTATTTCCATTCTGATTTTACTCAAAAGATTTACTCTCCCGTTTATGGCACATTAAATGTTTCATATCTACCAGCTGGACATTTCCACTGGCTGCAAACTGGACAGGGCAGACATGCAGTGTGCACTGTCATGATAATTTCACCCTCTAACTCCATCCTGTGAAAGGTTCACTTCTAGGTTAACCCCTCTCATTAAGAGGCAGGAGCTCATGGCAGGGCACCAGGAGAATGGCCTAAGGGAAGGTCACAGCAGCATCAGACACTCCATGAAGGGCCACCACGGGCAGAGGGACCAGCCTTGCACAGAGCTTCACAGCATTCCAGAGCAGGACAGACCAGGCCATTCCAAAAGAGACCTTTCAGCCCAATGGGTCTCTTCTTATCTACACCAGTCTGATAAAATTAGTAACTTATCTTTGTTACTGTTCTTGCCACCAAAATAATCTAGATGTTCACCGTGCCTGCTTCAAGCCACTCACAGTATAAAATATATGTTGGTAGCATAGGCTATGGCACAAAAAGACCACTACCTTAATTGATGTTTGGAAATTGAGCTGGTCAGAAACAACCATTAAAGTTTAATCAAAGCATCATGATGTCATCTTCACATCATATTAATACCAAACCAACAGATGGTCAGAAATCAAAGGATATTTATGAATATTTCATAATCATACTTTCCCTTTTAAGGATAGGAAACTTCAGCACTACTTGACGTCATGTTTGATGAATTATGAAGACAAATCCTAATTTTGACTTAAACCAGAGCAAATTCTGAGTGGTGTAAAAAAATTTAGGCCCCCAGTATCTTCAGAATGGTGATGCCTCACAGGAAAAGAAATATTTGTGTTGCAATGCACTGCTGTAAGGCAGCACAACCAACTTGCTTTGAAACTGCAGAGAATTTAAAATGTCTTTTAAAGTGAGATGGATGGACTACCAAATTTTGCAAACATTTAATCGAAGATGAGATATATTAACATGCTGTTACAGGAATTCAATACTTACCTGTGACATACCCTGCCAAGTATGGGGCATTTCATAGTTCAACAAGTAACATCTTTTCCACAACAGGGCTTACACGTCAGGTCTTTATTCTTAAATTGAAATTAATATTCTTGCTATTATTTATTACATGTGACAAGACAGAACGAATGCCTAAAATAGGTGTATTTTAGATAGATCCAAAAATATGTCTGCCCTTTGATACATATGTCATCACATCATTACAATTGCATGTAATGTTATAATTACACCATGTAGAGATTTATGGGGCAGATAAACTACAGAGCAACTATTTGGATTGCCTTTTGATATGACACAATATTTTAATTACATGACTCAGTGCAGTACTTTCAAAGGCAGACTGATAAATGCCCACTCTTACAAAGGAGGATTCATTTTTATGTATCTATTTTGAATGTGAAATAAAAAGAAACAAATAACAGCCTTTTAGAACCTTTTGGTTCACATTTAATTATTATGAATATATTATGTTTGGCCTCTAATTTTGTTGGCTGCCAAATGTCAAAGCTAACAGATAGCTACAAACACTTATATAGTGACTGATTTGAGTTTCAAGATCTACTCTGTCACAAAAATCATGCTCTTTAGGCACAGTTCCAAAAGGTGACCTGGTCTAGAAAAACGTCTGCCCTCTGAAAAAAGCCAAAAGCTACATTTATGTGCAAAATTCTTCACAGTGTTTTCAAAATGTTTATGTTATATATGGAGAGTACAGTTCACCTTGGGTGAGTCTCATTATTTCACAACCAGTAAAATGCCAGTGGAGTCAGAAGTCACATCTTTAGAAGCAGCAATGAATTTGGCTGAGTGGAAAGAGAGGTCAAGGCTAGGTCAGTGACACCTAGTATAGTCACTCACTGCCCTCTTCCTCCCCTTTTAAAAATAAGAAAGCCAAACAAATACAGCTTTATATAGCACAGAGGAGGAATTTATTTTAAAAGCTGCACTTAAATCCTCAAAAGAAAAGCAAGTCAAAGCATTCTGGGCTACTGTTCAGTTCCCAGCCTTTTTCTTTCCAACAGAACTGCTCAGAATTTCTGAATTGCTACAGGTGTCATAAAATGACCTCTAAGGCCACCTTTACCTCCTTAAACTCAACAGATGTTCATCCTCTCTCATTATAAACCTTTTCCTACACTTTGAGATGTATAAATTGGTACAGAAGGCTTTGGTTCCAAGCAAACATACTCACAGCGATCTCCAGCACACTTTGCAAACAACACCCTTGCAAATTACAGGACAGCATCACCTGGACATCATCTGCCATAAATACATGACCCATCAAACCTAGTAACACAACTGATTCCAGGCATTCAAGCATAAAAACACTCTCAGATATCCACATGCATCTGCCACCAGCTTCAGAGACAGTACACAGACTCACATCACTCAGTACCTTTGAAACCACAAAGTAAATTCAATACCCGTGCTTACTTCTTCAAGTCTGTTTTCACTTACTCTAAGGTACATTATTCAACACCATAATAGCAATAAAATTAAAAAGCAGAATTTATCACATAAAGGAGAGAGATTCTATTAGACAAACACAGCTGAACTTCTCAATAATTTAACGATCTTCCTTTTTACACAAAACATTTTAATATGTGAATATGCTGATACCAAAAGTAATACTCACAGTTGCTTATAACTCCCCCAAGTGGGTCACCCTTGAAATCAAACTCAATATCCATGTATTTTCCCTGTGAAAGCAACAGATATTAAGATTATAAGTTCTGTTTAAGAAAAACTGCTCAAGACATTGCTTAAGTCAGCTGGGTTTTTTTAAAGGTTAAAAGAGTGATCTGACAATATCCTGTCAGATTTTTGAAAAAGAGAAAATTATTCAAATCTTCTAAGACATTATCACAGCCAGGGATTTTTATGAAAACAGCTTTAATTGGGTCTGTAACCAACCAGTAACTTGCTCAGTTTCTAAGGTTCTGTGAAGAAAACGCATGTTATACAAACTTCCATCAGAGTGCCAAGAACACCAAACAACCCCCATAGCCATTTAGGTATCACCATGCTCATTTACTGAAGGATGCAGGAAGAAATTATCTTGCAGGCAGCCTTCCTTTCTCAATGGGAACTCTCAGAGCATGAACCAGGGCAGTCGAAGGAGAGCCACTCAGTCTGGCCTGAAGGAGCGGCTGGCAGCAAGCACCGCTCGTAATCGCGGGACGTCTGTCCCTGAGCATGTGCCTGCCTTGTAAAAGTGATGGATTTTTCCCACTGAACTCTTTCCCTCGTAACTCGGGAGACCAGAGGCAACAATTAACGGGCTGTCACCGCACAAGCGATTTCAATCCTAGTCGTGCTGGCGCAGTGTGCTTCCTTGACTTTTCCACATCACAGAAGATCGCTCTGGTCTTTGCATCATTTTAATTTATTTGACAAGTGCTTAATGTAGTAACAGCTACACTTAACAGTGACAAAATGGACAGACCCATACTGTGCAGAAAAGGCAAAAGCAGTGCTGCTTGCATTGGCAAGGAAGTTAAGAAAGATAAAAGCTGCTGGTAGCAATTCAACCAAATTCCACCCTCTGGCACATACTTAACAGAGTGTGTTCACTGTTCACTGTGAGGGGGGAGAGGCACTGGAACAGGATGCCCAGAGAAGAAGGGCAGGTTCAGAGAGCCAGGCTGGACAGGACTCTGAGCAACCTGGCCCAGTGGGGGGGTCCCCCTGCCCATGGCAGGGGGTTGGAATGAGATGATCTTTAAGGCCCCTTCCAGCCCAAACCATTCTGCAATTCTATGACAAAAGCAGCACATTGAAAAGCCTTGTGTTTCTATTTCCTTATTCACTGCATTTAGGAAGAGATTGGGTTTTGTTTATTTTTCTATTTTACTTTTTATTCCAGAACATAAAAAATCAAGCACTTTACACTGACTCCCTTGATGATACTTTCTAATTTACTGGGTATTTTGTCAAGATTGGCTTGACTCTACTTAAACTCTATTTTCCTTGCTGTCAGATGAGGTAGCTAGACAGGACAGTACTTGTACTGTCTTGTTCAAGGTTAATTCTAAGCTGATTCGAATTTCAGAGATAAAAAAATTAAATCAGAAAATTAAATTTTCATTTTCCAAGGACTGGGACAGCTGGGTGTTTCCAAAAGTATTTTTAGCTCTGTGTTTATAAGCAAGGACTTAAAAGGCAAAATAGTTGTTAGTTGCAGTTTGTCCTGGAAAGACTTCTGGGCTGTCTGCTCATCATTTCTGTAGTGTCATGTCTGATAATTGCAATGTTTCTATCCTTTCTATTGAAAAACAATTTTTAAATCTTCACAGGTGCCCCAAATTTTGGCCCTGCCCTTGTGATGATGACCCCTTGCTCTGTTCACAATCAGACACAATGAGCTGCAGAAGGAGCATACATAAACATGTGGAACATCATCAACTCTTGAGAATTAGAAGGGAAGGGGAGGAAATCTCCCAAGTGGAAAAGAAAACCACTTTCCAGTCTCACAATGTCCAGCACTTTTATTCATTTGCTTTTACTCACAACACACCATTCTCCCAGTGTATTGATTTTCCTTCTGTTGTCAAATTTACACATCTCACAATATTACTCTTCTGGACACAAGTGAGCAAATAACAGAGTCGTATTCAGCTTTCGTATTTTAGCATAAGAAACTATGATAAAACTGTAATAGTTCACACTTCTGAACATCTCAACTCTAGCTTAAACTTTTCTGGTTTTCCAACTGTCAACTCTGATAATTTCTCATTCAGCTTCATGCTAAAAAAGGCTGAGTTCAACCAGCTGATTATAAGGAATTTAAGCAAAAAAGTAACATTACAAATGTTTATATTAAAACTGAAATTGTGAACATATTTTAAAACATTATAGAAAGCAAATGGGAACCTAAAGTAGTAATTTTAACAAAAAAAAAAATAAACCTATGAATGGAAAACAAGATCACATGGAAAGATCTACTTGCTAAGCAGACCAGTTGCTGGACACGTGGTCTCTGACACTAAAGTCACCAGTGCCAGAAAATTAAAGAATCCAGCTGGACTGTAATTATGTTTTCATCCGGTCACAGGCTGCCACATCCTAATTTTGTTTTTCTTTTTTAGCCTCTACTTTGATATTCAATTGAACTCTATGCCCATGTCAGAAACCAGCAAGATTTCTGGCAAGGAGGTGAAACATCTTTTAAGAGGCATCACTAATAGTGCCCTACTAACACATTGGAGAAGGAGAACAAGCTCCAGTGTACAAAATAAAATACTGATTTTTGCTGAAGCTGTTTGCCTTCTTCAAACACCACAGTCTTCAGACAACTACAAGAAAGCTCCCCAAATTATTCCTCCCCTCTTTATGGATGCCTTGATGGTTGATACATGGTAAAACAGAAATAGCCAACAGCACAGCATGCTCCTTGAAAAGGATTGAAGAAAATACTCACAAATCTAGAGGAGTTGTCATTCCTCACAGTTTTGGCATTTCCAAAAGCTGGAGAAAGAGAAAAACAAATATGACAACCAAATCTATCAGTAAAAAAAAAAAATTAAATGCTAAAATATCTAGGTCTGCTTACATATTTAAAGGAATTACAGACTTCTGAGAAACAACACCCTGTTCATTGTATGGGCATTAGTCCCTGGGGACAGAGGGTGACAGACAAGATCACAAATGACAAAAACCTATAGAAGTCCAAAGAAGTTTAGTCTCAACACTTTCCTTGTTTAAAAAAAGCTAAAGAAAAACATACAAGAGGGAATGGTTCCAAACCAAAGCTGCACCCATATAAAGCATATATCTTTGGGGTTTGAATCAACAAATTCATAATTTTATTACCAAAATAACTTTAAATACAAGAAATACTTCTTCCTCTTCATTTCAGAGAAAGAAACACATCCTAGTTCCCAGAAGAGAATATCTTAAAAGCTGGAGGCCAGAAGTGAGGAAATTACAGAACAACACTTAAAAATTATTTGCATAGGACAGTTTAATCAGTGCTTTGAAATGGATTTATTTACATCATTTCAACTCATTAATCAGCTGAAATCAATCAGATTTACAACGAAAATTTGTCTTCAGCTTGACCTAAACTAGCTTTCTGAATAGTTTGGTTTCAATTTCTTTAGCTCAAGTTCTTTGACAATGAAAATTCTCTGAGAAAGGACTTCCCAGGGCTACATTCAGATGAGCAGTCACCATCTTAGAGCATGGGCAGGACAAGAACTCAGACTGGAGGACAATTCAAGCTGTAAAACTCACACACTGTCCAAGCACATTGAGTCAAACAGGAGTGTCCCCTACATCATTAGGTGCAGCACTCCTACTTCCAACAAGAGACTTTATTTATCCCAGTATTTATTTACATAGCATATATATTTTCAAACATCAAGTCAAGTCAATGTTTTTTGGACAGAAATAAATACATGCCTCTAGGCTTCTACAAACTTGCATGAGTAGACTTATTCTTGACCAAAGAACTAGAGCCAAAATGAAAAGTTTGTTGATCCTAAAGGCCAGGATAAGTGAAAGAATTATTTTTAAAATCTTTATGCCTTGCAATAAGTCATCTTTTCAACAACCAAATCTCTGAGCTGCATTTTCTTGGACACAGTGCTGAACAGTAGAGTCATTTATAACTGCATGGAGTCAAGCACAAATGTTCCATTCTAAAGCATGAGACATATTCCTTGGTTTTCCCTAAAGTTCATTGTTTCTAAAAGTTAATTTACAGTAGCAACAGTAGTTTAAAAAAAAAAAAATCCCATAAGATAAATTATTCATATGTAACATTTATGTCATTTTCTTACACTGCAGTTTGACTGAAACAGAGCTACATAACCAAAGAAAAATAAATCTGACCACAAATGCTTAATTTCTGTCTAAAACCTATATAAGCAGCCACGCTTGCTCAGTTTTTATTCCTTGGAATAAGCCAGTTATTCCAAAGAGCTAAACAGACATTACCAGCACATCAAGTAGAACAAATAGTACCTTAAAACGGTAAGGCAATCTTCTGTAAGCTTCGCTGATTCCTCTTGCATTAAAACAAATCTTCACAAACCAACAAGAAATCAAACAGATTTGGCAGTCCCTGGGGAACAATCTAGCTTTGGCAAGAAAAGCCTCCATACCCACCATGCCATTTCTGTCTATATCTGAAATCTGCTTCCAGAACAGTGATAAAACAACGCAGCTCTTCTCTGTGAATCCAAAACAATGGAAGGTTGCAATCCCCCCATTCAGCTTTAAGGGGAACATAGCTGATCATCAAAGAAAGGCTTATCCAGCACTTCTATTATTCTTAAATGTCAACATTTCATCCTTTCTTTACAAGTCTTTGCTTACGATTTCTGTTTTGTATACAAAGACTACGTTTTAACCATCCAGTTCCCCACTGCTCCCTGTTCACTTTCTTGCGTTCCCTTTCCTTTTATTATTTTTTTTTTACTTTTCCCTCTGTTCTTACTTATAGAGTGCTTGTCCCCTATAGATTCCAATTCATCACATATAAGCAAGGCAATAAACATAATGTTGACACTCAACAGTCTTCACAAACACCACATAATGCAAAATTGTCTTTTGACAACTGACACTGTCTCAGCACCACAACATCTTTGAGAATTCTGGGAAAGACTGAGCCAGGAATTGACACAATAGACCTAAATAAGTCAATGCTAACCAAGGAAGTTCTGAAGGCAATTATTAGACAATGGGACAAAACTGCAAACTTTGAGGATCATATATCCTATCTCCAGGAAAAAAAATAAAAATATGATCCTGTTTCTGGCAGCCAACCTCTTTAAATTAAAATGTTTAATTCAAAAAATAAAAGTCTTTCATGGGAGAGCAGGAATGGCAGTTGTTAGGAAGAGAGGCCAACAGTTACCAGACCCAGGGAACAATAAGTCTCAGGGAACAACAGGCATGCATATGGATTGGCTTAGTTTTTTCTGAGATCCATTTCTTCACCCTTTTTTTTTTTTCCTACAAGAGAAATAATGCCTTACAGAGCTTATTTGTTTACTAGAGACTATAACAATATGATTTGGAAGGAAATGAATCAGAGGGTCTGAACAGAAGTCAAGTCTTTTGATACAGACAAGCATCATCAAGGCAGGGTTAGGAAAGGGTAAGCCCTCCGAGAGCAGCAGGAGGAGGCTGGGAAGTATGACCTAACTTGCTAAGCTCTTCCTTCATGAGGGAAACCATCTTCTTCTCAAGAAAACCTACACTGAACTGAGTAAAATCTTGCAGCTGTATTCACATAAAGCATCTCCTATGGTTTTGGACACCAAATAACAACGAAACATCATCAGGCACAGTTCCAGCTCAGCTGAAACACCAGTATACACACACAGGTAATACGCTTGTGTGATTCTTTGTGAGATTCTTACCTTCAAGGACTGGATTTGACTGCAAAAGTTGTTCTTTTACTTGGTTAACCTCTGCCCCTTTTCCACACACAGCAGCTACATATGACATGACAAGTTTGCTCGCCTCTGTGGGGGAGAGCCAAATAATAGTGATAAGTATTGGCAAAAAGGCCACAACATTATTTTACAGACTAAGTCTCCGTCACATTTTCTCAATGCTAGACAGGAACTGTAAGCACATTCATTTCAGTTTTCTCCTGCATTGCTGTACCATCTGGAAATGCAGAAGGAGTACATCCTGCTATGAGACCCATGCCATTACATCAGCAATCCTCTTGATTTAAATACCCATAGCCTCTGCCTAAACTAAAAAAAAGCCACCACTGGATGCAGCACATTACCTGCTCCTTTTTCATTTAGCCTCAGTAAGAGGCATTCTTCAAGGGAAGAACATTATCCCCTGCTGACACATTGGAAATGTTTTAATCTAGTCTGAAAATAAACAGGCTCAGGCAGTTTCAAGACACAAAATTCAATCAGTTTATATCAGCAGATACACAACAAGTGCAAACATACACTTATACACATGTAATTACAACTCTAAACTACAAGCAACTGAGTAACTGCAACATCACATAATGTGCTGCAGTCTGTTTGAAAGTATTATCAACAAAGAAAGTGAAGCATTCATTTAAACAACGAAACTAATTTGGAGATGCTTTTAACAAAGTCTGGAACAATTTCTGGACTCAAAGCTGGGTTCATATGGGTGTCAATCACCCATGATAGAAACAATTATTAGATAATCCATCCAACCCTTATGTTTTTGCTGGTCAGGAAAAAGAGCAGCTGGAAAAGGATTCTGTTTATAAAGAAAGTCTGTGATGGTTACTATGATGCAAGATAGTGAAATTTGAGGCAATATCGGCTGATACACAAGGTAATTACTAACAGCTGGAAATCCTATCAATTCAAGACTATGGTCATTTAAAAAAATCATTATATTACATTTGTAACAGATTTTCAGAGATCTGTTACAAATTTACGGGTCTCATTTCAGGAAAGAAGTGACAGATGAGAAGTTATCCCTTGGATTTTGATTTTTTCTATTTAACCAAATTTGTTTGTTAGCATTATATTACTATCCCACGTTGTAGAGAAAACTGAGCAAACCTGCCACACAGGAAGCAAGCAAGGAGCAAGAACTATAGGTGTGTTTGTGTTCAGAAGGCTCCCATCTCCTTTATTTGTGCCTTGAACCCAGCTCTCATTTTTAAGAATCTGTTCCCTTCAGAGCCTGGAATTACCAAATTATTTACTTTGAAATATTTCCTAAAACAGTCTACATCTTTAAGCGGAGCTACTCAATCACTGAGAGAAACATGCACTGAAGCAGCAAAAAAGCTATTACAATAGTTTACACACAGTGACTTCAATACAGGCTTTGAACATCAGCGAAAGAAAATAAAGGCTCTTTCTTTTATTAGGAATTCTGTTTGGTCCAAGCAAGACATCAGGAAGGGAATTATCACCCTAACATCTTAAAACATTTAAATATGACACTTATTCTGGTGATGCACCATGTTTTCTTGCCCAGTGTTACTATCACTTAACATTAAAACATGCAGAGAAACCAGAACAAAATCAGAAGTAAATAAAAAGACCCAGCTGATGACAGTTGTTTCAGTTCTTCCAGGGCAAAAATGTCAAATATTCTGGCTATCAAAAATTTAAAACACAGTTATATAATGTATTTGTACTAAGAAGTTTGTTCCTTTAACTCCAAGAACTTCCTACCTACCCCCTACCCTCATTTTGTACTTACCTTTATAAAAAAAGAAATCATTCATATTATGTCCCATATGGCTACAAAAATTACAGAACAGTCAAAATCTCTATACAAATCTAAATCTACTATTTATATACAGAGAAGTTCAACAACTCAACCTCTGATTCACCTTTCAAATGAACAAATCAATAATATGTGTACCTCAATAGTATGAGGTGCTTGATAATTCACAGTTTGTGAGGAAACCAAGACATTGAGTAACACCAGTGCAGGACTCTGCTCTAAAGTTCTGTTTTCTGCTTCTAGACAGAACCTCAAATAATCATATTCATAAGAACTTGGGGTTTTTAATATACAGTTTTACTGAACACGTTTTCCTGTTATTGAACTGTAAATAAGGATTATATTACAAGACTTCAAGACCTCTCAATTGCATGCCACTAATCAAAGAGTACCAAAGATGAAGCCTACATTTTATATTTTTACAAAAGTCTTGGAAATCAACTCTTTGGTACCTACTTTAAGTCTTGCTCAGAATAAGCACATAAAGCTCCACCTATTCTCAGATTCAAAGCAAAAATCTCTCAAATTACTTGGAAACAGATGTATGCCTTCCTACCCGCTGTCCCTTTTGCAAGTCACCTCTGTTTTAAATTGCTATCTTTGAAAATAACTGGCTTCTTTCTTTTTTAAGATCTACCTAAAATGTACTGCAGTTATGCAATCCTCACTCAGTTTCTAACCTTCCAGTTTAAAAACTAGCAGTCATTTTCAAGGAAATGTCAACTTTGCCTAAGAAACTCAGTGTTCTGGTACACAAGCCAATCTTAGAGCTGCAGTTGAGCACAGTGTGCAAAAGGCTGATAAAATTTCCAAAGTAATCAGCTACTGTTATTTCTTTTCCTTCGATAAATAGCATAATCCAGTTTAAAGGCACGTATTTATTGAGAGACAAGTGGAAGTA
The DNA here is from genome assembly GCA_013397795.1 of Orthonyx spaldingii. Classification (NCBI taxonomy): domain Eukaryota; kingdom Metazoa; phylum Chordata; class Aves; order Passeriformes; family Orthonychidae; genus Orthonyx; species Orthonyx spaldingii. The sequence continues at coordinate 1,741,450 of VZTJ01002870.1, read as the reverse complement.
TCAAGTCTAGAAAATCCAAAGCATTCTTTTTTCTATGTCTTCAAGTTTCCCACCAGGAGAGCCTAAATGTTTTCTGGCCCTTGCAGTACTCTGTGACAAGTCAGCATCACTTTGGTACAACTCTGGATACTGATGAGGACACTGTACTAATATGAAATGGGATTTCAACACAGTGTGAAAAAACACTATTTTATGTGAGCTCCCGCCTGCAGTAACAAGTGTGACAGCACTCGCTTTCTGCAATGGCCAGACACAAAGAGCTACTGACATCTCTCAACTCTTACAGACTCCAGCATCCCTTTGCAAGACTCCAAACAACACTGAATGGTTTTTAATCAGATCCAAGCTGCTCCTCACCTGTTTTCCCAGCTCCACTCTCTCCTGTAATAAGGATGCATTGGTCTTTGTCCTGGTCCCTTAAAGACCTGTAAGCTTCATCAGACAGAGCAAAGCTGCAAAAAAAGAGCCAATTGAGAATTAGAAAAAAAACCCCCAAGTATCAAATACCAATGATAATTACAATCTGTCCTTCACACATCCAAGGAAAAAAAAACCAAAACAACAAAACTCCAAACCCCTCCAAGTGCTAATGTTCCATAAGTGGTGAAGCATTCACTTTTCAGAACATAAAGACCCACAGAAGTAAAATGGATACTTTTTCTCAGAGGCTTACTTAGACCTCCTCCAGGAACAAGCAAAGATAATCTTGAAGGTTTTCTAAAGACAGTAAAGTCAAAACAAAATAACAGAATTTTAGAGAAATGTAGCTATCTTTCTTCATTGAACAAAATGTCATATTCTTCACTGAAAAAATGTCAATGCATCATCAGAGTATGTTCTGTCTGAAGACATCCCTGAGATAAAGGACACAAGAGAACCCTGAGCAATAACTACAATGCAATGTCTACTCAGTAAGAAGAAATCTCACAACCTTATAAAACACTGAGCATTTTAAGCCTTTGGGTACAGCTGGACTTGCGCACGAATATGCAGAATTATTTCCCACTAACTGTGTTCTTAACTCAGTAAGTGTGATGTCATGTAGGGAACCTAAAGAATATAATAAGCACTAACAGATTTCCTGTACCAAAAATGTCTTTTCCTGGAGCTCAGAATATCATGACCCTGAAACTCCTGAGCTGCTATTTGAATCCAGATGTGCTCTGCTGCCCTGCAGCAACATACATTTTGAAGAAATGCATATGTTTTACTTATATTTAGTTTTCTTTAGTAATAATTTTGCGACAGAACAAAGTTTTTTTTTCAACTGCATTTTTCAATTAATGGAATGAAGTAGTCTGGAAACTAAACATTTTTCCCTTGGAAAAACTTAAACAAGTAGTATCTGAAAAAGGACATAAAAGCAAAATCCAAATAAAAAGGCAATTCACACGTGCATTATCCAATTAAAGAAAAAATATGATATCCAAACATGGCATATTTTTACATGAAATAAGCAGCTATTCAACAGATGAAGAGCTGTGTTAGATTACTGCATCTAGTAAAATACTTAGTGTTTGTATGTATTCAAAAGTGGACATTGTTTATTATTTACAGCAAAAAAACCCTGTATGAAAAACAGAAATGAATGCTCAGGTCAATGTAAGATGCATAATCATTGCAGGTGCAATGCACTTTTTAGAAACTTGATTCTTTATTCTACAACAGTTCAGAAGGTTTGTATTCAGCTGATGACTGCAAACAGATCAAGTATTTGTTTTGGACAACGTAGCTATACGGTGCTTTTTTTTCACAGGCAACCGCAGCCCCTTTACAGAAAAGCAAGCTCTTTGTCATGACACCAGTTAGGGGAAGCAAGAACAACACAATGCAAGCAGTGAGAGCCACACAGGGCCTTTTCTAGAGGCTCTTACTGCTGCAGTTTGAAAGCTTCAAATATTAAATCTATATATCCTCAAATTAGTTCATACTTTTTGTTAACACTGTCCTTTAGCTCCAGGCTTCTCTCCCCAAAAAGTTTATGAAGAGCATGACATGTTGTCTCCAATGTACCATCTGGGGTATGTGCAACACCGTTTCCACTTCCTCACACCTCACCTTTATGAGACTCATCTCATATTTGCCTATTTGGGTTTTGATTTTGCCTGCCTGTCTGGTTTTACGATCACATCACGTTACCAGCCCAGCCACCCTGCAAGAGACCAGGGTACCAAGTGAGGGGCATTCTGCAAGATTTGGAAAACAGGTAAATGAAATACCTCGCAGCTCCTTTGCTACTAAGCAATAACACCCTTCCCTCCCTCTCTGGGGCCTGCCAAGGATGCTCATGCCAGCTTTTCCCTGCTCTTTGTGTCCCTCCCATCTTCTCTCCTGCAGCACATCTGCCTCCCCAGCTACATGACCTGCCCAGGGCTCCAACTCTCTCACTGCTTTCCTCGCCAACCTACTTTGTCCAAAGCAATAAATTACATTTCTTCTCTCTGCACAGATGGCTGGGCCATCCACTTAACACCCATGATCAAAGGTCATTAATTCCTTTTGATACATATCCCATTGAAGGAAGAGCAAGGCTGATCTCTCAAACCTTAATACTGCTGTGCTGATTGAAGCATTCGAACTCAGTAGTTCAACTGGAGGTGAAAATGTGTTTACGAGAGAGCAGCAAGCTGTAATGTTTTTAGCATTACAACAGAGTCACATTGTGGCCAACATGCTGGAGAAATAGCAAAAAAAAAAAACAAAAAATTCTGCTGCTGCTGAGAGACCATGACACAATTTCTGGCACTTATTTTACTGTTTGGAATCCAAACTACAGTAGCAATAACACTTTACCAGACTCTTACAGGACATATTTAGGAAATTAATAATATTTGTTGAATGTTGCTGCAGATACACTTGCAATTTGAAAAGTACAACAGCACTCAGAAGAGCCTATTCCAGCACAGATTACCTTCCTTTTTGCAAGAAAAAATTTAAAAGTAACAGGATGAAGATGAAAGAAATAAACTGCACTGAGCATTCATGGGCCATGTGAGACAAACTTTAACAATAATGCTGTGATTTCCACAGATTTGACTGAGGAAACTGTCTTTCAGCAAGAAGATAAGACTCTGAGATGCTTTTCAAATTTACAGACTGGATGGCTCATTCTGTGCCTCTTGTCCTTCAGACAATCTTGGCCATTAACTAGTTTTTCACTGTTGAAACAATTTTCTTGGCAGTAGTTTTCCACTGAAAAATGAAATCAGCATCAAGCACAGAGAAAGTATTCTCTGTTGATATACTGAGTTATAAGGTGATCAGCTTAGTATCCATTCATCTTTTCTAATACACTGAATTTAAGTTTCTCCACAGCCCCTGTCAAAATGTATTTCACTGCCTGATGTATTTATTAATTCTGCCTGCACTGCATGGTTAAAGACACCAAATCATGCTTTTTCTCCTTCCTCCACGGAGAAACAGAGAGTCTAATACTGCAATGAGGTCTCTGAAGTTGGAGGAGAGAGGGGGATTTCATCCAGTTCTGGTTTAATCCAATCTAGTCAGAGATGCTTAGCATACACCATCGTTTCCGCCAATCTACACAACCCACAAAGCCTAATACTCCACCAGAATATCAAATACTGTCTACTACAGACAAAAGAAACAATAAGTCAACTCATTTCAAAAGAAGTTTTGCATAGGTACTTATCAAAAGTGACCCAGTAAAAGTGTTCTAAAATCTACCAGTCATGTTTCAACCACTGTTCCAACAATCCAGTTGGAGGAGGAATAACCAAGAGTCTATTTAAACAACTACGACTCGTCTTTCTGGCACTGCATAAAGAGCATTAGCACATTTATGTCAGTCTGAAAAAAGATCTTTATCTCAAAGAACAAGACAGATCTATTCAGATGTCATGCTGACTTTCATGGCACAACATTACACCTCACAGTCCTTCCTATATATTATCAACATCTATCTTTACAGTAACAGAAATCCCAAACAAAAGCAAACTTTGAGCCTTTAAGTTCAAACTCTATCTGATCAAAAAAAAAATAGAACTTCATGCTATTGCCTATTTGTTAAAAAAATAATTTCATTTAAGTTCATTTAAGTTTAACACATATTAATGATCTATAGACCACAAAGAATCCTAGCCTTTTGCTTTCAGCAACATTAAGAGACGTGGCTCTGTAAAGTCAACATTTGCAACTATAGATTTAAACCACATACCACTCTTCAAGCCACCTCACAATTACAGAGCCTAAGTAAAATTTTAGAATCGTTTAAAAGGCAGTTATAAACCATGTGTTTCAAATTAGCTGATGAGTGTGTCAGCAGTGTCAGTTACCATACCTTATAATAAGCTCTCCTTTGATTTTTAGGTTTTCATGGAGAAAGATGACATTCTCTTACCACAACAAACACAGAAATATTTACTGGAGTTCTCTTTTAGCTAAGACTTAAGTATAGAAGCAATTTGAAATCGAAACGCCACCCACACCTAGCTCAGTAAGAAGGCTTTGCCTTTTTATAGAATGGCCTGTTCAGCCACAAGCTCCAGATGGTCAGATCTCTCACAAAGTCCTAACCCAAAAATTTAACAAAGGGAAACAGCATAGCCCTCCAAGGGGGATTTCCAAAGGGCTCTGACAATTTTCAGCATCTCAACAGCATCTCTGTGCTTAAACAGAGCACTGGGGTCAGCAAGAGACAGGAGCGAGGTTCCCACCTGCTCACCCTGAAACAAGCAGCAAGTGCTGCATTTGAACACTCCAGACTGCACCCACAATTACAAAAGCCATACAAACCTTGCTCTCATGGTCAGAAACTCAGCTCATAACAGCAGTTTTTCTACCATCTTTTTCCATTAAGCCAAACTCACCAGGAACAGTATTTGCCACATCCTTGTACTTTTTCTGCTGTAATTTTCATTCTTCCTTTCATTTTCCTCAGCATTCTCAATTAAAAGTAATTCGTTAATGCTATTTTAAATTCTCTCCAATTGCTTTTCTCATGCACTAATAGAGTCAATTCACTTCTTCACCAGCTGTTGCTTTGACTCAGAGATTCTTGGTCCCCATTTCAGAACACCTATTGCTTAATTTTGGCTATTGGCTGACAACTCTTTTGCTACTTTCAAAGGAAATTAGGAAAACCTCTTCTCTTGACTGCCCCAATTCCTCATGAAGCAGAGCCCTGGTAGCAGGGTTCAACTGCTCAGGTACCAGGATTCATTTCTGCTCAAATGTGTCTAAACACACTGGCAGGACACTGAAGGACAGTGCTTATCAAAAATTATATACCATGCTAGACTAAAAAGAACAGCAGTAATATGTAAATTGTGCATGCACTTTTAATATAAGTTTTACATAAAATGTAATTTAATTATTTCTAGTTTAGTTAAGAGCATCATTTAATTGCCTTCCTTCTCTTTCTGAATTCATAGAAGTGCTCAGTAGCAGGGTAACAGCAAAAAAATTCTTTCTCTCATGACATGCAGTGGGAAAACATCAGAATTACAGTTTGTTTCAGTATAAAATTTCTAACAACATAAGCTAGGAAGAGTAGAAGCAGATTTTATAAAGTGCTTTGAGGCTTTACTTTGTAAATCATTACTATTTGCTATATATATTCCCCCACCCATTGAAGCCCAGTAGAAAATTCACCATTCAGGAAAAACAACTGTAAGAGATTATTTATAGTATCAGCTCACAGTGCAGAATCATATAATTGCCCTAAGGATAAAAAGTGAACTCCCATTTTCCATAATTACAGACTGTCTCATGTTCAGCACTTTGACACACTTGAAAAGAAAAGGTTGATTAGCCTGCCACTGGAGTGAATAAAGTAACAGCTGAATTGATGGAGCATCAGCTAGGATAGACCTTCACAGGCAAGCAGCTGCTCTTTCAAAAATGCCAATCAGGGGGAAAAAACAAAACTAATTTAAACACCAGGATAAAGAGGTGTGCTAAGACAGATGGAAAGCCTTTGCTCCTATTCATATCCTCCATTTTTTTTTTCCTGGTGAGCACAGAAACCTGTTTTATCAACAATACTGTGTGGTAATACACACAGCAGAAGGGTACCTCCTGCACAGGCCTCCCCGCTTCATTATTCACGTGAGCCACTGTGATGTTATTAGATGCAGAATAAAGCCCAAAGCTGTGCAAATCAGCCCGTTTGATTTGGAAGAAGCAGCCGGCAGTTACAGAAGGGAAGGGACAGAGAAAAAGGGATGGGGAAGAGGACAAAACCAGTCTTAATTTTCAAGAGTAAAACACTTCAGTACACAGGCTGATATTAAGCCAGAGAGATTTATTTTCTGGGAGACTGGTAATATAATATACCCTCTGATGCTCATATATACACTGCAGGTTTAGCAGAAGACTTGTCTCAGACCAAAAATCTGAGGCCTGGACAGAAAAACTAAAGTTCTTGCTGAAAATCTTGTCTTTCTCAGACTGAAGCAGATTAAGACACGTTCAATAGACTTCAACTCAAAAAAACCTCCCTACAGAGAGGTTCAGACAATGCTTCTTCCCAAAATACTGTGCCTGTACAACCTCCCAGCCCGCCAAAGCCACATTCTTTTCCCTCTCACAGGATAGCATACATTTCCGCTCTAAGGGAGGCTTTATCAGTTTTGATCACTTCCTTTTACTGCAAGTAAAAAAAAATATTTTTTTTAAACCACACTGATCTTTCCCCAGCACTGTACAGAAAAGCCAAAAATGCAGCATTGATTTTCTGCCTATTTCAACATCTAAGGCACCTTGTTAGAGCTCACATTAATATGATGGAAAACAAGAAGCGCCTTTTACCAGGAGCCTATGACCCAGCTGTTGCCTTATTTTCCTTCAACCAGTGCAAAAGAGGATCTCTGTAGCTGAGGATGGCCATGTCACTTTCCAATCCAGACTACAAAATAGGTTCTCCCACTGAGTTTTAGCAAGCCTGGCAAGCATGCCCACATGCCATCCCACAGCTGAGTCCTGTCAGCTGGCCCTGAAATATGCCCAGCAGGCCATCAGGAGAGTGACCTGGGCATGAGCCCAAGGCTGGGTTCTCCAAAGGAATGCAGGATGGTGGCAGAGGGGAGCGGCAGGCAGAACCCTGGTGCTGCAGATAACCAGGCCAACAGGCCCGTCCCCTGTCCCCTGTCCTGGTGACACGTTTACCATGGAACACCAGGCTGAGCTGGGTACTCCAGGGCACATCAAACTGAACTGATGTGGAGCAGTGCCAGTTATGCACACCATAAACACCTGCAGCTGCACACAAACAACAGGGATGACTCATGACTTCGCCTGCCTAAAGAAGGGAATTAAAACAGCAAACTCCTGTTTGGAGCAGGTTCATGTTGGTTAAGTGAAGATATACATAAATCAAGGCAGGGCAGGGGAGCAGGTATCTCCTTGCTTTTCAGAAGAGTAGCTTAGCTTGGATTCCCCCTTGACTAGTCCCATTTTCCTTGAAATTACATCAGCCAGCTGGATGGCACATAACCATCACCTCCTCACCCATACCAACATTCAGCCTGTGGGTCCAGCATGAACCAGTAACTCCCAGTTCCACGGAATTAACCAGGTGAGTCTGTAACCAAACAACCTCTCAACCCAAACACCAGGCTGTGTTACCCAAGGCAGACAACCAGCTCCTACATGGTCACACAGGAGGACACAGACAGGCTTCCCACAGACCTAACCCAAGCCAGTCTGCCGTCACTTGGAGTGCAAAGGTTTCAAGTTTCTTGAGGAAAAAGGCATTTTTGTTTACAAAATAAATCATTTTATTGGGCTATGATATCCTTGAAGGGAAGTATGGGAAGTGTTTTCTATTGTTTTATCAAAAATCAGATTTAATTAGATGTTTATTTGCTAGGATGAATCAGCAATTGCATGCTTGATTTAATGACTGCCTAAATCAGCCAAATCCTTACACTCTGTGTTTCTACTTCAAAACTATAGGCTGAAGCTTTCTGGCAGCAATATTCTGCATCAGAAGCTGCAGGTTTTCCCCTGAACTGCCATCCCAAATGCACTACAGGAGCCTGCAGACACCAGAGGAGAAGCAGCTTCATGGCACAGCAGAAATGCTGATGGCAAGCTCCTCATTTTTGTCTACAGACCTTCTGAAGCTTTCCAGTCCCTGAGGCTGGGTTTGTAAAATTTGGGATTTATTCCACTTCCCTGGTTCAAATGGAGCAGCAAGGGGTCAGACAGCTGAACAGTAAGGGAAGAGAGGGGCAAACTGATTTGCCATGCTTGGCTTCTGTCAGAGTTTAACTGGAGGGCACAAAATTATTTAAAATCCTGGTTTACAGTTTCATCTACACAGAAGCAGGTTTGAATTACACCTCTGAGCTCTTGTATATGTGTGAAAATGAAGGTCTGGCGGGACAGGGAGTAAAAAGGGAGCAGGAGAAAAGAGTCATTCCCTTTCTGCATTGAAATATAGAGAATCTCAATATTTTTAGAGAAAATTGAATTAGTTTCTGTACCTAATACAGCATGTGTCTGAAACACTGCAAAGTTCACTTGTCAAACACACATATTCAGTTCATGTCAGCTTTGACCATATTTTACATAAAAGAAATCTTTGTCTGCAGAATAAGAAATGCTTTGATTATGCTGCTGCACCATGAGAATAGCGTGCCATCAGTAAACTCCCCCCAAAAAACTGTAATTCATCTTGTCTTAGCTGGCTACAAAGAATACGTTTTTCATCAAAATAAAACAATGCAAAACAATTAGTCCTCATTTTTAAAATACAGGTAGTGGTTTAAAAGGGGTCCTTACAATTATTCATAGCTATTTCAGAAATAACAAACTCTGAGTAGAGGTTAAGTGAGATTCTTAGAAGACAAGACTCTATAAACCTATTAGAGGAACAATGATCATTATAACTTGGCTCTTCCTATACAGACAGGAATACACTATGAATTGCTTTTCTCCTTTTTTTCAATAGGATGCATCTTTGGGATTTACAGTGTGTGCTTTTCCCAGTCAGTGCCAGAGCACTGATTTGATCCATTCAAAAATGCCAGTGACTTGATCTCTCAAATGAAACCACAATAGGTCTGTACTGGTTGTGAGGTTTTCCTGGGGCAGAGAAGGGCAGAGTGCTGCTCTTATGATTTCACATGAAAAAACGTTTAGCAAAGAGTATTCCATGTCTCTGCCTCAAAAAACATTCACCTGTTTAGCAAATAGAAAATCCTGCTTCTTTTTTTTGCAGCCCTAGGAAGCATCTGGAAGTCAGAAGGCAGAAATAAGTAATTTCCTCCTGATGCAGTGATAGCAGAGAGTAAAGTCAAGTTTTGGAACCACGCAGGGTTTATTGATACCATGTGTTCGTGCAGGGACTTCTCTCACTGTAAACAATTTTACTGCAGAACTATCAGTGCTTTCCAAACAAATTTGTTCTACTTTGCTAACTTGTGAGAGAAAAATAAATATATTCCTTTATTCTAAAGAAATATGCTCCAGTACTCAGGGAGAGAAAAACAGCAAAGTGAGGTCCATACTCACTGCATTGAAAGGGACATATTTTAAATGTCCTGTCACCTCACAGGACAATAATCCAGCACAACTAAACTCTAGCGTGCAGCACATACCCGAGAGCTACAACATCTCGTGTGAAAATGAGATCATGGAGTGACTCTGTCTGGTGAGACAGGTAAATAGATGCCAGCCATGCATTAGTGCAACACACCGCAGTGGAATGCAACAGTTTGCCAGCAGAAAAAAATGCCAAGCACTCCACTAAATTCATATCACAGTACTGGAGAAATAGAATCACAGAATCATAGGATGGCTTGCGTTGGAAGGGATCTTAAAGATCTTCTCATTCCAACCCCTCTGCCATGGGCTGGGACACCTTTTCTGGGACACCGTGAACATTCCAGGGATGAGGCATCCACAGCTTCTCTGGGCAACTGTTCCAGTCTCTCACCACCCTCACAGTAAAGAATTTCTTCCTGAATTCCAGTCTAAACCTACTCTCAGCTTGAAGCCAGTTCCCCTTGAACTGTCACTTCATGTTCTTGTCAAAAGTTCCTCTCCACCTTTATTGTGGGCTCCCTTCAGGTACTGGAAGGCCGTAATTATGTCACTCCAAAGCCTTCTCTTCTCCAGGCTGAACAATCCCACATCTCTCAGCCTTTCCTCATAGGAGAGGTGCTCCATCCCTCTGATCATCTGGACTCCTTCCAGCAGGTCGATGTCCTTCCTGTAATGAGGATCCTAGAGCTGGATGCAGCACTGCAGGTGGGATCTCACCAGAGCAGGACAGAGGGGCAATAGGAGTATTCTCACATCCTCAGAGCCACTTGTATGCCAAAGGAAGTTGTTAATCACCAGATTTGAAATCTAGGCTCTGTAACAAAAGCTAGAATGCAGCTGCCCACAAGTTTATCAGAGACAACAGTGACAGAACTTCAAATAAAAATAAACCACTTATCTGGAAAACATCTGAAAGGCAATGTCAACACTATGTAATTACATAGTTATGCTGCTACTCTACTCAGAGGTGTTACTGAATCCTTTTTGATTTTGCAAGTAACTCTTACGTCCTCTTAACAAACCAAGTAATTTGTTGAGAAGTTAAGAAACCTTACGCAACTTAGTTTCTGCCTCCCAGCTCTCTTTTCCAAATAAAGTCCCTGCCGTGAATCCCTGAGCAAAGTAGGCACTAAAGCTTATCTGAGCTTCTGAGAGCTTGTTAGCTCAGGTCTAACATAGACTAGATAGACATGTTAGCTCAATTAAATGGCATTAGCTCAAGTTTGTGAATGGGGTTTGTGGATATATACCCAAAATTATCTTTCTATGAATGGTCAAAGCAAGAAATGAAAAGCCTCCTTCAGACTGCTCAAACACGAGACTCCAGTTCAGCCCATGTGGACAATTTCCAGCAACAATCTGCTGCATCTACGGCCTTGGTTGGAATGCTGATGCTCCAGGAGGATGGCAACTGCATACATTTGTTCTCATCCTCACTACATCCTCACTAAGAATCATCTTGGAGTAATTAAGATCAATTGCAGCTTGAACTCCACAAGGTTTAGCAACTAAAAATCATTTCTGCAGTATGTAAAACAGAAGCTGTGCATACAAGGAAAATGCAGATTTAAATGAATTTACTGAAATTACCACAATTAAACTGTCTTTGTAGTTTAGATCTTTGTTTGTAAACCCAAGTCTAGGCTTTCTTATCTATTCAAAACATAAGTAAAAGATTATTCTGTGTGCTAGACTGTAAATATTAAGACTGTATTTCCTGATTCCTAACATGAAAAAGTTTATATTTAATAACCCAAACTACATTAACCATCATCTACCCAGAGCTGAATAAAACAGAGCCTTTTGCATAATGGTGCTGATAAAAAGATTGAATCGGAAATGATCTGCTGCTAACAGTGGTACAATATCTGAAATTTTACTAGAGTTTCTTTAAGGCTTTAGACATTAGCCTTGTTTGTGCTGTATTAAAAATCACGACAAAGGCTCTTAGCAGAGCAGATGGGCATTCTGGTGTGTTCTAAATTGCTTAAAGGAGGAAAAAAAAAAGAAAATAAGACAACCATTAAACACAATGAGACACTTCCAATGAAAGGACAACAGCTGTTCTTACTTGCAATTTGAAATCCCAGATCTTAAAGAGAGTACCAGGCTGCCAGTGCAGGAAAGGCATAATGAAAATTCTGGTCCATGTACACGCAGCGCATAAAATGGGATTTGTCTCCTTTTTGACAGGGCCTCTACCTGTCCTCACTTTTCAGACTGCATTTAAGAAGCAAAACACGGCAGTATCTCCTTTTTAAGTACAACCCATTATTCTCAGTGTGCACAAAGTCCCAAAAAACTAATGAAAGGAAAAATGAATCCATTGAACATTCTACTTTATGTGACAATGTGAACTGGTTTTAAAAAAATCTTGGTATTTTATGTCCTAAAAATATCAATGGCATAATATGAATGCTAGACAGAACAATCTAGTTCCAGGAAAATGAGAGAAATAGGATCTGGCAAAAAAGTTACCATTAGTTTAGACTGCTGAAGCATTTATACACATCCCCAACATATATCAAGGCACTTTTTTTTCTCTCTTTTTTCTTAATTATCTTTGGTCTAATAATCTAGCCAAGCTCAAAACTTTTCTATGCTTACTAATAGATACAGACTATAACAAACACACTCACATGCAAAAAAAAAAAAGAAAAAAAAGGGAGAGAGAGATATCGCCACAGATAACTAAAAACATTTGACTCTCCATCCCTAACATGACTGAAGTCAAATGTGAAGTATGTGGTGTACAGGGGTACGAGTAAATATTTGAAAACAGTTCTGAAAACAAAGTTATTTTGTTGAGGCTCTAAGCCAGGAGTTAATTCATGAAGGATGCTCCAAGATTATTTTCCTTTGTACACCATGACAACAATTATAGAGTTACAGAAGCATCTGGAACAGATCTCCAGTGTTTCCCTTACAAACTCACTATGTTTTAAAGGTACCCAAATTCTTGCAAGCTTCCTCAAGAAGCCCACTGGGCACATGAGTGTTGGCTAGGACCACACAGAGCTCTCCGAAGGTGACACTGATGGATGAGCAGGCTCTCCTGAAGCCAGGTGGGACCTGCCCAGAGAGGGGCCCTCTGGCAGTGGGACCCCAGGAGCTGTGACTGCCAGCACTGCCAGCTGGTGTGGCTGGGGACACTCAAACAGTTTGTGACCCAGAAGAACTGGTGCTTTTGAATACTTTTGTCATGACAGAATATGCTGCTGCAGCTTCTGAGAGTCCGAGAGATGAGGGAGGGTGAGGCAGTCAGTACTCTCCATCTTCTGGGGTATTTGGGGAGGCAGTTTTGCCTTGATGCTTTTTATATCTCCTGAAGTCTCTATATATACTCCTTCCTAGGCTAGGAAGTGTTTAAATGCCACAAGAGCACAGAAATCTGCCCTGGCTCCACACAGACAGTGTGCAAGCAGCACTGCCAGCCCCAGCCCAACTGTGCAAAGCTCTGTCGCTACACGGCATCGTCTGTTCCCATCTTGGACACCCCATGTCCCGGACACCAACAGAAGAATGACAACACCAGTGCCATGCAAAAGGAATTTAAAGGGTCTTTTCATTTCTTAATTTAGACAGAGCTACTTAGAGGACCGATGGAAAGGCTCATTCCACCAAACTTTGGAATTCAGTCTAAATGTCACTCCAGAATATTCTGAAAATTAAAATAAAGCACAACATTCATATATACACTGCTTTTTCAGGCTGTTTATACTTCTTGGGTGTTGGGTGCATTTTTGGAGCTTCCTTACAACCGCACATCCTGCCATAAATCAGTTCCTGAATTATTCTGTATTATTAGAAAATTTCATGCAATCTAAAACCAGCAGCAAACAAGCAACTACTGTTCTTGTCAATAAGACTATATCCACCTCTGGAGCACTGGGGTGAGATGGCTGCATTATGTGCTATCCATATCCACTAAAACAGCCCTGCTCAAATTTCAGGAAAATCTAAATTTGTTGTTGTATGTGGGAGAAACCCTGCTTTATACCCTAAGCCCCCAAACTGGCAAATCAATCCCAAAACGCTCTTCAGAGGTCAGATGGCCACTTCAACGCAGCCACATCACAACTGCCTTCCTCAAAACCCTTGTTTTTTCAGCAGGACTTCTGAGGTCTCCTACCAAGTGTAAAATGTAGGAAACTGTGCATGCCATGATTGGTGTGACGGAACACTGCAATAGAAGAGGCTCTTCTCAGGTGTGAAGTCCTTCTGGCTCTCGAAGCAAGTGTGATGCTTCATCCCCTGTTCACCTCTGTGCTTGAGGGACTGACATTCATGGGCACACCATAGCCGGCACCGCCTCTCTACAGAGGTTAAGAGAATAAAAAGTCTGACCCCTACCAAAAAAAGATTTCAATGTTCTCTGTAGGGCTCCACCCCTCTCTTCTTTCAATTCACTCCTAGTATGGGTTTAACAATTAGGTACTGACAGTCCTTCCTAATTGCTATTTATGATTTCCATCAGTCATAGATGTTCCCTCCCTGTCCAGCGGTCAATTTTGTCAACTGACCTCTGAAGCGACCATCTTCCCTCAGCTATAAATCTCTTCCGAAAGCAGAACTCTGCTGAGCCACATGAACAAGTCCAAAGACTGAATCTCTGGAGAAATCAGGAATTATTAGGAATAAGAACAAAATGTCTGTAAAAAGTGGATACTGCAAGGTGAAGAAAACCACAGTGGGGTGGTTTAAAAAAAAAAAGGAAAAAACAAAAAAGAAAGAAAATTAAGATTAGGAAAGTACAAACTGAAACGGAAATGTTAAAATAAACATACTGGGGCAATGAAGGACACTATGTCACAGGCTCTCATCCCACCATCATCTTCTTCAACAAATAAAAGACACCTATCATGTATCTTACCACTGCTACCTATGGGGAAAAGCTTAGTTTTACATACAGGTGAAAACCATTCCTCACAGCTGGAGCTTTATCACACCCTTCAGACAAAAATATTTGCTTTACATCGTAGAGAAAAAAGAGTTACTGACACCTCGGTGTTCCTGAAGACCTGCAATCCTGTAACACCAGCAAAAAAAAAAAAAAAGCTCAAAGTGAAAATATACCTTCTATATTCACCATTTACATTAGCTCAAAACTTGAAACAGCAAATTGTATCTATTGTCAGAGTAACTGCAGATATCCACAGGATAATGATTTGTCCCAATAATTGTCTATATGACAATAATTGAAATGAGGAATATTAATAAGTTCCACATTATTGCATTTAAACAGGTATCACACTGATATATTTGTGCTTGTATCCTATATAAAGGCAAGGTGGTTTTCTGGAGTTGCCTGAATAAGTTTGATTCTCTCTAAATTTGAAAGCTTTACATGCAAAACTATTCAGAAAACTTCAGAAATGTCTGATTTAAAAGAATTAATAACAAAAAAATAAAATATACTGCAAATTCTAAGTGGAATTCAACAGGTGTCTGATAAAAGCCATCTCCAATTTTTACTGCTGCCCCAAAAACTTCAGTGCACAGCCAACAAAATGCACAGGGACTGAATTTTTACTTGAATGTAGCCGGCCATTAACAGTACAGCTGCCACTTCTACTTTGTCCCTCAACTTAAAACAATCTGTAATTCTTTTAGAGTAAGCAGGTAAGGCATCTCAGAACATAAAGGGCAGCAAAAAGCCACGTGCCACCTTCCCTGCCAGGGACATAAAGTTGCTAGTAGCCAGAGACAGGAAATGCAAGAAGGCACCTACTCTCCAACCCCTTAAAGCAAATCTGTTACTGGCAGGAAAGTGATACAGCATGAGGACTACAAATATGTGGGATGATAATCTATTTGATTTCCCATTGCACTCACTTCAAAGATGCCAGCAGCTGCCTTTGTCGCTGGTGAAAATCAATGTAAAACAGCAAGATAGACAGCTTGGTCTGCTCTCAGGACTAGCTCAGCCACAAGGTAAGCAAAGCAGCAATTACATCAACTGAAAGAGTAATTACATCAACTGAGGGAGCAGAACAGAAGTCTAAGGACTGCACAAATCAAGTAGCAAACTGTTTGAACACTGAAATGTCATACTCTGCCCTGCCAAGTCAGAGACAAGTTTAATCCTGCCTTGCAGATAAAGACAAAACCAGCAAGATTAGCAACATTAAACCAAAAACAACAACCCAACAATTAAAAAGCTTGGTAAACTTCCTATTGCACCTATGCAAATAGCCACAGAGTATGAAAACTGGCATTCCAGGAGACCTAGAAAAATAACACTTTTATGACATGGTGCCACAACAACAGTAGCACAGTAGTGTATTCAGAGAGGAATCAACTATTAAAATAAAACCTCTTGGATCAAATTTTATCAGGTATAACGCTACCCAAAATCACCTGACCAGAAACTTTCTCCCAGCAATTCAGTTTGGCTGCCCATTCAAAGTGTGACTGTGGCCCTACTCTAGTTTCCAGAGATCATTAAAAAAAACAAAAACAAAAACAAAAACAAACAAACAACAACAAAAAAAANNNCAATTGCCAAAAATAAATAAAAAAAACAAAAACAAAAAAAAAAAAAAAAAAAAAAAAAAAAAAAAAAAAAAAAAACAGAAAAACAAACCCTGTCCAAGCCCTGCAATTAAGTGTTAACTGGCGTCACTGAAAGCATCAGTCACTCTCACAGACGCTCTTGAGGAAACACAGAACAGAGGATGAGGTGTTCCCTCCCTCCTCTTTCAGATTAGGGCTAAGAAAACACCTGAACAGATTTCTTACTCCCTTAAGTGTGTTTCCTCCAGCAACCATACACGGCACGAAATTGCCAGGTATGGATATCCTTCATGTCATTATAAACTCCTGTCTCTTTTTCCTTCCATTTTCTTGTGCTCACCAAGCCTGCTCTTTAGCTGGGGCAGTTGGCATTCTCAAGCACACCTTCCCTACCCATCACGCTGAGGCACACACAGGTACCCCCAGCCTAGACAGGCCACAAGAAACTCCTGAAAAACAAATAAAACACAGTTTAGGTTCCTCCTTCTCCAGGAGCTCCCACACGGAGCCATACCTGTGGAAACATCCCATGGAAGATTGCTCTAGAGATGCTGACACTTAAAGCCTGGGCTTCCCAAACCTGAATGTTCTCTCCAAAACTGCAGATGTTGGAGAATGTGAGCTGTCATATCAACAGGAGGTGGAAGAGTTTGGGTGCCATACTGACCTGGTTTCTATAGAAATGTCAAACCAAACCACAGCCAGAAATTTTTTTCGTTAATTGCTTGCATTTTTCTAGCTAGCACTAGTACCAAAGTTATATTATTTGTACAAAGCAGATGTTGAAATAAGAAACACACTATGTCTAATTTTATTTCTAGACACACTTTCTAGGTTGGATGCATTAGTTTCCTTCTAAACAGGCAAGAATTTTACTTTGCTCAGGATCACACAACAGGAAACAAAAGTCTTTCCCAAAGAACACCTAAATGGTGCAGTGGGCTTACCCACAATCGATGCTTCTGAAGAGGCCATGGCTCCACAAAGATTTACACATCAAAGAAAGCTAAGTATGTACATTTCCACAAATCAATGGGGGGTTTTTTACCCCCCGTGGCAGAACAAATGCCACAAACTGCAATTTGCCTAAGAGCATCTCTTCATTAAAGTTCCTGAGCAGCTAAAAAAAAAACACCTTGAAGATTGCAAGGTCTCTGTGGAAGTGCAGCAACCTCCCTAGACTTCCTGAACCCTGCTTTTAGCAGTGGCCTACTGCTGCCAGAGCAGTCAACCCTAGAATTAACTGCAAGCTCCAAGGACAGGATGATGCCAGCTCCATCCAAAAGCCAGTTCTTGGTCTGTCCTGACCAGCAGGGCAGGCAAGCACAGTGTTGGTGAACAACCAAGGCTTGACTCCCGTGGACTGTGTGGCCACCCTGCAAGTTCAACTCGTGATCCATTAGCCAGCATTCAAGGACCAGCTCCACGTTTGCAGAGTGGACAGCTGGACTGGCACAAATCCTTAGGTACAGCGCAAAGCACGGCATATTAGAGGGGATGAAAAGTTGTTGAGGCTTGCCAGAGATGGCATAAGGCAGCCTACACAACACTTATTTTATACACCTACAATACTTTCCAAATATCTCTTAAAGATGGTGAGAAGTTTACCAATTTTAGCAGAGCCAAAAGTGACCCTCTTGATTCTGCATTTCCCATGAGCATCTAGAGACAGGTGGGAAGGGAAGCAAGGTCATCATAAAGTAAGATTATTTTATATTTCTACAGTTTGGAAATGTTGTATAAGTAATAGAAGCCATAAAAAAGATTATTTCCTAATCCTGTAAGATACCTTTTAAAGATCCTTTGTCCACTTAGCAGGTGTCAGAAGACAAAATTCTCACACAGAAGCAATATAAAATAAAGAAAGTTTGTCAAGAGATCATATCTGTCCAAAACAAATTAGGCTTACACTTTTCTTGATTTGGAACTCTATCCAAACTTGCAAGGAAAATCTATTACGATCAAGCAGTTGAGATCTCCTGACAGAAGTTAAAAGTCAGTATTTTCTCACTTCAATCTCCTCCTCTTAAAGTGGATTTCAAGTGTTTGGGCTCCAGAAGTCCTTGCTGTGAGATGGGAACCTGACCCATTGTTATTAGTAATGAATGATGAAATACCTTTCCACCAAGTTAAGACTCTCATAAGACACACAAAAACGACTGTTGACCATTTCTGTTTTGGAAAACCATCTCTCAAGAGAGGCAGAAAAATGCGGAGATCAATATATTACTATGTACTAGATTCAAGGTGTAACCAAGCACACATACTGACTTTCAGAATGTCAAACTTTAACTCACAGATTTTATTTTTAAAATACTCCATCATTTGACAGCAAATTTTATGCAGCTGAACAAAACTAGCAGAGAAGTTCTTTTAGCAAGCAATAGCCTGTGTCAACTTAGCAAGCAATAGTGCTTGCTAAACAAAACTGTGAAGAAAGAAAACCTGAATTTAGCCAGAGTTCAGGTCCAGATGAAATACCAACTACCAGAAGCTT
The DNA here is from genome assembly GCA_013397795.1 of Orthonyx spaldingii. Classification (NCBI taxonomy): domain Eukaryota; kingdom Metazoa; phylum Chordata; class Aves; order Passeriformes; family Orthonychidae; genus Orthonyx; species Orthonyx spaldingii. The sequence goes on along the minus strand of VZTJ01002870.1, from coordinate 1,722,924 downwards.
ATTTGATCTGATTATTCGGCTGTTTGTATTTCAGACAATGCATCTGGGAGAGTGAGAGATGAAGTGTTAAGGCAAAAAATTAATCAGAACAAAATAGTTTCCAGAACACTTTCTACACAAAATTTTCATTCAACCTAAAAGCTAGCATTGAAGGAAGATGCATAAATATATGGTCCTGTTTAGACACTTATCCAACCACTGATTGCTGAAGTCAATTGCCTGAATATGTGGCTGCAGAGTCAGGTGCAACCTCACAACCAGCTGGAAACACTTCTCCCTCCCAGTGTCACACTGAGGGGAGGAACAGCTGGCTTTAGCCTCACCACTACGACTGGTAAGATAAAATGGTTACTGCAACATGCAGACCTTGAAGACCACATACCTTACTCTCAGCCATGCCACCCACACCTGCAAACAGCACCTTGTCCTATTATTCATCCTATTTTAGTCTTAAAATTTGCATTATGCATTTATGGTGCTCTGGCTGTCCTCTCTGACTGGGCTCCTTTCCACCCAGCAGAGAGAAGACCAAGCTTTAATTTTCCAACAGTTACCATTCAGACATATTCAACATGTTTCTGCATTCCTCATGAGAGGGTTTTTTTCTGCATTGCACAAAGATAAATTAAGAGTTTCAGATATCAAAAGTAACACTATATGATTCAAACATACTTAACACCTCGAGGCTTCCAGGAGGCAGTCTGGACTTTGAAACAGATTTCCTTGAAAACAGACTGCTTACTTTACAGTGCTGTAATATTTGCTACTGCTAACAATCAGGGGGGAAAGTTCTGAAATGCACATACCAGGGCCTAAGTGCATGAAAGAGAAAAAGTAACTCATTTCAACTTCACTTTCAAATATGGATGAGCTAATAAAAATTCATTTTGGGGGAGTGGTGGTGTGATTTTCATTTTGCTTGCTTTAATCAACAGATCTTTTGAGGAGAGAGACAGCTGGTACCATCTGTTCCTGGACAGAATGAAAACTAAAATTTCTTTGCTGTACTTACATGTGAGGACTGAGTTCATAAAAGTTTCGGTTTCTGTATTCTTCCACTTTCTCTGGAGTATAAATGGGTAGAGACCTGTAGGGGTTTATTGATATCACCACGCTGCCAATGTATGTCTGTTGAAGGAAAAAAGGAAATTATTGTGGATTTTTCTTTTTAATACACTTTTGCTGCTTATATATTATTTGTCCATTTAATACTTTTGTGAAACAATCAAAAAAAAAAAAAAACGGCCTACTTGTAGCAATGAATAAATACGTTCATACATTCTGAAACACCTTTTAGATACTCTCTCTGTTGGGTACCAAGTAGCTATTTCTGCATAACTGAAAGCCTCTTATGAACATTTTCTAAAAGAAAGCCCAGTCGTACTATATTTCTGTGACTAATTCAGTTGGGGGAGGGAAAGGCAAAAGGATACAGATGTTCACGAAGAACTGACTCCATCTGCATGGCAAATGTCACACCAGCTTTGCTGCAGCCCTTGGGCACTCACACCAAACCACAAAGCAAGGCAGGCATTGGACTGTGCCCCTCCACCCAAGGAGGAACTTTATGTCACCTTGTCAAAGCCTCGGGCACAGAGGAAACCTGAAGGTGAACAGACTCTGAAGGGTTTCTGTCAAAAGAATTTTACTGCCAGGGTTCAAGCCAAAGTCCTACCACAGCTCCTCAGCAGACGTAAAGTGCAATTTTTATTTCCAGATTCTAAACATACCACTACCCTTGGAAAGCAAAGGGGGAAATGTGTTGTTTTACGCTGTTAGATCCCATTCACTGCTGGCCTGCAGGAAGACCAATTCTGTACACCACGACTACCATGTCTGCACATCACACAATTAACCTGAATTCCTTAAGCCTACTGTCAGATTTTCCACAGCTTTCTGTGCCTCCCTCCAGCTCCAAGGGCTGCAATCAAATACAACGAGTGGCAAAATATGCCAAAACCTTATTCCATTTTGCCTGCAGGTACTGACCAAAGATTAATAAAACCCCAAGTGTTTGGTATCCCTTTCCACAACCGTGAAATAAATAAGTAACATCTGATGAAACATGGTTTTCCAGTAATCAGTGCTCCCTGGGAGGTGTAAATGCTCTACACAAAAGCCACAGGTTCCCATAACTTGGATTACATTTGCAGTAACTACAGAAGAAAAAAACCCAAAACAACAGTTTTCAAAATGAGCTATGATTTTAAAGGGCTTCTGTACAGTGATACCTTAGCACTTGACAATCACTATTTGGATTTTTCCTCACAACATTTCTTAGAGAAAAGTACTGTAATTTGCACTTTTAAATGGGAGGAGAAGCATGAGGAGCTCAAGCTACTGACCAACATGTTCAGTAGAGCACCAAATTACAGCCAGAGCTGCAGTAACAAATGAAAAATATTAATTGCTGCAACCCTTCCATATCTAACTTTCCTGTCTAAAGCAATTTCCTGCTAAATGCTACTAAGTCTGGTCCTAAGCAGAAAGTGAGGAGATGAGTATTTTCTATTTTCCATAGCACGCATATGCACAGGCAAGCTGTGAACTCACGTGGCATTTTCTGTCCCAAACTGAGTGGAATAAGGCAGACTGCAGTGATAAAACAAGTGGTATGAGGCCTCCAGAGACCCTCACTGTTCACCCTTGTAGTGCTTACTACTCCTGGCATGGATCAGAAGCAGCCACTGCTGGCAATTCACTGTACAACAGCCACCACAATGAAACAAGGTAAGTACTTCACTCGGGCTGGAGATTCACCTTTTCTAAGCAACACACTCTTCCTCCTCTCCATTCAACTGGCCAGAGACCTCCTGTAAAACATTTCCCCCCATGCATTTGAGCCCAGTACAGAGAAAATACCCCAGGACAGGCTGGTTTCACCCCAAAAGCCCATGCCCGCTGCTGTGAGGGGGAGTGAGGCTGCATCCTGGCAGAGGGACAGCTCCAACCTGCCCTGCACCACAACCCAGAGAGAAGTGCCCCCAAACATTCACATGTTGAGATCAAACCAAAATTATTAAGAGTTTTGCTTCTTTCAAGCACACAGTGCAGTGTGTGCTTATGTACATGTTCTTCAAATAAAGAAAAAATTGTTTTAGTTTTGCGGTCATCCTCCCCCTATGGAGGAAAGCATTTTCCAGCCATGTCTAATCTCTTTGGCTGAACAAGATGAAAATGCAAAAATTGCCTTTCTACAATTTGTTTACTTTGCTGTCTTTCAACGCATGCGGCCTTGGCAATTTGCAAGTTTACAGATTCCTGGCAAGAGTAGCAGATGCCCAAGAGTAAGAAGCTTTCTAGTCTTCCCAAGTGCATGGATACCCCAATTAGGACTCTCCTCTGATAAAACATTAATAAATTGTTTCCTCCTAAATCTTTGGAATTTGTGAGTTCAGCCTGTTGTGAAACTAGTGTTGTAAAGTATCAGCAGAAGAGAGATGAAGGCCAAATCATGAACACGATATTTTGAAACATGAATTCTTTGGAACACGAAGACTTGTCCTGTTCTGCTACCATAATAGCATACAATTCAATTGCCAAGTTCCTTGAAGTACCCTGGGATGTCAAGATAAAGAAAGATGATTGAAAGTGAAAACCTTGATTTTTAATTTTGAATACAGTCATTTAAATGAGATCTATTTAGAACCACGTCTTCATAGCTAAGTACTGCTTAGACAATGTATTTTGGGAATTCAAGTCAGCTCTTTATTGTCAGACATGAGCAAATACAGGCCATTTCCTAAAATACTAATATTTCAAAAGGTCAGATGGCTATATTGAAACAAAGACATACTCCAATCCATTTTAAACACCAAGCCAAAGTGTGCCAAGAAGTCATTGGGTCAGTAGCAAAGCTGCTTACAAGAACTAATACATTTCCTCTTCTGAAAATGCCAGTCTCTCAAAGCTGATGCCTAATAGCTACTTGCTACTGGTGGTCTGTGAGATTCCACATTACAGGGATAAACAGATCCGGAAAATAGCTTTCCCACATAACATCTGTCTTCCCACCAGAACTCTATTATAAACAAACAAAATGAATGGCTTAAATCCTTGAGCGAGCGGCAAGCACAGAAACATTCCAGTGCTGAAAGCAGAACGCCCAAGAGTAGTGGGAGACCATACCACAGCACCCCAGGGACGAAAAAGATTCTTGAATTTCCCTGCTTAAGGACAAAAAAGAAACCCCAGAAGAGTGGCCTCATGATGATGGATGCACAGAATCCAGTCAGGAGATTTGACTTCTTTCTTGGTTTGACATGGTCTTGTTATGCAAGTTTGGATTCTGTCTCCTCAAGTTTTGCTAACTGGATTCTTGATGATACTCCTTCCTCCCAATTTCTACTTTATCACAACTCACAAAGGCAAACTCTGTGTTTGCTTAGAACACAAAGCAAAAGAATTCTCACTCATTGTTTCTCAGTGCATCTCTCATGTAGCGTGGCAACACTGTAATGGGCTAAAATGTCAGCTTCAGAACAGAGCATTCAAATTTCTATCAGGTTAAGTGACAACACATTCTGCATTCTGCACCGAAACAACACATACAACTCATTGCTGTTCAGTTAAGGGTTAACACCTCAAGCAGGAAGAAAATTCCAAATTCCAATTCAACTAGAAAAGCTGTTAATGTTTGTTACACATCACTTCTAAATACTGGTCCAATGCAAGTTGCAATATGCAATGACCAAGACCCTTTGATGTCCCATTTTCTGCTCCTGGGACGGGAAGCCAATGTAACCACTTGGGGCAAGATACTAGGGCTACTTCAGGTTTATAGGCACCATGCAAGGCCTTCTGAGCCTTTCTAACCGAAGAAGATCGGTTTAAGAAAAAGCCTCAAATAGCAAAATGATAACAAGGCTCACGTTCCTTGTGAGAAATGTACAGGCAGCAGCCTCTTCTCAGTCAAGGGCTGGGGAAAGCTATTGCTGGAAACTTGACGTTTTCAGCTGAGAGGTTGCAAAAACCTTACAGTGAGCCCAATGAAAGGTCCCCAAACACCTCTGCAGCCAGGGTGCACAAACACTGCAGTGAAATCTGATATACAGGATACAGGCAGTGCAGGCCAAGCCAAGAAGGGGATCATTTAGAAGACCACTAGCACAACTTATGGGAGAATATTTCACACCCTGGGATATAGTATATTAATAAATATATAATATATATAATTACATATAAAAAATATAAGTAATATTTCCTCCTGTCAAAGTTAGGCTTGCAATGTCCCAAGGGCCAGAAGAGAGAAGATTGCATCTGCAGAAGCCAGAGAACTCTCCTGACAACAGTTGAGGCTGCAGCACAGAAGTTGTACAGCTGGGGCTGTCGTAAAAGTCTGCTCTGTATCCTTAAAAGCTTTCCAGGATCTGTGGCAATCTCTGCAAAGCAACCTTCTGCAGAGTTTAAAATCATTAAACATCTACACAGATTTGCTGCAAGCCTTCTGGAATTGTACCCTACATCCCTTTTGACAGCTCTGCTAAAAACAAACCCACTGCTTCTTACCTCTTGTGGTCTGTAACAGCCCAGAGAAATTGCTGCTGCACACAAGTCAGTCCTGCTATAAAATGCCCCAAGTGCTAATGTACCTGGCAAGTGCACTAAATTCCCAGGGGCCAAAAAGGTTTCTCTCTATTTATTTAATTTGTTAAACATTGGAGCACAGAAATAAAGAAACAAAGAAATTGTAGTAAAATAAGATTACTAATGTGGATTCTTCCATTTATGCAGGTCAATTTTAACACTCCAGATACATATAATGCACATTCCTTTAGTAATGATTATGCTCAAATAATCATTTGGTTCCTACAATTTTGAAGAGTTTCAGATCATACCACCAAACTATTCATTGAAATGAGAGACAATAAAGTAAGATCAAAGAAAAGTGCGACTAGATTTTATTGGAATTAATCCAAAACCAAAGTTGGCCCAGCACCGTTTTCATTGTGGTGGGGGTGGACTGTGTTTTGGTTTTGTGGTTGGTTTTTTTTTTTAATGTGACACACAAAAATTATATTTCTAATAAAATATTCATTTTCTTTTGTATTTGCCTGACCTCCTGCAGTTCTGGATCTTGCCAACTCATAAGCACGTGTGCTGCTGCATGTTCAGAACAGCTGAGGCCAAGGAGATGGCAGAGAAAGCCTGTATTTACATGTTCTAAGTTTTTTGAGCTGCCTCAATCTCAAATAGAGCCTGGCAAATTTAAAACTGCAAATTATTCATGAAATTTCCCATTTAATTCCCATAAATAAACATTACCAGCTAGATCAGTACTGTATTAAAATATCACCTATTATTTGAATAATCACGTTATGCACTCAAATTTGTTTCACACTGTGGTTGGCCACAACAAAAGAGTTAAATGCACTGTGCCTCTGATCCATTGTGTTTTTTCAGGTTGGAAACACGAAGTTGCAAGAGACAATGTTTGAAAAAAGTAAGGAAAAGAGTAACAGCAAGACTAAGAGCAAAACCACCTGAGTCCCTTGCTGTTTCTGGGGCTTTGATTTACTGTATTCCTGTGTATGGCAATGGAGGTGTTTGTATTGCTTGGTGGAGAGGGATGGCCTGGGTACTTGAAAAAAACAAACAAACAAACAAATAAACGAGGATTTCATCCTGCAACACTCCAGGGTTTGCCGGCACTGTTTCAGGACAGCACACACAAAATAAACTCTACCTGTGATCCAAGCTGAGCAGCTGCACTTCAGGTTGAGGCAGTGCTGGGCTAATGCTGCTTGTGCTTCAGTGAGCTGGGAGCTTGAGCAGAGAAAGATATCACTGGATTTCTGAACAAAAACAGCCTATTCTCCATGCTGATGAAAACTCTCTTGCTCAAGCCCACCTTCCCAGAAACAGCCTTTTAGTCCCAGAAACATAGTGGACAAAGTCTGTATGTTGTAATAGAAAAAAAACCCAATCTGCTAAGTTATTGTATGTGCTACCAGGATAGGCATCCTTTTAAAACCTCAATGCGACAGTAAAGGCTGCAAAAAAAAATATCTGGAAGAGCAGTGGATGAGCTCCTGAAACTGAGAAGGGAAAAACAAAAAAAAAAATCAAGGAAAATAAGAAACTGAGGAGACAAAATAACAGTCCTGTACATTAATGGCTGATACAATGACTCAAGAAATAAAGCTCAAACAGGTCACTCAAAAGCAGAAGCCTACATCTATACCGAAAGCAAACAATCATGACACAGGCAACCTATGTCAAAGAAGATAACCACACTGCTAAAATATTCTTTAATATGGGCTTGATCCTGCCAGCCACTGTGCAAGCAGCGGCCACGATCAAGCCCTTCACTGCACTGCAACCTGTTTGAGATCCGAGCCCTGAAGTAAGGGCAGATCATTTGCCAGAGAAAGACACCCACACGGCAAGTTGGAACGAGTACTTGAAGTGGATGCATGAGCGCAGATTATCGGGTTTCTCTTCTGAGTTTCTTGAGGGCACAGAAATCTCTGCCCTGCTCAGTGAACACTGCTGCTAACCTCAACATCATTATGACAGACTCGAGTGTTACTATTAATGAAGCAGACTAATCCTCTCTGCTGGTCTCCTCTCTGGCTATACTGGGATGATTTATACAAACAGAATTCTTACACAGGATGCAAATATAGGCAAAACCTGTAAATAAGTGGTGAGGAAGTCAACCCAAAGGTGACATGAGAAATTTTCAAGACAGCTTTTAAACACCCCCAAACATCAGTGCTTGTCCACTTTTCAAAAGATAAAAACTTGTTTTCACAAGCAAACAGTAGGTGGAGATTGGACATGTCTGTGCCAAGAAACCATTGGTGAAAACACTAGCGAGAGCATTCATTCAAGAATGTTCCATTATTTCTGTATGAATAAAATGTGCGGGGAGAGAAGGGGAACCTTCTGCCATGTTACAGCCAAGGCTAACCTATGGTCTTCAGGCTGAAAGCCGTGGACAGCACTTGGACACTTTTGCTTCTATTTCTGTCATTTATCAATCTTTCATTAACCTTCCTTTTGTGTTTCTGTTTCACATAACATGCACTGAAACCATCAGTAAATTCCCCAAATGTCATCATCACCTTAGTGAAGAAATACACAGTATTTTGAGGCAAAGCCAACACTATAACGGGAGGCATTTCCTACACTTTCTCCTCTCTTTTTTCAAAGCATCACATCAGAGGCAAAAAAAAATAAAAAAAAAAAAGAGTGTGTGGGGGAGGAGAAGACCCCTACACACAGCCCACCAAATACATACAGTTTTCTGTGATCCTTATTTCTGTGATCCTTATTACTGTTTTGTTACTCCTTTATGCAAATACTGCATGTGGCCCTACAAACAGGGCCTCAAACAGGGCTCAGCATTGCGGGAGCCGTACAAAAAGAAAGGAAACAAAGCACTGCCTTGAGATAAATAACTCTCCTCCCACAGAGCACTTCAAGGTAAAAAGCAGCCAACCTGCTGCCTGTGAAAATCTTTACTCCTGACTCTGGGCAAGTTATAAAGTTTGTTTTGCCAGAGCAGGCTGATGTGAAGGGCCAGAGGACCCACAGGATTTTTATCTAGATAACAAGCAAAGCAAGATTTGCAGGGAGGGAGAATACTTCTTAGGCCACAAGCTATCACAGCAAAAGATGTGCCTTGGGCACACAAGCCTTTCTTCACATCTGAAGAAGCAGCAGGCTTCAAGGTCCTAGCCTGTGGCAGCTGCAACAATATTATTACTACAACTCAGTAGCTTCCCTCAAAGGGCAAAACTGTTGAGGCACTGATGGGAAAAATTGCTCAAATCGACACAGGCATTCCCCAAGGGAGGAAGAGAAGGAGATGGGAGGAGACTCAGGTCCCCTGGGCTCCCATCACAGGCGGATGGATGACTGCTCTGATCCAGCTCTCAAACCATGCTGCCTTTAAGAAGCCAGTCAGCCACCACACCTGCCACTCCTCAAACTCCAAAAGGAAAGCCAGCAGCCCAGGCTGGACTCACTGGATAAACACAAGTAAATACATGAAAGTACAAGAGAGCAGGGTCAGATCTGGCAGGAGGAAAGACTCTTCTGCATGTTGCTGCAGGAACAGCAAAGCACAGTCCTGCTACCAGCCAGCACACACACAGCTGGGGCGTACCCAAAAACCACAGGGGACAACAACCCTTGTCAAAATCCAGAAAAGGACCCCACCTGGCCTCAACAACAACATTTTAAAGATCAACATGATCATACTGGCATCAGGAGGTAATGAAATTGAGAATAAAATTGAACTTCAGCAGACACTCAGTTACTACTACCACACAGATTTTCCCAGCAAGTTGCATTTATGTTTTCCAATACCACAAGACTCTTTTCTTCACAGCAACAATAGGATGGTCACACAAGGCTGATGCAGACCAGGACAACTGGTCTTGTTCACATAATTCTGTTCCCTACCCTGTTCTTGCCAATGTAGCATCTGGAATACCAGGTATGAGTGCAGCAGGAATGAAGCCACTGTGCTTGACAGCAATTCAGTAAAATCCTAAATAATCTAAGGTAGCTGAAAATCGAATGAATCAGTAATATAGACAGACACAGTGGAGTAAAGGCAAGTCAAAACCAAAAAGGCTACCCCTAAAATACTAAAGCAGTAGAGATCAACAGGAAGCAGCTCAGTCTATGAAACAAACACACCACAACAGTCATGCCAGCAGAAGGCAGCCACAAGGATGGTACCTCAAACAGATAAAACAGAGTTATTACCCTGGCATGCCAAATATTTAATGTTTCAGTGATAAAACAACAAATGTTCAGTAACAGAAGACTGCTGCTGCCCAAAGCAGCCCACAAACTCCACGCACCAGAAAATACAAATTAAATGCTGACATCAGAGAAAGATTCTGTTTTGTTGTAAGAACAAAAAGCAAACAAACATTTTCTTGTAAGGAACAAAATGTTGACCTCTGCAAATTTGGGAAGATTTCAAGAAACAACATAACTGTGGGGAAAAATGTGCAGGGCAGCAGAATAAAGCCGTATCTGATCTCTGAAGGCTGACTCCTGTGAGCCTACGCAGCTCCACTCCCCTCCAGACTCCTCACACCTCCCTTGACACTTCCACATGCCTCACAAAGCAACTAACCCAGCATAAAAATAAGTTTCAGACCAATGCAAATACTACATTTTATCCAAAATCTCTACCATTCATGACTCACTGTAAATGCATATATAGACAGATGCCCCCTCCAATTTGCCAGCATCCCAATCTAAAAAGGAAAAGTAATTGCTGAGCTGGATTGGGCGAGCATATTTCAGCCAACTTAGGAAAAAAAACAACTTTAAGAGAAGCAGTTCAACAGAACAAGTCAAAAATTCATCAATCACACGCAAACTAAACTTTATGAATGTATTTAAAGTTTTCCATGCGGTCTGTAGGTCACACATTTAAACCGCACAAACTGCTCCCTGAAACCTTCAAATAATCAACATTGTGGGATTCTTTCCGACTTGCTAATGCATTGCCCATGAGCCACATTTTACTTTGTAAAGTTAACGAAAGACTCCCACAGGCTTTTGTTACCAATAGTTACAGAAAAGAACTTTTGTGGAACAGTGATGCAAATTTTATCAATGTAGAGTTTAAGAGTTGCAAAAACAATATAATAAACAATTACAGCTTTCTAATGAGATTTTTCTTGGTCAGACATACCTCAGACATTTCCAGACATGACTAAACTCTAAGATTCCCATTTCCAATTAACACATGCGTGTTACCCAACAAGCCCTTCCCCCCCCTCCAAAGCCACTCAGCATGAGATTACTGCAGAATTTGATGGTCTGTAGTAGAATATTTGGCCTAGCTCCAGCTCCACCAGCCTTCATGCTTATTTTTATAGGCACAGCCTCCAGCTTTGCACTCTGGTATGTAACACAACACCCAAGTCTATTAAAGTTTCCACCAAATACACATAAAATTGAACAACAGGTAATCAAGCCACAGTCTTTTCCCTCACTCTTAGGAGGGAACTCATTGCCCTGTTTGCACCATGGCATGAAACCCTGCCAATATTCTTGAAGGGCTTACAGTGAACGTGCCTGAGATGATACAAAAGGGCCATCAGAGGATCCAGAGCTGAATGCTTTTGCAAAGGGAGCTCTTATGGAGAAGATCTAGAGTTTTAAAGGGGCAAATGGAGCCAGCACTAGGATCTCCAACATCAAACATTCAGCATCAAACATAACTGTGAAAGAGACTAGAAAAGACCAAAAAAAATCTTCCAATGGAATGAGCCCAACCATCTTGTCATCTTTGGCTGAGGGGAGGGGAGAGGTTTGGCATTGTTCACTGATAGCTCGATCTGACTCTCACATTTCATAGAATCACAGAAGAGTTTTGGTTGGAAGGAATATTTAAAGATCTGAAGTTCAATCCCCTCTGCAATGAGCAGGGACATCTCCAACTAGATCAGGGTGCTCCAAGTCCATCTCCATGTTGACCTTGACTGTTTCCAGGGATGGGGCACCTACCACCTCTCTGGACAACCTGTTGCAGTGTTTCACCATCCACATAAAAAAAAAAAAAATCTTGCTTATTATCTAGTCTAAATCTACCCTCTTTCAGTTTAAAACCAATATTCCTCATCCTATCACAACAGGCTTTACCCAAAAGCATGTGTCTATCTCTCTCATAAGCCCCCTTTGTGGGTTTACCTACCAGGACTGTCTAACACAATCATGCAGAATCTGGCCAACCTCATAGCACCTTCAAAGCTCTCTACGTTACAGGTCTCATTCCTCACAACAAGCCCTTTTGAAGGTTTTAACTGCAACTCCTTTTTAAAACTAACATGTGTAGCACAGACAGAGCCTTCAGTCTGCAGGAAACAGATTAGAAACCCATGTTGGATAAGCCTGGTTTGCTGCAGTTTGACTTTGTTCTTTGAACTTGGACACAACTTCTGGTAATACCTGCAGTGGAGCACTGACATGAGGGCTGAACTTCAGCCCACAGCTGAGCCATTAAAGAACAAACCCATTCCTACTGCCCCCTGAAAGAATCCTGAGAGGTCAATTTCTGTACATAGTTTGTTGGAGTGGCAGAAATCTGCAGTCTTGGTTAAAGCACCAGTAGCAGCTCTTTAATGGCACAATTTTGTTTCCCCAGGATGCAAACTACAGATTTTACATGATAAAATAAGCCCTGCTTCCAGGTGCAACAGAGGCTTCATTGTCCTCATCAGAGTCTAAAACCAGAAATGCAAAGTGTAGTTGCCATGAGTGAGAAGAGAATTGGTGGCAACAAGAAGGTAGAGAAGAGTTTGTACTTGAAAATTAACATGATTGTTACACTGAGCACCATTCCAACTGTTAATGTTTTACAAGTTTTCTAAAATATGCAACAGAGGCATGAAAATTTGCAAGGCAGCAAAACTCAGCTGACACAGAGAGGAGACAATATTTCTCAAGTGATTTGTTAAATAAAACCATGCAGCATCACAAGCCAAGTAACGTGCACACTTGGTAGCAGCATGTGGCACAGGTATCAACATCTCTTTTTTCCACTGCTGTATGTAGTGAATATTTTAGTACTTGCAAAGATCTCCAACATTTTGCCTTCATATTGTGGATTCACACACAGAGCTTGTAAGACCTTAAAAAAAACAGCCTTTCCCACCTGCAAGCCAAAGGATCCTACTTTGCTAGGGAAAAGTGACACCTGGCATCACCTACCAAAGCACATAATACAGATAATTACATTGCACATCAGTGCCAGGTGGAGCAGAATCAGAAACTGAGGGAAATAGATACTTCACTGTCACTATCTCAAAGAACTGTGTGTTTGAACACAGTCATCAGTTAGCTCATAATAGCAGATAAAAACAAAACAGAATAGTAATTTGCCATTTGAACAAATTTCTTTCAAGAAAAAACCACGCAGTTTGAATTAAGTAGAAACATGTAATTAAATACTTTGTAATCCATAGTAGTTTAGAGAAAAGAAAAAAAAAAAAAAGAAAAAAGAAACCAAAAAAACCCCTTGAGAAATCCACTCCCATAAGATCTATAGCAATCCATCAGAAGAAACTGCACAGTTCAGGGTGCCCTCACAGAACAGGTTTGTAACCTTAATGCTTTAAATAAAACTTTCAGATATGACCCAAAGATTGGGCTGGGTGGTACTGTCTTTTTAATCTCCAGGCAAATAGCTCTCTTTCCTTTTCCTTCATATTTTCTTGAATTAAGTGGAATGAGATGATTCAATATCACCCAGTGTTACTGTAGGCATTAGGAATAAGAGTATTAACCCTAAAACTGACGTGCATCATGTTAAGTATATAAGTCACTGACTGGAAAAAAACCTCCTCTGAATCCCAGAAGAGGCAGCCACTGCAGTTGTCGAATATGAGGGATTTGCCAGAAGCAAAAGAAAGAGCAGAAAAGAGAAGGCTGATATCTACCTGCCTGTATCAACATCCAAGGGTTATCCATAGGGAACAAAACACATCTTCAAGGAACAAGGAGAATTTAAGGCACAACGTTTTGCAAATGTAACTCTCAAGGGTATAAGAAAAGTTAAAAAAAAAAAAAGTTTCTTTTTTTTACCATTGAGGAAGACATGTTTCCACAAATAAACATTGCTTTGGCTTCTTCTTCAACAAGGTTTTAATGGACACTGTGAGTCCTTGTGTTAATTTAATTTCATTGCTTAATTTAAATTGTCAGTACGACCTGAAGGAGCAAATCAGTGGAGTTGATACAGCAGCAGTTAGGAGCAACTGTGTATTACCAACCTAATGTCTCCAGAAAAGGGAGCAGGTGTGATTGAGCAGGAAAATCGAGATGTGACGGACAGTGAAAAGCAGAGGTACAAAAGCACAAACTATAACTATGGGATAGAAGAAGCAAACAAAAATAGCACAGATCCTCCCATACCTTCTGCTTTCCATTCTCCGGTATAACGAAACCATGATGGTTCAAATGCTTAGCAAGAATATAATATAATCACACTAAAAATTAAAAGGGGGGAAGGCGAAAATATAATTAAGTACAGAACACCTATTGGATTGTAGCAAGCTGCAGACACAATTGCTTGCAGAACATAGCTATACTTCGTCTTAAATATTTAGGCTCACCAGCAGCCTTGGAAAGTCTCTACAAACCATTAAGTTCACACAGCCTAAGCAGTATAACAGACACAATACTGTGCACATTTTAGCAGAAGTGGAACAAAGAGATGAAGCAGGAAATGAAAGGCTTAACTAGAATCACAATTTGCCTCTTCTTTCCCTGCCTGTGTTTCAACTACCAGTGCACAACATCTCTCCTGTTGATCATCACTCAGAGATTAATACGCCTGAAGACTGATTACTTCCACATATATCCAAGCTCATAATATCTAGTTTTAAATCCAACCATTTTAATAAACACAACCTTTTTGCAAATCAAAGATAGCAGGCAATATTTAAGTTAGCCTTAATGTATTCCAAGCATGCATTGTTTCTACTTCAACCATCTCTAACATCCTGGAAGCACCTTCCCTGTAAGTGAATTATTTATAACTGCGATGCCCTCTGACAACAGAAGCATCGAAGTTATTGTCAGCAGAGTTCTGGAACTGTTCTTGATGAAAATCAGAGGTCCCCCATGTTGTGTAATGGGGAAAAAGAAAAAGGAAAAATATCCCAGATGGTAAAGATCAAATGCAAAGAATGCAGTACAGGAAAGACTACAGCACTAGTAAGGTTTAAAACATCCCTAATACAATAGATAATGTTCAGGCACTCACTCTGTGCGTATCCTTATAAATAAACACATATCTTAACAATGACAGCATAGCTCCCCATAGGATGTTATTTGTTAACATATACTCACATAAACGTCATTGTGATCAAAGCGCTTCTGCAGGTTATTGATGAAGGAATCTTCATTAAGTGGCTCTAAAAGAACCATATCTCCCACCCCTATCATGTCATCTAAAAGTGATGTCTTGACCTCCATTTTGGCCATTTTGTCCTGGGAAAAACAAAAGAAACAAGAATAAAACAAACAGCAAAGGTTAGCTCAAGGTTATTCTAACTATTCACAGGCATTATCTAGTAACACTACCTTAGGAATGAAAGTTAAAAACCCATCAAAGAACACTACATCAAAACTGTTTCCAAGGAACATTCTCAGAGTCATTCCATACACCCAGGTAGTCCACATGATCACAAAATTTAACTTCTAATAGCCAACAATGGTTTCTGGTCCACTATACATGAAACATGAAACTCCTAGAAACAGGAATGAAGATCTCAGTAGGCATCACAACCAGATTATTTGGACAACTTCAACAAAATGTTCAAGAGCATGCAAACCTGTGTTTTATTGAAAGCTTCATCAGGACCTCCAAACTAGGGTTTAAATTTGCCAATACCCTAATCTGAATTTCATTTTCACCCTTACTCGCATTTCTCCAACTGCATCAATATTGAAACAGAAACCAACTTAGTGAACTCACTGAGAGACAAAAAGCACACTATTTGATCTTAGTTCATGAACCCTCATCTCTAAAGTGCCTATATTCCAGTACAGTGCTGGTTTGGGCTATATGAAGCTACCAAATTACTTCATTTACTTGTAATTTTGTTGCTTGAGAGAACATTTTCACAGGGCAGCAACAATCCAGCTGACAAATGGAGACTGTATCAGTATAACCGGAGAGGCAAAAATCAGAAGCTGAGCTTGAACAGGAGACCAGGATCAAACACAGTAAGAAAGTCTGATAAAGGAAGTCATTTAGACAAAGAAGTCAAGGTCAGGCCAAACCTTGGCACTTATTTGATCCTCCCAGCCTTTTATCTCTCCAATCCAAACGCTGGAGAAGATTATGAGCTCCTCAAGAACTCCAGGTACACAGTTACTGCTTTCAGCTTCCGTGAGGAGACTGACAAATGGACGGATTCACTGTAGCAGTCGGGAAACAGGCAACCAGAGGTGAGAGAACAACTTTGCTGACCACACAAACCAAGGACCAGCTACTGCACAGCTACAGCTACACGAAACAACAGCTCAACTTCTCCACTTCGCTGCCACCTCCCAGCTACAAAATGCTATCAGGCTGTTCTTGTTCCCCCTATCCGTGCTGCACATTTTAATTCTAAATATTTTTTCTTGTCTCCCAAAATACCATTGAGCAGCTATTACTGCTACCTTGCCATAGTAACTCTCCATCAGATAACTAATTTAAAAGAAGCAAAGTCTTTTATCTCTCCCTTCTGCCTGCAACCGCTACTTTACTAAAAGTTATCTGATATTTTTCATCAGTGAGTGACATTTGAGGGATTTTTAGATCAAGACTTAAGTCTTGCTTGGTGTTTTTCCAAATTCAACGAAGAGAAGTGCAGCTCCACAGGCAGCTAACAAAGTGATACAAAAAGATTCCCAAAACCTGAACCAAGCCTGGGAATTACTAGAAATTCACATGGAAATGCAAAAACAGTGCTGAACTATGGTAACCAAGCAAAGCTGAGTCAACTCTGCTAAACAAACAAAAGTGCATTTATTTTAAACAGAAACACTGGACAAATTTTTTTGTAGAGAAAGATACTTTTATTCTTAAAAGTTCACCTCTCTGAATCACCAAAAAATTTTAAATATTCATAGAATCTTTTTCAGAGGTATCACTTCAATTTCTACATCCCATTAAGATAAATTCTTTAAACTATCTGTCTTGTTTCAGTGACCTAATTACTTCCCATACATCAACTAATGCTCAAATAATTTTTGAAGGCTGAAAAAATAAAATCTTTCTCAAGTATGGAACTTATTAAATAATGGGTTTGTGGCCAAATATATTTTAAAAAGCCAATACAAAAATCCTAATAAGGTCAATTTAAACCTAAAATTTAAGTTCTAAATACTATACCTCATTCACCACTGTGAAATTACATACCACCTACCACACTTCATGCATCACTGCTCAGGAATTTCAAGAGCAAGAGTAGCCAAACCCATCAAAAACATCCATGTATTCCCAAATTCAGTGGTATGTTTTGCAGAAGAGGTGCAGGAAACACTGTATCTACTACTACAAGTTGGATCATAAAGTTGTATACAAATATTAACTCATCAATATATTGAAAAAGTTCAATTTTATGGTCAAAGGTTACTTTTCAGCTTGTTTTTTCCACAATAGTCTACAGTATTCTATGGTTAAAATATTTTTCGTTAACTTGTGAGTTAGAAAATACTAGAAACCCAAATGATGAAAAAATTGGACAACAGGCTGAGACAACTCATTTAACACTGATTGCTCAAAATCCTTTTCAATCTTTCAAAATCATTTAGAAAATTTTTTTCAAAATTTTCAAAAATTCATTAAAGATTACGTCATACATTTATGTATGATTCACGAGTATTCTGCCCTACCAGTGTTGTACACCAGCCTTTGCTTTGGTGGAATCCAATCACAATCCCTGCTCTGGTTTAGCTAACAAAGGAAAATCCAGCTTGTGGGATAATTTGGTTGTCTATCTGAGGTAAAAAAGTGGGGGGAAAAAAGCACCACTAAGAAAAACCAACAATGTTTAAACATATATTAATCAATTAGATAGGACTTAATAACTGAATTTAATCTACTAGAAGAACGAAGTAGGAGATCAATATACATCACTATTGAAATACCAAACACTAAGTTTAAAAGTAGCTTTATAAAAAATGTCAAAAATCAGCACACTACACTGAAAAAAATAATCAAACCCTTGCAACATTGCATGGCTAAACTTCAGAAAAAGCTCAGGAACTCAATCCAAATTCATGTCCAAGTACTTGCCATATACTGAAAGATGCCTTGCAGCTGTTAATATTTTCCCACCAGCACTGCTGACAGCGTGCTCACCACCGTTTGGAGAGCAGTACATAAAAGCAAGTGGCTTCTCCTTTTTGCATGTATTCATGCACCTTTAAAAAGATGAATGCTTCTCAATAACCATTTTCATGAACTAGATCTAGGAGAGTAATGGGACCAGACTTGCTCCCAGTGCCTGAGAGATATCAGAGTGACTGAAGCCACAGCTGTGCTGGGGAGAGCAAACACAGGCAAACTGGAACTTAGGATAGAGAAAAGAACCAGCCTGGGTTGTATCCTATTAAACAAGGACAGGTTTAGTGATTTTCACATGAAGAGTGCTGAATGGTGGACAGTGAATGCAGGTACTGCTGGGAGGCTCTATTTGAACTGCACTGTCATTTCAGAAATTCAATGAAAAATGACCTAAAAATATAAGTCATACTCCCTCAATTTACCTAATACCTTGTTTCAGGGACTGTAACATCTCGTTTTGTTGATATCAAGAAAAACACGTGCATAACGATTAGTTATTATTTTTAGTTATTAGTTGTTATTATTATTATTATTAGTTATAATGCTGCACATTATTTATATAGCAAAAAATTAGCTCAGAAAAAAACCCCCTAAAATTCTTCTCATGCTTCTCTTCTGCAAATCAGATTCTTCCTCAACAATCCCTGGATCTCACCCATATCTACTTACCACCTGAGCTTCTCCCAAATTTACCCTTCTTGTCCCTAAAGCAAAAATCAGCAACATTTCAAAATATCTCCTTTTTCTGTAGGCAGTTGTCAAATCTGTTCTTCCTCCCTTTCGTCTCATATCTAAGCCTTAATTCAATGGAGTGAGAACATTTGCAGCATGTTTCCATTCTCAGAAAATTCTTTTTAAAAAGTTTATTCAGTAATCCTTCACAGTTTGATCTGTTTTATGTTGGACAACATGCTTGGGAGGAGAAGTGCTGGGCAGGCTATGTCTTTAAAATGCTTTTCTCTACACACTCCCACGCCACGCAAAGCATTTTTAAAACACAGACTTTTGTATCCACTGCTTGCAGTGCCTGGGATTGGCATCCAGCCAGGCCAGTTGAATCTAAACCTTCTTCTTGCCCCTCTTGGCCACAAGGATGGCAAATTAAAACTCAGAGCATCCCACAGCCACAGCAGTTGTAGAATTGGCCATTCTGAAACAAGAGCTAATGAGAATATAAATAGAAGAGGATACAGAGAACAGGCAAAACCCCCAAAGCCTTGTACAATTAAACATACACATTCTCTAGGGGGGAAATGAAGTAATGCCCTGTTATTGGCATACAGCGCGTTACAGAATTGTCCAACGTTTTCCGCATCACCCTCCAACAGTAGAACAGCAACAATTGCCAGCAGCTTCCTACAGCTATGCAGTCCTCAGCTCACACTTAGAGTTTGGTGCGCTGGAATGATCACTGGCTGCAGAGGTGGCTTGGTTTCTTACTTTCCTGGCATTGTAGCAAGAGGACAATTTCCCTACCATCAAAATTGACACAGATATGCTCACACATGCTTCAAGCTCTGATAATCTAAAAATCAAAAGGAACAAAAAAACCCCAAAATCAACAAATAAACAAACAAACAAAAAACCACAAAAACAAGCCTTTGGTTTCACTACAACCAGTCCACTGTAGAAACTAACCCCGTTTTTCTTTTACAAGTCTTAACAGGGACAATGTGCAACATCAGTAATTCAATAGTGGAGTTCAAGCTGATTTCATGTTCCAGGTCTGATCCTGAGCCCCTGTCAGGCTGTAATTATGCTTGCCCACCCCTTCCCTGTTTTGTCTGTCCAGGAGCAATCAGCCCACATGGAGGGGACATTGACAGGCCACTGCTGCAAAAAGCAGCCAGGGACACGGTGTCATTACCTGAACAAAACAAAACCAAAAAGGACTGCAACCATCATCTCGTGCTGCTCATGACAAGCCTAAGCACCAGTTTAGCAAGAAGCACGATTTAAACTCATCCTGTTGTGCTGCCCAGCAAACCCTGTGTCTCACCAGCCTCTGACTGATGCCCCGAAGGTGCAAGTTCATAGGAAACACCCCGTGCTGGTTCACCAGGCAAACTGAGGCAGACTCTGCAGCTGAACTGTTACAATGCCCTTTCCACTCAGAGCTAGATTTCCTGACATCAGCGTGTGTGAAAAAACGTTGATATCATCCAAAGCAAACCCCGGCTTTCCCTCCAGACCTCTCCCATCTGCTGCCCGGCCACAGTCTGCCAGGAGCACCTGCACCCTCCTGCCCAGCTGTGACTGCTCACACATGTTGCTGTGACACATCAATGTCCTGTGGAAAAGAGCATGCAGAAAACAGCACGATGTTGCAGCCACCTACTTTTTCCTGCAAGACAATGGACTTGAGGAACGTAACAGACGAATTGCAGGAAGGAATGTTAATGGATATCGCAACAGGAGTAAAAGCACTCAAAGAACTAAAATGTTTCCTCTGACTCTCCATGTCTCCTTTCGGTTTTGCCAGTGTCTGAACAGCTTTTGAATTCCCGTTTTTCTCGCAGTCCTACTCAACAAATTAGTGTTTTCCAAACTGAAAAAGTTTATAATTCGGAGCTTTTGAATAAACTAAATGTTTCTCACATCTTCCCTACTAAGCAAGGGCTATTATTTGAAGCCCTGTGCAACCTCTCTTAAATTTCAGTGGGCACTGAACATTACACACGTGTACCGGCTTCCTTGAGTACTTAACAACAAATAGCTCTGGTGAATTACAAAAGTAAAATGCGGCATTACGGGGCGTATTTGTATTGGGACCGCAGGAATGTTTGCATTCAGCATCAGCTAAATAGGAACAGCCCTTTAGCAACATCAGATTAGGGCAGTTTCGCACCAGTGACTGCAATTTAGATGACAGAAGATCTGACCAGAGAATTCCATAGGAGAAA
The DNA here is from genome assembly GCA_013397795.1 of Orthonyx spaldingii. NCBI lineage: Eukaryota > Metazoa > Chordata > Aves > Passeriformes > Orthonychidae > Orthonyx > Orthonyx spaldingii. The sequence continues at coordinate 1,702,197 of VZTJ01002870.1, read as the reverse complement.
CGAATGCTCCGCTGGCCTCTGCTACCAAACATCACGATTTATCTAAAGATTGGGTAATTTTCAAGAAAGAATCAGGCCGCTTAAGGTACTGTTGAACAAACAACTGCAACCACGTGAGGCAATAAAATCTTTTAATCGTTTAACAATGGAGACTTAACTGCAGTTTAGAAAAACTGATAGTGTGATAATTAGACTTCATCAGGGCATGTACAAAAATGTTTGCTGGGACATTATCTCCTCCTGACATAAACAGTGGATGAAACTTTCTTCATTAACAGGACTCAGGTTCTTCATAAATGCAAAAGGGAGAGGTTTGGTTGTTGCTGTAGTTCTTTGGGGTTTGTTGGGGGAAGGGGTGCTGGGGTTTTTATGGGGGTGGGGGGTGTTTTCTCTATTATTTTCACATCAGCTTGGTTATAACCCACATTAAGCCGTAATCTCCCCTAAAGTGAGAGAGATGCCTCTCTCATGCCTCTGTTCATACTGTGATGAGGCTATGTAACAACTCTGGTATCACCGAAAAGGTGCACAGTACCTTACCACAAAACCAAAATCACAAGAGCCATGTATGCAGAAGATACAGCTCTGCCCTCCTTCTCTTCCTTAAAAAAAACCCCACTAATTCAGCAGCTTGGGGGACTGTGTTTGCATTTCTCTAAGGCTACTTTCTGTTATTTTTTTCCCAGTAGTTTGAATAACATTAGCATGGATATTACCTGCTCTACGAGACCATGGGGTATATCTATTCTATTATTCCTGCTTTACAGTCCCAGCAGTACATGTCGTCAAATTACTTCTAATAATTATTTTGCAACCACAACACAATAACTGCCACTGGTAATCACACTCTGGGGTTGATCTATTTCCTAAGTCAACTTTCTGCCTTGCTTTAAGTCATCTGGGTCAGTTATACAGTCACACCAGGTTTCGGGAAAAACCTTTGGGTCTTTCAATGTTGCTAAGGCACTCTTCTTTAGCAGCTGTGAAAATACAGTCAAAATATGTCTGCTACTTCATTTTTGCTCTGCAAATGTTCCTTTACATTTTGGAGTATACTGACAGGCTTTAAAGAATATAGGTGTGAAATGGCCTTTTCTGTAAATGGTTATTCTGGAGTTCTTTTTTCTTTTGTTTAGTTTAATGTGGAAAACACCTTGGGCATTTTCAACGCATCTAGAAATAGGTCTTCACTACACCAAGGCTATTTACAGTCCAAAATTCTGGTTAAATTCCCACTGAGTTCAGCAGAAACAGGATCCATGGTGGTTTCTTATATTTAGGCTTTTCTTAGTCATTGCCTAGCCACAGAGTTTTATAATCATTCCAGATCCACATCTAGAGAAAAGGATAAAGTATTCAGGAACAAAGGGGTATGTCCATTTTTGGTACATACCTTGCTAAGATTTCCTTGAATCTTTTTCAAAATAAGGGACAAAATGTGACTGCGCTGCCAGAAGTTGTCAAAGGTCCTGTCTTCTCCCCCTAAACCAAAGACTAGATTTCAGACTGACAGTGTTCTTTGGACAACACAACTTTTTAGAAATTGTCCGTACAGGATACAGACTCATAGAAAATACCCTCATTCTTTCAGGAAAAAAAAAAAAAAAAATTTTACTATGGGATAGCCAAACTCCACTAAGCAGTGGGTGCCCTTTTAAACTGATTATCTTAATCTTTCAAGCTGCCGCTCAAAGTTTTCTGCCAATTTTGGGGGATCCTGCCCAATCCAAAGGTTACGTTTGCATATCTGTTGCAGAACAGGGGCAAAAAAACCAAGGTAGCATTTATTTATATTAGGGGATCTTTGTTTGCTGTATGTCACACACCAGTAGCTTGCCACCACACCAGAGCTTGGGTTCAAAAGATCTCTCAGTAGCAGATCCCCACAAAACACTTTTACAATCAATCAGCCCTCACAAAGTCAAATCACTTCTTTCAACTGAGGTTTCAGTCCCTCGGGAGCAATCCACCTGTAATCAGATCAGCTGTAATCGAGATCTTTGATTATAACAGGATTTTTACTTTCTATTCCACACAAGCACGTGGGCAGAAAGCAAGCCTTGCTTTCCTCCAGTCAGCACAGGAACCACACAACCCTGATATGGGCAAAAGAACTGCTCATGGTGGAGCAACTGGAGTGAACGCTAATTTCCATTGTTGGTAAGGTAGGTACTAAGAGATGTCTTAATACTACAGGGTTAAAATACCAGAGTACAAGCTAATCTTCTGCTCAAATGCTTTGTTCCCTGTTAAGCAGTCACTGATAAGCCCTAAAGATATGCAGAAAACGAAATAACAGGCCAGGTAACACCAGCAGAAGGAAAAGCAGCCACAGAAAGTCATCACAACAGTCACTGAACCAGGCTTAAAACCGGGCACAGATGAAGGCAAACCTAATGAGGAGCTTCAGGAAATCCAGAAGACGCATTGATGCCTCTATCTATCCAGCATCAAGTCATCCACGATAAGTGAGCGTACCCTAACTCCTGGAGCAGCTGGCACTCACAGGTTACCACAGTTTCCATGCACCCATATCGTCTTCCAAGCAGTAAAATCTGGGTAAAGCAAAAATTTCCCTGTCCTTTTCCATTTAAAACAGGAGGAAAAGAAGTCACCCAAACACCACCCCAGAGATCTTATTCTTGCCCACTGCAATTTCCCCTCCTTAAAACCTCACTGACGGGATTCTTGTCATATTTGTAAATAAAGTTTGGAATGTTTTTAGCCTAGTATTTTATGAAAATAAGACAAATCATGTCAACTGTACATCTCTTGGTCTACGCATCTACGCTCTCAGTCACATTTAACGTTGAATTTCATTCAAAATGACAGAGTAAAGGACAACAGAACAGCTGATTTTCCACACAAACGCAGGCAGGAGAGGAGATCTGAGCACAAGCATTTCATCAGAGACATGGGTTGCGAGGAGAAGAAACCCCTTATTAAGTACCACAGAGCAGAAAAATTGCTCTGTAAAATTCCCTAGCAGCAGGAAAAGCTTCAAATGGAAATTATTACTTCTTCGCAAGTCAATCCATCACAAGAGAAAAACCTGCAGGAAGTCGACTGCAGACTCAACTATTCCCATTTCTCCCAGGAGTAGCTGCCAAGGTAAAACAGTTGTGCAAGGTTTCACCCTACCACTTGCCATCACTGTCTGTTCTGCACATCAATTTCTGCCCAGCAAGACTCTGCTATTTTTTTAATGAAGGGAGGGAATACAACAATTTGGATGCAAGTGTTGCACAAAGAGGAAGCATTACTTGCCCAAACCTAAGCTAAAAAAGAATCTTTTTAAGGGAAGACACAGCTTAGATAAATTACATGTATTGTTTAGACAATGTTTGCTTGTCTCAAGCAGCTGACCTATATCCACAATTTTGTCAGTTTCATCCTCAACAGTCATTTTCAGTTGGACACCTAAAATTAGAGGATGAAAGTGATAAATTTCTAAATTTCTAATTTCTAAATCAAGCCATCTTCAGCTATTCCCATGTATCAGGAGATATTTTGGACAATGGGAGCTGTTCATGAAGTTACATTTCAACATACAGTAATCACTCTTGTCCAGATATCCATGAAGTTAAAAGCCAGCAGACGGTGTTTTTATTAACAACTAGCACGATAAACAGAGATTTTCCAAATAAAATATAACACTTCACAGATTTAGAGAGGGACACCTTCTTACAACATCAATAGAAAGCCACTCCCTTCCACAGATGGAAAACAGCCGGTCCCATGGCAGGCAAACTCAACACACACTCACAGCTACTAAGTTTCCCCTCTCTGTGGTTCAGTGAGAACTATCATCTGGCAGATTTTAGGAAGCAAAAGGTTTTATTCATACAAGATACAGGCAAGCTTCCCGTGTTCCAGAAATCTGTTACAAGGCACAAGGAGCTCCAGCTCTACCCCTGCTTGCCAAAAGATTTTCCAGGGTTTCTCCTGGAGTGAACTTTGTTTCAACAGAGCCCTGCACTCTTTGATCACTGAGGGTAATCTCCAGAGCCCTTTTAACTCCAGCAGCCTGACAGCCTGTGAGCTGAACAATGGCAATTGTAGCTATATCTGTCCTGTGTGCTCCAGACCACTGCCAAATCCACCACATCCTACGAGCATGAACTACTACACTGCACTACTGCCATTTTTCACCCTTATCCATGAGAAATAGTTCTTATGGTGTGCCTTATTTCTACACTAAATTTATTCATGACCAGCTAATACCCATTTCTTCTTGCTTTTACTAATGCTGCTGGGGTTGGGTTTTGTTTTTAAATTCAAATGTGATGTCTGCCTCACAGGAAAGTATTTTCAGAGGCTGATCTCACGGACTTCATTCCAAATAATGCATAGCCAGTATTGCCATTTCCCTCTCCGTGGCTTTTCCATCCCCCTTGACCATTCCAATCACTCTTTTCTGCTCCCTCTCCTATACGATCCCATCTCGGCCGAGCAGGGATTAACCAAGGTTGTACAAGGGATTCCTGGTACATCATGGCAGCAGTATTTCCTTACCACCACCAGGAATATTCCTTCATAGAGAGAGGGATTTATTTACCCCACCTCCATGACTCTTCTTCCTTCTCCAAAGGTTCACAGGGAATTAGCACTTCCCCAGCTTACTCTGCACAACAAACCTCAAGTGTTCCATCAGCCACAGACTTACTCACACATAAAAGTTAGGAAGGGCCTCCAGACACTCAAGCAACTACTTGTTTAGTTTGTATGCTTAACTATTCCCAAAAATAATCTGCCTTTCAACCTCTACCACTTTTCTGCTGCCCTCTCTCCAAGCATCTCTTGATGGAAAGGTAGAGCAGTTGTTATTTGTACTGGAAGTTAGACATCCCAGGTATCCCTTCTTTCACATCAGATAAGCATGAGCTCTGCTACAAAAAGCTTTCTTCTCAGCCCTCAAACATGAAGCTCTAGCAGAGCTATTCGGTGGACAGTGAAGAACTGGTTCCCAGAGTTCCAGTAAAAATGGCACCTCTTCATCTCTTCACCAGCGTCACCAGTGTCTCTATCTTAAGCTACTTATTTGCTTCCATTGAGAGGATTAATGGCAACTCACTCCCTTCAACAGCTCTCCTAAAAGGAGGACTGACTTCTCACTAAAAAGTCATCCACAGAGTCCTTATGCAATAAGGACTTTAAGGATACCTCTTTGATCTAAAAGAATACCCTTAATAGTGCTTCAAATGGTTTTAGCACAAAGGCATTAAAATACAGAGAGTAAGTGTAACTTCCTTTGCTTGTGCTTTCCCAAGATACAGAATTCAACACTTCATCACGCAGCAGTTCCCTCATTTCTGAGGTGCAGGTTCTCAAAGGTTCCTGGCAAGGATTTAAGCCCAGTATCAGAACATTGCATATACTCCATTATGCCTAAAAACTGGTGATTACCTTAAAGACCAGTCTTTACAAAAATCTTCAAACACCAGTACACTCTTGTAGAAAAAAGGAGAACCGACTCCATAAAGAAAACACACATAAAAGAGTAAAAACTTTTCAGGATGTGACAAAACATTTCAAATTGTCACAGCTCTCTACCCGTTTTTCTTTCCATTGTAGCAAAGCCTACAGTTTGATTATTCTTATTTGTAATTATATATCTGTACTCTGATTGCAATTCAAAATACTCCCAGTAGCACTTTAGAGTGTACAAAGTATGAAAATTATAGAATATTACAGAAAAAGAAGCATAAAGCGAACAGCAAGAGAGCTCACATACAACGCATATTTGTGGGCCCAGGAAACTTGTACCAATGCTGACCTGGCTGTGGCCACAGACTTTTAAAAACTGGTTTCTGCTTACAGTAGGGAAAAATGAGTCTTTCCTTGCTGCCTCCATTTAGAAAATAAAGAAATCTACAACAAGCACTTCTGATGGTACAACACCCACCAACTCTTCTGTTACTCAGCACCTATTCCTCGTAATGATCTCCTCTTTTTCTCCTTGATATAGGCTCTTACTTTCCTCCTGGTCTCTTTTGCTTTCATGGTCCTCTTGCCCAACAACATAAGGATCTTGGCCAATATAAGACCCTTGGAAGGGCTGCTCCCTCTCCAAGTCAGGGAGAACAAGGACAAGTTTGTTAGTACACCCACAATGAAGAAGCAATTCCAAGGCAGCACTGTGCAAAGCCAGAAACAAGGCAATTACCTAAGCTCCAGGATACACCCACTCCCCACCCCTACAAAGGAAAAAAGAAAAATCTTAGTGACAGTAAACGTTTCTCGCCCCTACTCCTTGGCACTTGGGATATTTGGATTCCTTATCTTGAACCTTCAGCTTGTTTGTTGAAATGTGAAATCTGGCCGCTTGGGCTGGAGACCACCTCTCAATTGCTTTCCTCCAAAAGGCTGGAGCACTGGAGCGAAAATATGCTGTTCTGACCTCTGGGGTCCATTACTCCTGCTGTACTGTCTGCATTGAAGAATTCCCCAACCAGTTTGCATCTGAAAAGGGGATTTGATAACTCTTCTTTGCCTCTGAAAATGTATTTTTAAGCACTAGTCTTTCTCATTGAAACTCTTTCATCACCACGGTGACTTCACTATCAGATTTAAAATATGTATCAAAACATGGATAAAAGTTTACTTAGCCATACCAAATGGGAAATTTCCCAGTAAAAAGGAGCTGGGAGAGAGAAAAATATTAACTTACTGTGTAGTTTTCTGTAAAAGCTATGCCGCTAACAGGAAACAAAAAACCAAACTGAACACAACAAACAAAAAAAGAGATCCTGGTCTCCACACTGTTTAAAACCAAAATCTGTAGGAATACACACCAAAAGACCAAAGCTTTCACAAGCCACAAGCAAACTTGTGAGGCACAACTGCAAAGGATGAATGTTTTGAGACTAATACTCAAACACACCAGGAAAGATTCACAGAAAGACCCTTGTTGCAGTTCCAGTATCCTCTTTAACAGCTACTTCACAGCAAAGCGTTGCAGAGATTTCCACTATCTCATCAGTGCAAAATTAAAATGTTTAACTTTGGGGAGGGTTTTGAGTTTGAGGGGTTTTTTTTCATTGTAGGAACTGCAAAACAGAAGAAAATTAATGTTACTCTTTACTGCCTTTTTATGACAAAGCATGCCTTGATGTTAGCTTATACACCAGAAATCAAGCTCTGGTTTCCTTCTTTTTGGAGGATATGAATGGAGAGGTTACATAAGGGTGTAATAAGAGCTGTTACTTCCTTTCCCAGTTGAGGAGAAAAAGCTGTAGATCAAGTTACAGACTCCAGGGCTGGTCATCGCTACTTCAGCCTTTCTAAAATTTTTGCCAGTAGTCCCACAACAAGCAGAAGAGGCTACTTATAAGGCTCTGAGAATTTAATAGACTAATGACATGGCTATAAGAAAAGGAAAAACTCTTTTTTTCTTTTTTGTCTTTCATTAAACTCAGGGAATTCCCCAAGCTTGATGCACACAGTCACTCAAGTCACCACTTTCCATTTCAGTTTGCTGTTCATTAGTACAGTAAAAAAAAGATGAACGAAATATTGGGTAATATTTATAGGACAGTCCCTTGCATGAGCTGTGCTAAATAAGCTCAGCAGTCTGAAAGGGCACTGAACTTTGGTGGGTATGTCAGCATTTGTCCCAGCTCTGACCACACAAGGCAAATGAAAGGAGGAAACCGTGCCCGGCTTGGCCTACACCAGAACTAAGCTTTTCTCCAAACCGTCCCACTGGCACTTTCTTCACCTTCCTCTCCAATTCCCAAGCCACTGCTACTACTGCTGCTGAAGGAAGATGAGATCAGACTCCAACATGAGGAATTCCTGTTCCCACAGAGCTCAGGGAAACCAGATGATCTCAGAGAATCATGTGAAGCAAGTCTCTGACACTTCCATGAGGCAGAGTATCTCCAGTATGTTGCCAGCAGTTTCTTGGGAGTGCACAGTGGGAAAAATTAATGACTTTGCTTATGTTTCCAATTGCTCTCTCCCACTTCCTCTCCTCATTTGCCAGACTTTTATTTTCCCTTCCCCCAGAAGCACTAGTAGGCTTGCAATGCACATTTGCCCTTCTAAAGGCAATTACATCAAGTCTTGCACAATGCTTGAAAGGGCTAACACGCAGAGCTAATCTAGCTGGTCCTGGCTTCATTTCCTCAGAGTTCCTCCCCACAGGTGATTTAACAAGGTCTCATCAAAAAAAAAAAAAAAAAAAAAAAGAAAAAAAAAAAAAAAAAAGAAAAGTAAAAAGGCAAGCTTCTGTGATTTAAGATGTTGTCATGAGTCCTTTCACCTTCACCTTGCTGAGCACTCAATCTGTCTGTGGTGCCCATAAGGAGCCAGAAGCCTTTTAGCTATCCAACACCACATAGGTGTTTCAGAAACATCTTCTTTCCTAAGGATATGGAGGAACTTGTGGCAACCTAACACACCAGCAGTTGGTACAAGCCAACACAAGCAGTGATCACTTTACGCTACTTTGGGAATAATGGGAACGTTCCAACCCTTACACCTTCACACAAAATAAAGCCAGAGGCAGCACATTGAATTAAGCACTAAACTGAAGACATTCTTAAACTCAGGCCTGGGACAACTGGAAATAAAAGCACATGATGAGAAGAATGTCATTACCTTTCATATGTTTGAAAGCAGCCAAAGACTGAACTTTACTTTAACAGATGGGTTGGACTGTTTCTGTTCCCTAACACCACACACTTTTGGGGAAAGCCTTGTTTTTGACACGGGGCTTGACAAAGTGATGATTCATCCAGGGAAGGATGGGCAGCTTGTTGCCAGCCTTAATTCACAATTAACAATAGGACAGACGGATATGGAAGACTCATGATTCGACACAAAAATCGCAAAGTCAGGAGTTTTACCTGACCTTTACGCCAGTGGTCAATTCCAATCTGGATGTATTTTAAATAGTTCCTCTAACATAAATTTTAAGAGTAGTTAGCTTTTATTTCCTTACTGTTGCATTTGTCCTTTAGAATAGTAGTCCAGACTAAATACATAGCAACTGATTTGGTGACATGGTCTGAAATTTCAAAGCTTTAAGTTACTCGAAAAAGCAAACAGCACATGTGAGCACGGACGTGGGCGCACATCGGTACCGTGGGCAAGGCAAGCGAGCACTGGGCCACTTCGTGACTGCACCGCCAGCCCCACTCCCCGTGGCTCTGCTAGGAAGGCCATTGTTCTCCAGCGGGGAGTCTGGCCACTCCGAGGAACAAAGGGATGCCCTTCCCAAAACACAGCGGCAGCAGATGTCCCACACCGAAGCCCAGCAGCCTCCTTGGGAGGCTACACCAACCGGTCCCCTCAGGGAAGTTCTCTGGGACAATGACCCTGCCCTGCAAAGCCCTTCCTCAAGTCTCTTCTCCAAGTGTTACCCGACAGCAGAATCCATCATCCTGCTCCAAGTTACCAGCACTCTTCCCACGGTTCCCCTGAGCCCCACACCCGAGCCCATTCTTTTGACTTCAGCAAAGCCGCGCACACAGGGTAATTACTTTAGACAAGAAGAAACAGATGCCACGCTCTCTTCCCAGAAAGAGCACACACACACACACACACACAGATATTTGAGAGAGCGAGCCCCGGACCGTTCCCTGCGTGTGTGCTCACCGCGTTCATGTCTCAATGAAGTTGTCCCAACCCCGCTGCCTTCCACCGGGCGCTTCACGCCGGCCACAGCGCTCGCAGGGCGTCCCGAAGCCGCAGTTTTGCGCGGGGAAGGGGCACCCGGGAGGCGCGGGGCTCCCGTGCTCGGCACCCGGAGCCGGCACCGCCGCCCCTCCTCACAGGAGACCCGGCGCCGAGCCGCCACACCTCCACCCAATTCGCTGCAGCGCCGACCCCATCCCCTTCCCCGTTCCCAATCCCGCGGCGTGTCCCGCGGGGGCTGCCGGAGCCCCTGGAGCCGCGGAACAAAGAGGGGTCCCGGACGGAGCAGTACCTGTGCCGCCCAAGGGCGCTGCCC
>VZTJ01002870.1:1527732-1692184 GCA_013397795.1 Orthonyx spaldingii | reverse complement strand
CCGGCCCTCCCCCGCCCGCCCGGCAGGGGCGGAGGCGCGGCCGCTCGCCCGCCCCGGCTCCGCAGCGCCGCCCGGCGGGCACCGCTCCTGCGCGGGGCTCGGGCTGCACCCGCTCCCGGGGCTGCACCGAACCCTGGACTGCACCCGCTCGCCCAGCTGCACCCTCCCGAGGCTGCACCGAGACTCCGGGGTGTACCCGCTCCCGGAGCTGTGCCGAACCCCGGGCTGCACCCAGACTCCGGGGTGTACCCCGACTCCGGGCTGCACCCACTCCCTGGACCGCACCGAGACCCCGGGCTGCATCCAGACTCCGGGCTGTACCACCAGAGCTGCCCCGAACCCCGGGCTGCCCCTACTCTGCGGCTGCACCGAGCCCCCGCGACCCCCGAGCCGCCACCGTCCTCACCTGGTCTCCCGCGCTCCACACCCGCCTGCTCTACAGTTCTCCAGTTCGTTTCTTTCAACCTCACCTTAAGCCGTCAGAAACTAAGCAAGAAGAGAAATTGGCCTGGTTTAGTGTGAAGCCCAACATCTCCCACTCGGTTTCTGCAATAATGTTTTCAGTATGTCCTCAACTGAGTGTAAGCACCCGAAAGTATTTACAGCAAGCTTTGACATAACATACCTTATCGGGCCAATCCTGCCCCTGATAAGCGCAGGAGCCATCAACAATGGAAAGTGACTGTCCCATTGTGTTAAAAGAGGGGAGAAAAAGAAAAAGCCCTCAAGGGCTCATACTGCGTTTCTGGGAGTGAGGGCAAGGAACGGAGGTTTCTCCCCACCCCCCGTGAAAAGTCCCCATTCACAGATGAGACGGAGAGGGTAGGTCTGTATATTGCAGTGAGACGCTTCCTGGCGAAATACCCCGTGTGCTTGTGCTTTTTTCCTAAGAAACCAATTAACACATTTCGTTACTTTCTCATGTTTGCAAGCAGGCTTTTTCCAAGCTGGGTTGTTTTTAAACAGCAATAAGCTTCCATTCAGCCCCAAGGTACCCACATTTGCTAGATAACAGTGAGAAGAGGACCTGAACCGCAGATACACAACCAGAACTCTTTAGCTTGTGGAAGAAATCCAGCTTATATCATCAGATTCAATGTGATCAGAGCCGCACAGTGAAGATGCAAAACGCATTCCAAAAGCCTTCCTCATTAAAACACTTCAGATATTTCAAAGTCAATACCGCATTTTCAGATACACATCTCCTTGGTCGTGCTGCTGGTTATAAAAAGAGATTGTGTTCTCACACAATTTTCAAATCTGTAACTGTACAAGTGTTGCAGACAGCTCTCGGATGAATCCCAGGAACCAGAGCCTTGAAGCCTTGCTGATTCATAGACTCATCACTATTTTATTATTTTCAGCACAGATACTTAGCTCCTAAGATTTGTCTTGCTCTCAGTTTTTTATATCTGTGAAATTAATTACTGCTTTCACTAGAAGTGGTCAAAACCAAAATATTTTTCCTGCTGAAGAACTGAGGGCTTAGTCAAAACTCAGTCATATGGCAAAAGTGACAGCCTGATGCAGGTACTCTCAGGAGGATAATTTAGCTTGGGGGTGGTCTGAAAGAGGCACAGGCAAGGACCATTCCTGAGCAGCACCATGACCCCATCCTTTCACTTTGTTCCCACTTCAGGTAAGTGCTTTGCTCATGACTCAACTTACTTTCTGGGAGATAGTTATTGCATTCTTACCCAAATAATGAAGGGAAATAAGAAAAAAAAAAGGCAATTTCCTTTTACTTCAAATCTAAGTGAAAACTAAATTCACGTTTCAGTAAGGAAAGTATTACTGTTCAGTAATGGAATTACTGTCCAGTCAATACAATTTATCTACAACACACACAGAACAATAAAAAACATCACAAGAGAGTCATGGCAAGCATTTCACTGAAAAAGTACACATTTCAACTTTACACATTAAAATTACCACAAGCCATTGCATTGGCATGACAATACAAAATTTTCTACCTCGGGGGTTAAAATTCTCAATTTGATCCACTGAGAAGGGTCACATGGGAACAAAGCATTGCAGCTTTCCTTCCATGGTCCTACCACTGTGCTTCAAAAGGGGTAACACTGGCTACTTCTCAGGTGTACTCCTCATGCCCATGTGATGCTTAGATTCCTGTAAATACAACATCCATCCGTGACAGCTGGTGATATTTGGCAGCATTTATAACATAGATAATATTAAGCACCTTTGTGAAGTTGCCTGGTCCTCCAGGTAACAAACAAAAATTATCCAGAGTTTTCCCCAGCCTTCCAGCACTCCATTCCCCGCCTTGTTTCATGCTTTTATTGAAAGAAGGCATCTCATCCTTATTTTGGGGCAGTTTTCCAATTTCACTGTAAAATGTGAATTAGCAGCCTATCACTGTATCTTACATTCTTTCCTTTGCAGAGCAAGCAAAGGAAGAAACATAGGTCCCAAAACCCATGTTCTTTCCCTAAAGCAAGTTAGTGCAACACAAAGAGTATCCAATTCAATCTAGAATATTTTTGATTTTCCTACTTCTACTCGGCTACATAATTACATCTGAAACAACCTGCAGTAAATAATAATATTTTTTTAAAAATCTTAAATAAGCTAAAAGACATGTCTGGTCACAGACGATCAGACACCAACAATTATTTTCTTTAAGATACAGCTCAATTCTTAAAGCCAAATAGTATATCCTGGGCCATATAAGAGATCAGGGACATTCAGTATGCAGCACACATTCAGGTCTCTCTCAAACACGAGGTATAACCTGGAGGATATTTAAGGGGAATTTCCAACTAGTGAATCATTAAATATGCTTTCTTTAGCACACAGATGTCACCCTGAAGGGGCATAAGCAGCAGTTTTGTTCACCAACAGCCTACAGCCATTTCAGAGAGAAAATGGGAATGTGGCAGCATCCCTGTTTTGCAGGTCCTGTTTCACAATTTACCAAAAGCTGTGACAGACATCCATGTACATCACAGCAGTTTAAGAGCTGCTTATTTACAAATGACCTTTTATTCTTTTTTTTTTTCTTTTTCTGGATGTTTCCATAGGGTGAATTACAGTTTCTTGATTACAGCTTAAAGTCTACAGCTTCACAAGGCGAGCAACTGGATACAAAACCCACTGTAAAACTGGCTGTTGCTGAGACTGGAAGGGCCAAACTGTGGAGGTTTAGGGTATGGTTTAGTCTGAAAAACCACAAATGAATCACACAACGAGCCTTGGAGTGGCCTCTGACAGCCCCTGGCAATCAGAAGAGCACTGGTCAATGGCTGCAAGTACCTCCTAGCCAACCTTGCCAGGAAGAGAGGCAAAGAACAGCTGACCCAGCCACTTCAGAGAACAAAACTACTGTGAACTGCAATTTGCACGGCCTGTCAGGATTTGCAGCAAGGCAGGAGAGGAATCCAGTCTCTGTTCTGGTCCTAGGATGAGGATAGCTCACTAGAAAGACAACTGATGGTATTAATTAAAACTGGATGGGAGATTTCTCAAATGCATTTAGTTGGTTGAACCATGTATTTAAATACTAGAATTAACAAATCAGTACTTAAGACAGGTATCATTACTTATAACTTAAAATTAGTTTGCAACAGTTAAAAAGAAAATAAAAATGAATCAATCCTTGGTTTTCTTAATCTTTTTTTCAGACAAAAGGATATTTACCGATTGACATGATTTTATTATTTCATATTTCTTTGGACATACAATTTTCATATATGGAAAGATTAACTAGGCAAGATCAAATTTTTTCCTATTCATAAATGAAGAAATTGAGTCAGCAAGGATAACTAAACAAAAAAACCCCATAAATACAGCATTTCCTTGATAGAGTGGAAAACAGTTTAGATGTCTGTATTTCTAATCCCATTCTTAGCCACAAGACCAAGCTTAGCCGTTCTTCCTACACCCAGTGAGAAAATTCTGCATATTCATAAAATGTAGCAGCTATACCTCTGTTCTAAGAGTATACCAAGAGTTGTGGGAATATATTTTACAGTAGTTAGAATACTTCCAAGATACAGGCAAAAAAAAAAAAAAAATTTAAAAAATCCCAGTATTCATAAAACAACAGAAAATTTTACTCCAAGACTGAGCAGGAGATTTAAAAATCACAGTCTGGCTTCTTTGTCATGGAGCTCTGGCTGTACACAAGTGAATGATTCAACAAACATGCTGCCAGTGGTCCAGAGAATTCCAGGTTTTAGACTAAAAAACCAGAAAGCATAGCTCATCCTTCACCCACCTGTGGCAAATTAAACTGCACTCAATTAGGAGAACAAGCAGTGGCTCTGGACAGCCACTCGCTGGAGTGCTCCTCAAGTGCTTTGGAAAACATCAGTTCTCTCAGAACTGAGAAAGACCATCTGCCTTATCCGAGATAGATCTTATACAGGATTTGTACTTCCACCTGTCAAAACACTGTCAGCTTTCCATTTTGCCATAATGTCTCCTCATTTTGCCAAGTAGGGACTTTGTTTTTGTCCAGAGGCAGCAATATGCCTCCAATTAGCATGGTATTTTTCTCCTTTGCAGTAAAGACCTGCATAAGACAGCCTGAAGGTCTAGACCTAGAATTTAAGAGAAGAGTTCACCCCAGGGGAGATTTTACCTTGTGTGTTAGGATTAAGCACAGGATCTGAGAAGCACTGTTCATTTAGCCTTAGTCATTGTGCTTTTCAGTTCAAGAGTAAGTACACCCACTAAAATTAAGAAAAACACAAAAACAAAAGAAAAAATTACAATCATGAGAGCTGCAAGAACCTTCTGAACTGCCATCTTGCTAATTCTACAAACTTGGAACTTATTTCAAGAGTCCAAGGAAGAGTCTGATCATCATGAAATTGCAGACTTCCTAAGTAATATTTCCCCACTTCTCCTGAAGGATTTTATCATTGATGTTACAGAAGAGGAGAAAGTCCCATTTTTCCTAGTAGAACAAATTAATCTTTCCTCTCTCTGCAACAGAAATATTTTTGAGACATAACTGCATGCATCCCTTCAGAAGCACCCCCTCAAGCAACTCATAAAAACTGTAATTAGGAAAGGGAAAGGCCCAGTGTCCTGTGAGAATCAAAAGTTCATGTCAGATCATTCAGCACATTAAGTAGCAAGAGAAAAATTTTCAGTTTAAATCCACACAACACCAGGGAAATATCTCTTTGTGCACCTAAGGACAAATATCACCAGTGAAGTATTTGCACTGCAATCTCCATGCATACACGGACATACAGCCTGCAAACCTTTGCTGCAGAGTAATTATGGACATTCTTTTCCCATTTTATATACTTCTCATAGAACCCTTTGGTTTCATAATATATGTGTTTTTGTGGATTCCCAAGCACAATATGTGATGTGTTAGAGCTGTGCTTTTACGGAGATTTCTAACCACGTGCAACATCTGTTCGTGGGGATCCTCCTTCCCTCAGGCACATGGACGTGGTGATGACACATTCCTGTGATTTGTATGGCCCTCTGTTATCCAGGACTCTGCTGAGAAAGAAAACTTGGATTATGGATACTGGGCTACAACTGTTCTTGCAAACAAAATTACCCAACACAAAGGCATTGAAATTTAACTGTAGGTATATGCAAGCTTACTTTCAGAATAAACCCTGAAGAATATTTTATAATACTACATCTTCCATGCAACATATTGAGGTGTAACAACTTGCTAATGTATGAGAATGACCATCCCTTTGTGGTAGTGTGAAACAATGCAAAATTCTGTTGAAGAGCTATGCTTTACTATTATTTTCCCCACTATTTAAAACTGGTCTGCAATTTCCACTAGAATTTTTTAAATGCACGCCCACTCCTTACATAAATAATTGATAGAAATTGTGTTAGAAAAGGAGTTGCACCACTTTAGCCAACAGAAGTTGAAAACAGGATGGCCTTTTAAAAGGTCTGCTCCTACATAGTAATACTGAACAGTGTCCAGGCAGTTTACAGACAAGGAAGTTATGATGCACGTGTTTCCTTTAGGTATGTATGATTCCCTCACCTGTGTGATTTTCCAACAAAAGGGTTTAAAGGGGAACTGACTATGCAAGTTTTAAGCTGTGGATCCAAACCCTTTCTGAGTCCAAGCAAAAGTGCAGACAGATGGACAATTCAGCCAGGCTCTTTGCTGGCTCTGCACCAGTCTAAGAATGGCAGCAACAATGGAAGCAGTAGAAACAAGAAAGAGAATCGCAGCATAGAAAAATCAATGGCCAAAGAACTTCAAAATTAGATGTTTCTGGAAGTTCCTTCTTACTAATTTCATGAACCTGAGAGTCTTCCACTTCCCCTGCCAGCTAAAGAAAAGATTTGAACTTTTCTAGGGCACTTAAGAACAATTATTTCTTCCACCTTAATTGCAAGAAATGCCCATGAAAGGTGACTTAGCTGTGAAGGATGTGACTGCACATGCCAGGCAGATGTTACCAGCACCAGAGTTCTTCCTATGTTCCCCAAATGTTAACTCCTCACTGGGGATTACGCATGTCGTATATGTGGGCAAATAGCAATTTCTTTGTTCTCCAGCTTTATTACAACATAGTGAACCCTTTAGGAGTGCAAATTTTTGCCAAGAAGCAGCAAATTAATAACATATGTGTGTGGTGTGTTTCTGCTTCCATCACAGGTGAATGCAGTACTTGTAAGAGAAGATATTTACAGCTTTCTTGAAGTAAGGATCTTGAATCCAGCCCAGCCAGGCCAGAGGAAACCAGCTGCAGTTCTGCTGGAAGAAGCAAGGCAATAGTGATGAAATTGCTTCCTCATCAATGCTGCCACTCGAGCTGTTCCACTACCTGTTTGAATCCAAGAATATATGTTATTAAATGTCACCAGATTAAACAACAGTCTCTCTCTGTAAAAAGTGTAATTTATAGGAACAACTTCACTGATTCACTGATTGTGTAGGATTTAGCTATTCTGTGATTATAATTCTGTGTAATATATAGACTCTCATTTTTACATAAGCACATTATAATCACATGCTATGTATTTATGGTGTTTGGTCCTATGCATGTCCTGTCCTATAATATGTATTGAAAACTATTTCTTTCACAGATCACCTCAATAAACGATTACAGTCTGTCTTTTCTTCAAAACGTATACTTTATTTAGTATTCACTTAGTAAGAAACATCTTTATTGTGCAAGTAATAAACCACATTTACCTCCACTATTGGTTTAACTAAAATGGCCCTGCTACTTCTCAAAGGACTACTGTCAGTGAAGTTCCTAAATCATGTTCATGTTTAAGTGTTATTCCTAAATGCATACCAATTTGAAGCAGAAGAATTTGAGCATTGAAAATACTCTCTGTAAAATCCATAATAACTGCTTAACAAAGATCATTACTTTTGTTCCTCAAACAGATGCATAGGTTTGGGACTGACCATCCCACAAGCCCCAGGTATTTTGCCCACTTCCAATGTGGGGTAAAAAAGGTGAAGAGGGAACATAAATTAAAACCCCATGCCAAGCCATTTTGGGGGTATTACCAAGCACACCACAACAGGTCTGAAGGTCATATTTCACATGCATATATAGAGATATTTCTAACTGACATTTACTAAACAATCAGACTGGCTACTTGCTTTAGACAGCCCTGAACAAGTATTAATTGAAACCATCTGTAGGATATGCTATCTCTGAAGTAACTAGAGATGTTCAGCTGACTTTGCACTAAATTACCCAACAGCTTCCACACAGAAAAAGCACACTCATGAAAGTGATTTACTGTTTTAATATAACACACAACTATAAAGGGCTCAACCATGACCCTATGGTTTCTATGATTATTCTCTTTAGGAAAGCCCAGCTGAGAGCGAAAACAGCTAGAAAGCTGCCTATTCTTCTGCATAATTTGTCCATGAGCTCTGAAGTGCCTGCTTAATGGACAAATTAGTCTTTTTGCCTTAAAAATTTAAAGACAGTGGGGGTCTTGAGAGAATGAGATAAAAAAGGAACCTTTCCTCCCACACATCACCCATCCCAGTGAGAGTTAGATGCAGTGTACTTGGAGTACAAGGATTGTTCCTGCTACACATTTTATAAATACTGGGAAACTGATGAGGAAAACAGTGCCTGCTCCTCCTGCCCAACCCATTTACTTAATCCCCATACAAAAGTAATAAGAAGAGTCCAGATTGGTCAAAATTCCTTGCTGTACTGCCCCATATTCTAGCAAGCAAGATTCTGTGGTCTGATGAAAGGATGGATAAAACACATTTGTTATGATGGAAGAATTAGGGCTGCTATCTTTATCAAGATAGCATAGCAGA
Organism: Orthonyx spaldingii; assembly: GCA_013397795.1. Lineage (NCBI taxonomy): Eukaryota > Metazoa > Chordata > Aves > Passeriformes > Orthonychidae > Orthonyx > Orthonyx spaldingii. The sequence goes on along the minus strand of VZTJ01002870.1, from coordinate 1,683,909 downwards.
AAAGATAGCAAAGTCTCCAAAAGGCTGGAGTCTGTACTGCAAACAAAGCTGGTGGATTTCAGTAAAGCTACGTAGGCTATCATGAATGTTTTTGACTGTAGGGAGAAAAATGAATGGCTCGTGTCCAGGAACTGTCTCAGCCTACATACACAACTAGGTCTGTAGGAGATCCTTATTCAGCACGTTTCCTACAAAAGACATTAATTCACATTTTCTTGTTTAAAGAACGGATAACTTCTCCATGTGAGAAATTCCAGCAGACAGGGGCTCAGAGGAATGAACGAGCACTGCAGAGACCACTGCACATTTCATACAAACACTCAACCAACTGCTGCCACTTTGAGATTTCAAAGCTCACAAAGAAAATTACTTTTTTTTCCCCCAGAGCAGAAACTAGGATATCAACCCTGATTACTCTGCAGTTGCTCATCCTTAGACAGTGCAGTTTGAGAGGCAAGAGGCCTTAATCAAGCTCAGATACAAAGAAGGATTTCTTTTAAAGGCTATCAATGTTAATGAACAACTTGGTCTTGTTTAACATCCACACTGTGATATGGGCAAGTGTCTGAGTTTATCATGTCCTCAATCTTTTGAACAGCCAGATTTTATTTGCTAAGCATTGATCAGGCCAGAAGGAATGAGTTTATCCTGAGTGGCAGTGGCTGGACTTGAATTCTGGACTTTAGATTGCAAAATGTTCAGAATTTGATGCAATTTTGCCTCAGCCAACTATGCTGAGTTTTGGGCTGTCATTGTAAACCCAGAGACTAAAGAGCACTGTCCTGGAGTCTTATTGGAAAACAGAAAGACACATCCTCACTCTAAAAGCCTTGTGTATCTAAAAGCTAAAAAGAGATGCTGAAGCTTTGTGCCAAAGGTGACAAGTCAAACGCAACTGGATGTACTGATTTGTTATTTCTTGTCCATGCTAGGAGAGAGGATTCCAAATTAAAAGCCATACTGAAAGCCAGAGACCAAATATCTCATTGGTTTTAAAAACAAATCCTTCAGAAAACGAATCCCTTCACCTCATTTAATTTATACAGGTTCTTTTTATCCTTTGATTAGTTATTTTATTGTCTTTTGATTATGCCAGGAGTTTACAGCTATGATAGTGTTACGAATAGCATACAGGTGTTTAATTTAAAATAAAAAGGCTTTTGTGCAATTTTTTAATAATGAAACTATTTCTACTAGTATTACATTTTTATGAAGCCTTTTGAACTTATGCTTTTCATATCTATTGGTTCCGTTGATACACCGAAATACCTCCTGTGAAATTATAATAGCCCCACATAATCATCAGTCTACTGAAAAAAGGCTTTTTAAATGCCTACTTACTGACCTGTTCAGTGTCCTCTTGCACAACAGCCCCTCATGAGCATATTCACCATGGACATATAACTGTTGAAACATTCAATATGTTACACTGCAGCTTCCCACTCCTCCCCTCAGGGCAGAATCCTTTCTTACTGCACTGGCTCAGCATCTGTATTATTCACTTTTGCAGGAATCCTGCAGTTTATATCTTTGAAGCTTTTCAAAAAGGGCTACAACAGAAAAATGTGCATGGAAAGGGGTATGAAATAGCAATTAATATGTTTAGCAATCTGCAGAAACAAAGCCCTATCCTCTGCAAGCAAGATTCAACTAATTAGGGGGCAAGCGCACTCTTACTTGCCAGTGATACTCAAGCTGCTTCTGCAGCCTGTTATCCTTCTTGCTTTTTCAGTCCTCAGTCCAAGCAGACTTTTAGGAAATTTGGTAGAATTCCTATTCAGCAAATAAACAGCTTTCTGAAAATCATGCACTTACCCTGGAGCTTTGCAGGTATCAGGTGATGAAGGACTTCATCTTTTAGCTTGATCTTGCAGCTGCATCAACACTTCCTCAGGAAAGCCTGGTTTTGTTCCAATGCTCTTTTTACCTGCCACCACTCCAAACAGAATACATCACAAAGCTCAGATTCCAAGCTACTTACAGAAAGATGTGATGGAATTGTCATTGTTACCATAATCACCCCTTGTCCACATTACAGGGATATTTCAAAACAGACACCCATTTCAGGGCATTCTGTTTAGAACTATTTTATCTCTGTACTTCACAAAAACCATATAGCAAGGACAACCTCCTGAAGCCCAGGCAGAGCACAGGATCATGCCACTGCTTCATTCAGGGTTAAATTCACCACCACACTGTTATCCAACAAAAGAACACCCAATTGTCACTGTAATAGCAAATCTTTCCTTTAGGACACACAGCTCCTCTGTCCTCTTTAGCTGAAGACTATGACACAGCTGAGGACACTGCTCCCCTCAACTTGTATTTTCCCATAGTATTTACAGAAATGTAGGCTGAATAAAAGAAAGGGAAGGAAGAGCATCCTTCCATCCACATGCCAGCTAAACTTGTAAACTTAGGAGAATATCAGCTACAGGAGCTGGAACTGTGACTGGGGGCCCCAGACTGACTCTTGAACACCTTTGATAGGGCCGAGAGCACAGACAGGGTGGAATGGAGCATAACCAGGACTCCTACCATGAGCTGAAGTCACCTTTTAGTCCTCACTGCAGGTGTTCCCTTGGAGGTGGTGTTTTGAGACATAATCACCCATTTACTTTAATATTACAACAGTTTGTAATTTTAACTAGGGACACCATACATACCTACAATTTTGTCTCCTTTTTTTTTTTTTTTTAAGTAAGGCTGATGACTGATCTTAAATATCACATTTTTTCAGTTCAGGCACTTAAAAAGTAAACCAAAAACCAAGTTTGTTTGCTTGTTTAAAAGAGAAAAATCTTTCTCATTTGCCTGTTCCCTTTCAATATCTGTGTTAAGAAATCTTGAGCAGAATTTCCTTCCCCCTGTTAATCAGTTACCTATAGCTGCTTTCTAACACAACAGTAACGTATGGTAACTCATTTTATTGGCACAAAGGATGTGCTAAACATTGCTTTGTTCCTTTCCTTCAGTCTATGCTTCCTAGAAAATGAAAAAAGCATTACGTATTCCCACTCCACAGGATGCCAAACACAGACATCTCCTGAGCAAACAGAATAAGTTATTCAGTGTAATAACTATAAAGGCAAGAATGAGATTACAAGAAAACATCCTCTACAGCTGTAAACACTATCTGTAAGGCTTACTATTCACCACCATTACATTTCCATGCAGAGCCAATTCCAATCCCTTCTCATTGCTAAAGCAAGCATATTTATTTTTCATTATTTTGGACTTCCTATGTACTATTTTTGCATAGAGGAAGAAACATGTGTTGATAAATGAGTCTGAAAGTCAATCAAAACCAACACTGAATCATGCATCTCTTGTTTTAAGGTTTGATACCCCCCAAAAAAATGTCCAAAAAAATCACAAGTGAATAGCCTAGGGAGTTTCTGCTTTGGCAGAACTAGAGTAATGTAGTGGCCAAACACATTGCTGCTGGCATTCAGTCTTGGATATTTTAAGCCAGCAAAATCATAGCTTGATTCAGTATAATTAAAAGAGATGCTCAAAGGGGGCACTGTAAGGCTAAGTGGAGAAATTATACAAAATGTATTTTAACAATCAAAATTACTTGGGCAATCAAAAGACAGGGGAAATGGTGTTTTCTATGCTTTGAAACTAAATCAGGAAAATTGAAAAAAAAATGTGCATAGTAGTAATTAGATGTGAATTCCCCCCAGTTCCCTAAACCAGCCTGTTTGGAACAGTGCCATGTATTAAATCTTGCATGCTCCAGGCCTGTATTTCTGCAAGTCCTGAATCTTTTGCAAGCAAAGACTGTACAAAGAATTGCAATCCACTGACCAAGGTCTGCCTAAATGCATGTGTTGCCTTTTTCTTTAGAACAATGTTAGACCTTTTGCTGTCATTGCAAAATGGACAAACTTACATCCACATGGAAAGTCTTTCGTAGCGTTGCCCACTGCAGTGTTTCACTGCAGCTGCTTTATCTTGATTATGGTGGGGGGAAAAAGCCATTAACCAATCTGATGACAGGTTAAAGAAAGCTCACGTCTAAAACTGTTAGTCTCATCTCAGCTATTCTTGTCAAGCTCCATATGGTCCCCATAACAAACAATTATCACTTTATAAGAAAATGTGAGTTTCTGTCCAGTTTGTCCAGTTTCTAATGGAGTTTGGACATGTTCTGCTCATTCTGCTATTTTGAAGTCACTCTCCTCATTTTTTAATGACTTGATAAACAGAGCAATGAACGGGGCTATTATGTCCTGCTGCATCTGATTTACATCAGCATTAAATACTCCTTATGGCCCCCTTCAGCAGTGTAGAGCACTTTCAAGGCACCTTATGAAACTCAGCCCAAGGCCCAGGGACAATGCCAGAATGAAGAAAAGGGGTCTCATTAGCACGGGAGAACTTGGGGTCTCATTACAAAGGCAGAAGTTAGGCTCCCTAGCATTTAAAGGGAGGGCAAAAGTGAACTACAAGCCATATTCACTGATTCTATTTTTTGCATGCACTGCAGTGATCCATATGGTGACATTTCATCTATAAATTTATTAGCAACATTAAGGAACAGCTTTCCAGTCTTGTGTTCAGAATTGACGCCCACTGCACTCAAGATGCTACAGTGGACTTGTGGCAGGGAAGTTATGAGAATCTTTGACCTCCAAGCCTTAGGCATTGGTAATTTGGTGGCAGAATAAAGGTAATTCAGACTTCAGCATTTTTCTAATCAGCCTCTGTAAAGCCACATGGATATGATACAGGTATGGTATACAAGACACAGGATAAAAGAAACCCTCTTTGTCCAGCCTACAACATGGTCCCTGTACTCCTCAAGATCCAGGTTAAAGGAAGCTTCCTACAGCTTCTCCTTAGAGAAATCCAATGGGGATCATAAATCAGGTCAATATATTAAGGCTGTTAAAAGAATGACTAGTAATATTAACTTATTTCAGATCCAGCTTAGTCTAAATTGCTTTACTGAAACACAGTGGCTGCAAAGGCATCACAAACTGCTCATGGCCAAGACTGTGCCCTGTCCTACCCTTCCAGCCACTTTTTATATCACCTTTCAGTGCACTGAGCAGTCTGGCTCCAGGCATCACACAGAGTAACTGTTCCACATGCTAAGAGATAACCTACATATCACACACAGATGTAACTTGTCTTCTTACCCTACCTTCAAATAAACAGACGATTATTTTATTTTGGTGATGTTTCTTGAATGCATTTATAGGCACTTTTTAATCATTAATTGGGAATGAATGTGAATCCAGAGAGTATATGTGTTGTGAAATGACATTTTAGAGTGGCTTCACTTTTCCAGAAAAAGGATAGAAGGCACATTAATCTGTAATCAAATTTAAGATTAATTCTGTATTTGCCAAAGTTCTTTTGATTAGACTTTTCATGCATCTTATACAGTATAAAAGAACAGTGGGGAGCATAAAACCACCATTCATTCACCAGGTAATTTTTCAAATGCATAGAAAAACTCTACACAATAATATAGAGGACCACTATCTAGCCTGAAAATCTGGTAGTCAGGCTATCCATAGTGATCTCATGGTTCTGCTATGATTCAGGAACATAGAAATCCATTAAAATGCTTTCATTAATCCCTGATGCTTTTACTGTGTGCAAAAGGCACGCAGCTTAAATACAGAGTTATACAACAGGTTTTAACATTCTGCCATGACTCCTTCCTGAATCTCACTGGCTTAGGGAGGGAAACAAATGATGAATCTGAACAATAACAATGAAAAATTTAGAGACAAGTTAGGGCAAAAAGTTTTGCAAGGCATGACTACCATGACCAACACATTTGAGTGCATAATTAGTATTCTGAAGGCTGCAGTTCAACCCCTTTCCACACGAACAGGAAAGCATTCAGCTTTACCTTGCTGGAAATAAGTTGTGCAACTCCCATACAAACTGGTGCAGACAAGAGATGAAAAACAAAAAGAAGTTAACGGAGAGCAAGAGCCTTTTTACTGAAAAGGAGCACTTTGTCTGTATTTCATCCCAAAGGTCATTGTTGCTCATTTATGCAACATGACAAGATTGCTTTTGGTGTTGCTGCTTTGAAGACAGTTAGATGGTAAAAATTAGGTTCTGTTCCTTGTGTTTTCATTAAGCTAACAACCAAAAAAACCCCAAGAAAAACAAAAATAATTGATGTTAATAATAATACAATAAGAAAAATATCATAGACAGACACAAAAGGTACACACTAACTCATCAGCTCTATATTCCCACTGAAAAGAGGTGAACACTGTCCTGCACAGCTGCTTCCAGAGCCATTGCAATTCGTCCTACTCACAGGAATCAAAAGAAATAATAACCATGGCCTTTAAAATATTAAACACTTCCAAGAACTCAAGAACATAGTTTTTTGCCTCCCAAATCTTTCTGGCAGCTCCTTTTCATATGGCAGCACTCAGGTGACTGCAAACACAGGCAAGCTCCAGAGCCAGCCTCACCAGCCAGCCAGCTGTCACCATCTTCAGGCTGTTTGAAGGATTTCATTGCTTGTAGCTCTCTGCCACCTCAAAACTGTTAATTTTTTCCCGATGAATTGCACTGGTGCTGGGTCTCTGCAACTGCCTCCTCAGCCCTACACAAGCACCATCCCTGTTAGCGGAGGTAAATGCCTCTGCTTTGTCTCCACTGCAATACTGAGATGCCATATCTGGGATTTTACAAGGAATTGTCTCCCTGCAGGTAACTCCTCCTTGCCTATCCAGCAAACACGTTAGCTGAGATGCCCAGCTCCTGTCTTGATCAAGTAACTTCAGTAACTTTCAATGCCTAGAAAACAACCACCACACCCATCTTTTAAAGTTCACTGCAGCAACTTTAAATTAGTCAGATCAAGGGGAAGAAAAAAAATGCCAGAACTAAGGAAGCAGCGTTTGCGTCATGGGACATTTGCTTGCAAGCTTCTTTCAAATCTAAATCAGGACCCATCATCTTTTTGTCTGCCAAATTTTTTTTCCAAGCTCTACTAAAACTTTAAGCAGCACAATCACAACAGTAGGTCCTGTAGCATTCAGTGATAAACACTTACCAAAGCAAAGACAACAGAAATTTCTTAATTTAAAAACCAACCAAGAAAAATAATTTTTCTTTTAGTAATATAAAAATCAAAACTGTCCTTTTTTATTTCCTTTTTTTATCAGATAAATTTTAAATTAACTACTATGCTGGAAATACATACAGGGAATTCATTCTCCTGTTTCAGATTTGAAGGATTAACTCTTCAACTATTCAGTTGTACCAACAGCTGATCACTTGCTGTGCAGTCTATTTTTAAAAGTACATGAAAGATTGGTGTAACCAGAATACCTAAAATAAGAACATTTGGCAAAACCCAGCCATGCAGAAATCTGAAATTAGTGTTTGAGACCTGGTATATCAATTTACAGTTAATGCCAGGCTTGCTCTCAGGAGGGCTCAGGTCACTTTTTAATGGCCTTCAACAGCTGCACACACACAACCCTCCCCCCTCCCCAAACCACCACCCAACATACAAGTACTGTTTCCAACTATAAGGGCGATTCAAGTCCTTACTAAAAACATTTGATGCCTGCTTTACATTCAAAATTACATATTAATTCACAAAAGGAAGGACATCACAATTTTCTCTTTAAAAAAAATGGCTGGGATGGGGTTATTTCAAACTGGGATTGATGCGTTTCTCTAGAGCTGCCAGCAGGTCCCTCTGGGGGACCCTGCTAAAATCCTGGTGGCCATATTCCAGCGGATTTGTGCTTTGCAAGGTGACTGAGGTGAGAAGGGTGAGAAGAAGAGAGGCAGGAGCCAGAAATCCCTCCAAAGAATCATTCTCTGCCTACTACTTAGTGCTACTCTTTGCGAGTCCCTCTAACCTCCAGGAACTGCAGGCAGGTTAGGAAACAAGAGCCCTTCATGCTGGTCACTGTCTCCCCTGAGGGTCTCCTGAATGTCTCACCCTGCCTATAAAATGCAGTCATTTCTCTGATAAGCCCCTCAGTATGCACCTCTCTGCATCAGTTTCCTCAAGAAATTCAGCATGTCTAAACCCACCAGAGTGCATCTTTCTGTTTAAAGGAACAATACCACACTTTGCAAGAACTCACATTTTCAGGATCTGTCCCCAGGCAGAAAGTCTAGTAAAGGTTGTCCTAGTGAACGATGTTTGTCAGCATATCCTTCTGAAAATTGCTCCCCATGAAGGGTTTACTGCTGTACCTTGACCTGCTAGCTCCTGGTTACAAGGACCTGGCAAATACAGATATCAAACACAAATTACCTTGTTTAAAAAACTCCATTAACTCAAAGAAAGTATTACCTCAGAACTCCCTCCACAGACCTGAGTAAGCCAAGACAAGAAGGAACATGAAATAAATTAAGTCTTAATGAATTTATGTGACCCCTTGAGCACAAGCTTTATTTCTCTGGTAACTTCTGCACTGTGCAAACCAAAGCAGCAGAGAACTCAGGTGCAGCAGCAGCCAGCTGAGAGTGTACACAACGATTGATCCATTTTGAAACAAGAATTACAACTCTAGCAGGCATTAGCAATGCATCAGCGCAGCAAGAGTTAAGGGCATGGTCTGTACTTTAGAGGTGGGAATAGTTTGGGAAACAGAAATAGTAGGAATGGGATCCTTTAAAATGACTTCAGTTTTTATTAACATATTTTTACAAGACATCCCATTTAAGCCAGACAGCATGTTTACAATAGGGTCCTGTCTAAGGACAGCTTAAAACCATTACACACTACATACAGAAGGACAATACAGTCCCAGTACAAGCTACCAGCAGGCACTAAATCACGTCAAAGCCTCATGTTACACCTGATTAACTGCTTGGCTCCAGTACTGCGACCTACTCCAACAATGCTTGCTTCAATGTAGTTAGGAGAATTTGTTAAGTCAGAGAATTTATGTCATCTGATGGCAAGTTACATAAAATTGTGCCCCAGTGTATCATTTAAGAAGCATTACTCAGCATGAGCTGCAAGAGTGTGTGGCTTCACACCTGCAGTATCCTCTGGTGCTGTGTAGTCCTTAAAAGTGGACTCCATTTAGATGTCTCATTTACTAGAAAAAATCACATCACCTCTGTCCCAATGGGATCATGAGCCTGGATCACAACTCTATCTGAATTACAAACATGTCCAAATTTTTATCATGAGTCAGTCTACCCTCAACATGGCAACCGCAATGAAATTAAATTTCCCACAAAATTTTTCTTGATTCTGCACAATGGCTTAAAAATAGATACCCTTGTAAGTATGAAGACCTTAAATTTTTCACCAAATGTACAAGCCTGAGAGGGGACCAAATATTGAAATCTTGCCACCATCTGAACACAAAGGAAACCTTGTTTCTGTGAAGTTCAAAGGCAACCCAAGCTGTTAGAGAGGCAAATTTCGAGAGCATCCCAAGGTCCACAGATCGGATGCCTGTCAAACATGCAAGGTACTGTGAAAACCAAGCAATAATCCTTATGAAGTCTGTGTTTATCCAACAGTCAATCAGCAAGACATCTGGCATTATCTGAGATGGCGTGCATCCTGATCAAGAGTTAGAATCCTGTAAGTCAGCAAAAGTGTTTAATTGTACAGTCCACTAGCCTGACCCTGTGTGTTCCTGCACAGCTTTCTTCAGAGTTGTGCAGAAATTTAGCAGAAAGCTGGATGCCAGTTTCAGCAGTAACATCTTCTACACCACACACACAAACAAATTCAATATTTCTGTGGAGTTCCTCATGCTTGGCCAGCAGGAGGCTTGCTTATATTCTTTAGTAAGATTAAGTAATCACCACATATTTTTAAAGTGCAGTCTTAGTCTCTCTTTCCTTAGGCAAGGCAGTGATACTTCAGCTTTACCCTGGATAAACTGTTGAGATGGTCTGTACTTCAAGTCTCTGCAGGAAATATAAAGCCATTAAAGAGGACAATTTCTTGCATTTAGCATGTTGCAATACACACGATAGGCTAAGCCCCTGAATTCCTTCTCTTACTTACTATTGAGGCAATTTCTAATTGTAACAATTATATCACACATCACAGAAAAACATTTTCTTCTAAAATTAAACAAGGAGTTTAATTAAAATCAGATCAAGTCTTCTAAAATAACAGCAGAACAACAGAGCACAGATGTCTGGACTGCAAACATATTTACCTACATTTTCTGCTCAGTCATAACAACATTTCCACAGCTATCATAAGAAGAGTTTTAACAAATGAAAAGCCTGATGTTAAGTCACTTTTCCCTGACAGAAGATGAAAAAAAGTCCTTCTGGTTTTACTAAGGAGTGAGACCCAAGCTAAATGCTGAGGCCATGGTGAACGAGATATGCAAAATCCATTAGAAATCCAGATATGAAATGCAGATCAATGTATCCACCAGTGACATTTAAGGGAGAGAAGAGCATCTGAACGGTACCACCATGGTGGCCTTTTGACACAAATACCCAAGTAATTGAGAAGAAACAAAGAAACCAGCACCTGTTCCCTCGCAAGGTGTGACATGAGACATAAGCACCAAGCACCAGGGAGCTGCAATCTGAAATGCAAATGCACACAACAGCATCAGGAGGGAAGGTTTTTGGCTGAGCAGTTAATGCTGGGAGAAATGTTTGAGGATTGGTGAGCTGAGATCAGCTGTCCAGAGGACTTTTCTCTCTGAGCACAGAATGGCACAGGACTTGTCCTTTACAGATGGCAAAGCTTCAAGAGACAGTAGCTCTGGCAGGAACATCTCTAATGATGCCACATTTTTGGATTCAGAGCTCATAGCTGGGAAAGGAGGAAACGTAGGTGGGAGGGAGCAGCTCAGCCATCACTGAGCTCAGCAGTTGTTAGAGTCAGCAAAGCCGAACACAAGTGCTCCCAGGATTTAGGGAATTGCTCTCCAAGCCTTTGGGTGAGATGTGGCCAAGGAGCTGTGCTGCTGTGACACAAGCCACTGGGCACAGTCCAGGATCTTTGTAGCTACCAGCCACGCCGCCAGGAACAGCGAGGTTCAGGAGGGTGCTCAGCAGTTGCCACTGCCATTGAGTTGCCATTTACAGAGCTCAGCACACTGTGCAGCCTTGACCTTTGCAGATTTGAGGTGACCACTTCAGTTGGTTCTGGTTTGGAAAATACAAAATTAGTAAATTAGTTTTTACCCAGCTTTCTGATCTCCAGGTGCTTTTATTTCATGGCAAGAAAAATCAGAGGTTCAGTCTCAACTAAAGTTTCAGTGAATTTAACAGCAGAAAATGTGACACAGGCTGACTGTGCTCATTGCCTTGCTCAATCTCCTGCAAATGCATGAAGTGGAAGCAGTGGTATCTGCCTATACAGACTCAGTGACTAAGTGCAGATATTACTTATACGTGATTCTCTTTTCTCAGTCTTGCAATTCTTCACCCGGAGCATCAAATACCAGAGCCATGATGTGTTAACACCACCTTTCCTGTGGGGCTGTGCTCTACCTCTTCACAGCAGGCTTCCAAGAAGCTGTGTGCCTCTGGTAATTCAGACTGCTAGAGACACCCATAAGGCAAAACTGAATGGAAACTGCTGTATTCCTTCCAAATGGATCCATGCAATTTTTAAATCGACTTTCGAAAATGCACCAAACATACCCAGGGGAAATAAGCTAACAATGTGGATTGCTGCCTGAAATAATTATACAGATAGCTCAGGGCGTTTAGCATAGTGATGAGAGAAAAGAAACAAGAAAAAGCGATTAGCAGGCTTCACAGCAATAACCTGGTTTAGCAAATCCTGCACTTCCCGTTCCACAACAGAAACTTTGACATTGCCTAGATTTGTAAATACTGTACTGTATGAGTTGGTTTTCCCAGTTTAGGAGTCCCTACTGAGAAGCTCAATATTACACAGGAAACACTCTTACAGCAGAGGGCTATCTACCACTCTCATTTTGACATACCTGCAGATTTGTGACTTCATTGTTATTTCACTACATGGCTTTGTGAGAAGTGATTTTACTGCAAATGAGACTACCTGCTCATAAAAAGGCTTGTACATTCAAGTGCAGTACTGAAAAGCAATTAAAGTTGTGCTTTGCTAGCGTAACAGGCTAGATCAATTCTTGCTGAGGAGCAGCACAAAGATAGGTAATGGACTTCAGGATGTCTCCAAGCCAGAGTTGTGAGCTGAGCTCTCTGAATACACAGCAAGCCTCAAAATGCTGACAAGCTTTTTCTTATTGAACTTCAAGAGGATTTAAAGGGAACTCAGGCACAATTTCTAGGTGAGGAGAGTTTGATGAAGTTCTGAAAATTAGCCTTTGGGGTTTTTAAATATTTCCTTTAAATTAAATATTCATCTGATAGAAGTTAAACAATATAGTGACAAGTTTTAACATGTGCAATGAAATGGTATTTCATTACCTTCAAATAACCAGCAGGATGAGATATCAGAGACATTAGTCCTGACTGTATTATTCCTCCACTGAAACTACACCTACAGTATTTCAGCATTACAACAATTTGCACTTGCATCATCTTTTCCCTTATTAAAAAAAAAAAAAAAACAACACAACTTGACCAGTGTTTCTACAAGCAACTCTTGCTCAATTAAAATACTGTATCCAAACAGATTTACACTACACCCTGTTTTGTCATAAAAGTACTAAATTCCAAATGATGAGCATATGTGAGGGTCTGTTCCTAACTCTAATTCCTGTTTTAAATATATATTTCAAAGCTACTTTCCATATAGTCAAGGTCAATGAGGAGGAAGCAGGAAAAACTGAATTGTTAACATTTCACAGAGGGTTTAAGAAAGTTATGCACAAGGAGTTTGTTTCAATGTTAATTTTAGCAGGGTCCAAATCCATTTTTTTTTTTGTATGTTTTAGTTTGTTGAGGCTTGAAATCTTGGAATCTATGAGAAACAAAATCACTGAGTAGAAATTACAATGTGAACACAAACAATAATCAATAACCTAGTTAAGAAGATGCCTATAAACATTTCTAGTACTAAACCTGCCAAGTTACACCTATAGTTATTTGTTGGTCTTAGTACCAGTATTTCTGTGGCTTGTTACAAATCATATCCCAGAATATGAATTTCAATAGAAACCTTGGCTGTTTGGGATCTATGTTTCAGGGACACAGCACACCTCCCCAAAAAACCAAAAAGAGTAACAGGGATACAAATAAAATGAAGAAGGAAAGAACACAAGCTAACAGATAACATCTTTAAAGTGACATATGCTGTATTCAAATATCCTTATTTACCTATATTATGATGATTTTTAATAACAGTCTCCTTGAAAAAAGTTTGGTAAGACAGTTCTAATCATACTATAAGCCCCTATTAACAAAAATAATGCCAGTGCCATCACAATGGCATTCTTATGCAAAACCAAGAACTTTGCAAGGACAGCACACCTTTCCAGACGGACATAGGTACTTGCATTTTACAGATAGGGAAACAGAGCCCCTGAAAGCCAAAAGCTCTACCCTAAGGGGCTTTGCCTCAAAGTCTGAGTTAAAGAATCAGCTGAGCAACTTGACTATTGCTTCAAATGCTGATCATTGCTCCTCTTTCACCTTCTACTCTCCTTTCTACATCTCTAGTGTTTATTCAACACCCACTTACCTTTGAATAATGCATGCCTGGGTTGAGACAATGCTTAGCAAAATACACCCAGGGCCGTCATCACTACACACACACATTCAGAGTGGTAACTCCTAGGGCTGGCAATAGGATGGATGGGAAGGAATGATTGCAAGAGGGAAATTTTACTGAAATAAAGCTCATTACGTATCAATCTGATACTTCTATTTTGCAAAACTTATGCACAACCTCACCACTGAAGTACCTGTGTTATTGCCAAAATGGTTTTTTTTCTCCAGGTCAAACAAGAATATCTACTGGAGATTAAGATATAAATGCTAAAAAAGAACAAAAAAAGTAATCATAATTAGAAAAATTCCTTTTCAGACAATACCAAAATAGTAAAGCAAATACTAGAACATGTGAAGTATTTTATTACAGTGGAGAAGTGCTTACTGCTGTGATCTGGCAGATATTGTGACATACACAAACCTGAATGTTGATGAAAGAAATGGGCTTCTACAATTTGAATCTTGCCTTTGCTCCTGGACTGCTTGAATCACCTTTTCCAAGCAGCATTCACTTTAACCAATTTACCATTTTCAGAAAGACTATTTGCCACTGATGGAAGAAACACTGCTCTCATGTTTCCATGGACAACAACTCCTTGGACAGTCTGAATCTCGGTGCAAGACACAACTTGCTTTACAAGATGCTGGAATTAAACACACCTCATAATACCCGTTATTTTGGCTTAGTTTCAAGAGATCCTCCATGTCCTACCCAGTTGGCATGGGATGAAGCCAAGCCAAGCCAGTGTTTAGGCAAGTAGAAGTAGCTATGGGAGGAAGATCTGTTTTGGAAAAAAGCTATGTCAAACACATCCAGAGGAGTGCCAAGAAGATGATCAGGGGCCTGGAGCATTTTCCCTATGAGGACAGGCAAAGAGAATTGGGGTTGTTTAGCCTAGAGAAGAAAAGGCTCCAGGCAGAGCCTGTAGCAGCCTGTCAGCATTTATGGGGGCCTACAGAATAGATGGGGAGGGACTCTTTGTCAGGGAGTAGGGATAGGATGAGGGGTAACAGTTTTAAATTGACAGAGGGTAGATTTAAATGAGATATTAGAAAGAAATTCTTTCCTGTGAGGGCGGTGATGTACTGGAACAGGCTGCCCAGAGAAGCTGTGGATGCCCCATCCCTGGCTGTGTTCAAGGCCAGGTTGGATGAAGCTTGGAGCAACCTGGGCTAGTGCAAGTTGACCCTGCCTATGGCAGGGTATTGGAACTAGATGGTCTTTAATGTCACTTGCAACTCAAATCATTCTGTGATTCAGTATCTGACTATTTTCTTTCCATAATATGAGGTAGAGCCTAATTTTAGGTACTGTTTATCTCAACAGGATCTTTTTGAATGGCAACACAGTTCTTTTAATTTTGGTAATTACATCAGGATAACTCTTTATAGCCACCTCCTTGCTGATTACTTGCTACCTTGCACGACACTAGGTTTTAGTAAAGAAAGCCACATGGAAAACAGTCTTTATCTTGGGGACCTTGGCAACGTAACCACATATCTTGAAAACAAATGCATTCATGAAAATGCCGCCACCTCTGAGTCAGCACACAAGCCCCACATCAGCACACAAGCCCCACACCTGTAATTTGAGAGCCTCATTTAACCTATCAACACTTGTATCTTTTCAGACTGATGAAACAGGAAAAGTTTCGACACAGCAGTAGGCTTTGCTGTCCCCTAGCTATAATCTGCTGAATTTGGGAATTCCCTTCAGAGTTGTTTCCCCTCTTAATGCTAATGGGCATGGCACAAAGACCATAGATTCTGCATTTACTCAGAAAAATTATTCTCCTATTGAGGAAAAAAATATGCAGTCCAAAAAGCAATGTAAAGATACTTGTTCTCAGCAGAACTGCAAAACAGCAAATCTTCAAATAAGCAAAAAAGTCTGATTTTTCAAAAAACCCACTTTAATTACTGTATGGTTTGTTCAGTTTTCTTTTGAAGACGCCTAACATATGGTATGATTTACACAACACTGGCAGTGAGCTTGAGACAGAATATTCAAATCTAACTGCAGAAGTATGCAAAACTTAACACTACACATCAAGATTGTCCTTCTCATCAGCTGAGTATGGCCATTTAAGTTTGCATGCATAATTCATTCCTATTGCTAAATATTCTTCAAATACTAAGAAATGTACTTTTTTTTTATTTTCATATGTACAGCTTGTCCTCGTAGCTGGTGACACTGAAGCCACCAAGGGACAGAGATCACTGGCTTCCTCAGGGCAGTCCCTTCCTTACAGAACTGCACTTACACTCCTGGCTTCAACAATCCCAACTGAAAGAAAAAATATTTTTATACAAAGGAAGTGGCACTTTTTGAGATGTAGCCTTCAAAGTGTGCAGCACACTTGCTCCAGCTGTGCGTCCCTCCCTCAAGGGTTTGTGCCGGTCCCTTCTGAGGCGCCCCAAAGCTCAGGCCCCCACATCTCTGTCAGTCATGGATCCACTGGGCAGCCACCTCTCTCAGCAATGGCAAGCAGGTTTGGCAAAACCCCTCAGGTGCCTGTTTTATTTCTAGAGCATCAAGGGAAGACGGTACAAACGGGGCCATGTACTACAAAATACTCCAACCTTTAATAATATCTCTCCTTTTCACATCACTCAGTGCCCCGCACCTCCCAATGCTGTGACCACGCTGTGTGTTCAAATACAGCATTAGGTTATTTCCTTCTCAGTAAAAGCACCTTAAAAACAGCAACAGAGGGTTTGTAAAACAAAGTTTGAAAAAAAAAATACCACAAGGGTTTAACTGAGAACCTCTTGTTCAGTTCTCAGGAGTTCAGAGAACCCAGTGGTTTCTTTTTTTGACAAAAGATAGTTTTAGTGGTGTAAGTTATCTGCACTCCTGTAGTGTTGGTGCAGCACTTCTCAGGCTCTGGGTCACAAGTAGGTCATAAACCTTCACGCAGCAGTTTGCAAAACAACTCTGCGCAGAGTAAGATGTTTTAGAAGATATCTGTACCTTCCTTGGTATGGAAAGAACTAAACAAAATCAGCACTGGAAAATGATAATAATTCAAAAGCTTTGCCTCATTATTTTGATTGCAAATGATAACTACTGTGGCAGAACTCCACAATGCATTTGTGATTCTTTTTTTCCCCCAGAGAGGTTAGGCAATTCTCAGATTTTTTCCAACAAGTTTAGAAGGCCATAAAAAAAAACTTGAAAACCACTGGTCTAGATGGCCTCAACATTAAGGCTGTCTGTCTGAAAACCTCACTTGCAGATTTTAACCAGGCTGATGCTGGGGATCCTGAACTAGAGGAGAGAAGAGGAAAATTGAGATCACAGATTTCCACTCATGTTGGTTTTAGAACCAATGAGACAAATTATGAGACAAAAAGGAACTCTTTATTCTGTGTTCAAAGCATTGAGATTTGTGATAAATACATATCATTAAGTATTAGACATGATAAAAGATTCAAAAAACACCAGGAAATAAGTGATTTGTGGCTTATATTTTAAATAGTGTCTACATAGTACCACCATTTTCATATTTTGGCTGTATTTACATTACTAGACACTTAGGGTGGAAGAGAAAATGCCCTAGTTTAATTCCTGTTAACCAGTGGGAATCTAACACAAGACTGCTTGCTGGGATGCTCCCCTGCACACAAAGACCTGACAAGGACAGATGCAGAAATACTCAGGCAGTTCCTTCCTGTGACCCATCCACCCAACACAGCCACGTGCACAGAGCAGCAGCAAGGCAGGAGTTGACTGTCTACCACAAGGCAGCATAGCAGCACAAACCTTAGCCTCATTTTTAATTCAAGACAAGAACCTAAATACACTTAAAATGAAATCTGGGCAGCATTTAGGAGCCGCGCTGAGGAACACATCCTCGGAATTGCTGTGCAGTCTTTTACACACCCAGAATTTGTGGGTGTCCAAGTGATGCCACTCAAGTTGTGCTGCCCATACCCAGCTTTGTTTAGAGCCTGCTGCCCTCTTCAGCCCCAACCCAGTTCTGATTTGGGACTCTCCAATTTGGGAGTCTCAACACGCTCTAACCCAGAGCACATCTCAAACAACACATGACATATACCAGTCTCAAGGAGGATTTCCTGCTGCAAACCTTACCCTCCCCTTCAAATTCATGCACTGCATTGCAAATAAATCAGTAAGTCAGTATTTAAAGCACTCAGCAGGACTCAAAGGCCTGCTGTAATTTCCTTACCAGACTGAGGGGACTCAGACATATTATCTCTTTTCCTCTCCCAGCAGACTCCTGCAATCCTGACCCTGCAGTCTGCTTGAGTCCTACAGACAGAGGATGCACTTTCTCCCACAGCTGAAGCTACGCCACTTCACCCAGACCAGGAATGAAAGCATCATTATGCCCAAACACAAAGGCCCTCAGCTTTTACTGGAGAGGATGACTGGGCTTTGATTCCTTCTGCATGTATCAGACATCATAACTTCTTCCTGTTAAGCACAAAATCCCTGGACTCTGATGCTGGACTGCCTGAGTGGCCAGGCTGCAGTGAATAAGGTCTCCTTGAATCTCAAATTTGTTTCTCCAGGAGAAATAGAAGAACGCCCGTCCCACTCTAGGGGAGCCTCATGACCAGAGCAGTTTCCGTATCAGTGCAAGACATAGACTTGATGACCACAAAAAGACAAAAGAATTGAGCTTTTGTTTTACTCATGCCCTTTTGCAGCCACAAGCTGCTTTCTTATGGACAGGCATTTCACCTCATGTTAGCCAGCTCTAGAAATCACTTTTCTTTCACATTGTGAAGACAAGGTTACAACACAAGTATTGCTTGCATCAACAGAACAACTTCCAATATTAAATTTCCACATACAGTCTCAGTTCTCTGTGTCATCCCAATTGTCTCCCAGTGAAGACAAACCCATTTTTGTTTCTGATATGAACTGACTGTACTAAAAAATTGCTTCATCTGAAAATTTTGAAACATCCTATGAAAAGCCATCCCACCATCCATAATGCTCCTCCTTCTTTGCTGCCATGGGAATTGCACTGAACAGGGAATATGCAGCTAAAATTCCCGCTGCAGGGGTAATTCTATACAGCATGCTGAGAGGCTGAGATCCAGAAAAAGAGCAGGTTTACAGAAATAAAATAAAATCTCATCTGATCTGGGATTTTTTATAGGATGCTGGACAAGAATAGAAGAACTCAATCAAATACCACTTTTTGTGCAACCCAGAAGGAAGACAATGAGTTCATAACAGGTGTGGGATTGCCAGCCTGCTTGTTACATCCAACAGTACAATTAAATCAACTGTACAACTGCTTCAGATTTGTTGGTGTCTTAATGCCTAGCCAAAGAAAAAGCTGACAATATTTCTGAAGATGTGTGCTTTCTTATATAAAGAATACCAAAATAAGGAGTTTCAGAGAGTAACATAAATCAAGAGGTCCTCTTGGTAGCATCAGAGTTAAAACATGTAACTTCAGTATATAATATTTCAAGTATTAGCAAGCAGAGATAATCAGATTTCAGTTTAATTGCTCCCTTTGTGAAAATACTTCATTAAATTAATTAACCGACTTATCTTCTCGGTGCACAATCCATTACTAATTCTAAAATTATTGATCTTTGTATTTGGAAGACATTGCTTGGCATCAAACTGTTTTTTGCAATTAGCATATGCTAGCAGGCTCAATAAAACCCAAGGACTCCTCTAAGAGATTACAAAATGAAAATATTCCTAAGGATGCTCAGAAATTACCGTTATGCATAGTCATCTTGAGCCTAGGCAAGGAAGGCGGTAAGAACTCCAGCAACTACTGACAGCACAAATCCCAAGTGAGCTAACTATGATAAAAGACTCTTTTCCCTTATCCAGCCAACACTGACCCATTTACTAACCAAGTTGCACCAGCAAGGGTCTTCATTTTGCCCTCCAAGCTCTACCTCACAGGTATATATATAAAAACTCACAGCATTCACCAAATCACACTGACTTTGTATTCCTTTCTCACACTCTACTTTGGAAACCACTCGTCTTAAAGTCTTCAAGTTCTGCACAAACAAAAAGTGATCATCACCAATTGTCAGGGAAGCTGTTGTGTAAGAGAAAAGCTTCCTGAGCTCCCACAGACTACACTGAGTGAAAAAGCCTGTTAAAATAGCACTACCAGCATTTCTACCAATTTACATAGTCACAAACAAAAAAGAAACCTTACTCTAGAGTAATTTGGGAAAAGTAACATTCAAATTTGCATTCTATCATTCAGGAAGTGGACAGGATGAATCAATCACATATTTCAAGAGCTGAAAACTACTGAAAAAATAGTGACTGGATCAGGCATACAAGGCAAAGCCTATATACAATGATGTTCCCCATATGCAATTTTTCATTTACACTACAAGGTAATTAATACAAGGCCCCCAGAGTTCCTCTCCTTCTCCTGCCTCTTCTAAACTACTCTTTTTACCCTCGCTTTCCATGCTTCCTTCATTTCTCCGCATGTGCCCTTTCCATGAACAATGACAGATTGGCACTCAGGTGGAATTGAGGCCTTTCACATAATTTCTTCCTACCTTAATTTTGTCAGTGTAGAAGTTTGTATGGTGACTGTAGGACTACAAGGGGCACTGGCCTTAACTTCTACAAGATGCACAGGCTTTTTTCTTCTTAAGAGAAATCCAGAAAAATCTCACCAGAACTATATAAATCTTTTCTTTGGAGAATAAACACCTCCAAGTTTTCCCAGGATACACATTGAAGCACCCAGTGCAAAACTGCAAATATGACATCAAGAGGTAAAGTGATGAAAAAGGCATGTATCAAAACAACACTCCTGTTGTTCAAAGATAACAAACAATAAAAGATGGAAATTCCTACTGTCCCAGCTCAACATAACCTCTCACCTTGACCTTGCCATGAACTGGTGTGGAAGATCCTCTCCCCAACAGCAGGGATGGGCATGGACCCTTCATTATGGCCTGGGAAGCAAAAAGGACAGAAGTCATCTACCTACAGGTCACTCATTCTGACCTGCTTGTGCACTGCTGAATGGTCACTCTACCTGCACCCACCAAAAAAAGCAAAGCCAGAGACCGCACGATCAAAACGCCAAACCGCCCTGAAAACAGATACCTGAACCCAAGCCAGCAGGAGAAAACTTCATTTTCTATAATTCCTTATTTCTCATTATTCTCCATGTGGCAAGTTAATCTTTTTCTAGTTGATATCACATTGAATTTGGGCGAGATATGCATCTTTATTTCATATGGATTTATACATCTGTACATAAAGTTCACTCATTACTGAAAGGGGGAAAGCAGTATTTCAGCAATTAAGAACCACCAAACAGCCCAAACCCTGTTTTTCTAAGCATAATGCCCATTCTTTTAGCTACATACAAACACAGAGATAAGAGTTCTTTCCAGCACTCATAAATAGATTATTACAACACGTAACTTTAGGGCAACATTGCTGTTCCTGTCTTTTTTCTCCAAACAGAGGACAGTGAGGGATGTGACCTGCACACACAACTACTGATTTATGCTGTGCTGACGAGAAGGAACTACACTGTCAGCAGGACAATTTCTCACGATTACAGTGTTTACTCGCCTCACCGAGACCAGAGTCCATGTTCTGAATGCACGAAGAAAAGCTGTGAACAGCTCAGATACAAGACATAACACATGTATAGCGTGTACAGGCTGAATGTCTCCTTTATGTAAAAGACAGATGACACATACTCTAATTAAAGGTTAGTCAAGGAGTATAATGACTAGAGGCCAAACATGAGAGATGGTAATCTTGATTACAGGTTGGTCAGAGAGATCAAAGTAATAAATTGGCTCAGTGTTCCTAGAAAAAACTTTGTGAATTTTTGATGAGAAGATTACTATGTCCTGAATTCCTTCTCCATCACTTGAGACCTTTTCTTCCCTTTAGACAGCCCACACAATGCAGACACTTGCTTCTTGTTCTCCTGCTCTGACCAGTGCTGAAACACTGATGAAATGGAATGAAATGTTACACAGTGAAGATTAACTTTGACCCATCAAACTCAATGGTGGCTTGAACCTTTCCTGGCCTGTTCTATCTGTACTCACTGAACTCCTCCACTGAGTGTGAGCCACAACTCCTTTCCCCTAAACTTCTCCTTGGAGCCCAGGCACTCTCTCCTTCACAGCCTCCTCCTGTACTAGGCCAGCAGCATCCACCACCTGCCTCAAGCCATCTCTTCCAGGATCCTATCCATACAGATCTCCTCCAGAGCTCACCTGAACTGACCTAGACCATCTCTTTCTTATCTCAGTCCTGCTCCACAGCAGTTTCCCTCACATCTCCAAACACCACCACATCCTTCACACATCCCCCTGACTCTTGTCCAAGAGCACAGAACTGAGCTGTCCTTCAGGCTCACAAGGGAACCCCTTAGTCCTCAGCATCCCCACAGCTCTGCTGCTCCACACTCTGCTCTCACACCCTGGTGCTCAAACAACCCCCATACTCAGGCTGCCCCTGCACACCTCAGGCCTTGTCACACCTGGTCATCCCTCAGTGCCTTTGACAATCCAATCTAATACCCTAGGACCACAATCCTCTTTATTCCCCTCTGCCAAACAAAGTGCCCTTCCTTTCCTCTTTCTCCAGTGACCTTCTGCAAAGCCCCAGGGGTCCCCCAACTCCCTGTAACAGCACAAGTGACTCCATCCATCTCCCTGCACCCCTTGCTGCAAGGATCACGCCCCCGCTCTTCTGCCTCCACAGCCATGGCTCATATCCAGCATCCTGCACCCCCAACAGCTGGTTCCACAGCTGGTCTCCATCCCAGCCCCTGACCTGCCTCCACTGCCAGGAAGTGGGGGGAGAAGGGAGGCAAGAAGGGAACAGGAATCATCTTCCCAGAAACTGATCTCCAAACCTCAGATGAAGAATGACCCCTGATTACCCTGGATTTTGAGATCACCTAGCTGAACTTTTGGCTTATGGCCTCCTGAAGCAAGCCTGAACAGATACTTTCATCAGCTAATAGGAAGCATTTTATTCTCTTAATATAAACCACTCCACCACATAGATTATTTTCTAGGTTAAGCAGAGAAACAGCAAGGAAAAAGGGGATTGAAAACCTGTTACTGTCTTGTTTTGTTGCAATGGTATGAACTACCTGTCTTCTCACCATTACAGACAGCAGTCACATAAGGATGCTCAGAAAATAAGTGCTTCATGTAAAAAGAAAAAAAAATAGTTACCAATATTTATTTAAAAGAAATACAGTGCAATAGTTCCCCCTACTGACAGCACAAAATCAGATTACTAATCAATGTTGTTTCCTGGGTGGTCCTCAATTACTAATTTGCTGTCTTGATGTGCTTATTCACATAAGCTAACCAGCCTCCTATGCTTGCTGAGACCTAAAGGATATGGGGCAGGTCTGAGCAAAGACTTGCCAAACTCTGGCTATATTTGTAGACTGACCTCTTTGGACAAAGAGCACCTCTGACAGTCAGTGTGGCCCTTAGTTCCCAACAAAATGCAGTGAAAATATTATCTTTCTGCTCTAGTGTCAGTTCTCTTGAGCCAGTGACAACTAGGTTAAACCAGGACCAAGAATAGCCACTTAGAGAAGTCAAATGCAATTTGGGGCTAAATGTGCTTCTGGTCACAAGCAGCAGCCAAATCATTCCTCCAGCCTTATACACCTAGCTTTCATTTCTGGGTTGTAAAGCTACTGTGATTTTGCACTCTGGTCATTTAGCAAAAAAATAAGAGGCCGGAGAAAATCTTCTAGTACATTATATCCTCATCTCATTTGGGAAAATAAACTCGAACAAATATGCAATGATAAAACATAAAGAGTAACAGAACTAAAGAGAATCTACTGAAATATGGAGTTGACCACACAAAACCATAAATCAGGATTTTTGTCAACTCCTGTTATAATCCTTTCTCTGTACAAATGCACCTGAAAATCTGCTACATGCTATTAAAGATAATGCCAAATCTCATTTTAAACAGGTATGGCAACTATGTCGTCTACCCAGCCAATATTCAGACATGGCTCAGTTGCTGACACCTATATATGGTCTTCTAGAAGTTGCCTAAAGCTCCTCACCTCACTTCTAATTCTCCCTCTGTTCTGTCTAGAAAACATAAACATGCATCAGTAGTGACACACACCTTCCTCTTAACTGCAGCACCTGGCTTTTTCCCTTGAACGAGGCTGCACATTCCTCCCAGTGCACAGTGTAATACGCTCAGTCAGCTCCCTGGCAGGTTCTGAGTGTCTCTTACTCCAGGTTGGCACAGCCTGGCACAGAAAAGCCTTGCTCATGGCTGGGGTTCCTGGTAAAGACAAAATATGACAAAGCAATAGTTTAAAGGATTTGCTTTAGGGCAGATTGCAGCCACTTTACATCACACCAAAGCCATGATCCTACCACTTGAGGTGAGATGGTTTTGAAATGGTCATAATTTAGCATTTTTCACTCACTTTGGTTTCAGTAGTGTTACATCTGAAGTTATAGAAGTCCTCTTTCTACTAATGTACTTCTTTGGGGCAAAGATACTTGGGACATGTCTCTGTTGCTGTTTGCAGAGATGATATTGATCATTAACCCCTTAGGACAGAGATCAAATCTTTCCTCTTGGAGGGAAGCTCCTGCATCTCAGGTACTACCTGGAATAGGGAATGCTGCAGAAAGCACTCTCTACAACTACCTGAAAAGAGGTTGTAGCCAGGTGGGGGTCAGCTCCCTCTCCCAGGCCACCAGCCACAGCATGAGACGACATAGTCACAAGCTGCACCAGGGGATGTTCACGTTGAACATCAGGAAGAAATTTTTCATGGACAGGGTGCCTAAGCATTGGAATGGACTGCCCAGGGAAGTGGTGGGGTGGAGGTGTTCCATAAATAACTTGACTGTGGCTCTGAAGTTGATATGGTGATGTTCAGTCAAAGGTTAGACTCAACAATTTTGTAGGCGTTGTCCAACCTCTACGATTCTAAGCCACAAGATGCTTTGCCCAACTCCTCCAAGAACTGCCCTTTGCCTTTTCACTGGCCTTCATTGACCAGAGCTGGGGCAGTGGGGACACCAGTGCCTCCATGGCTTTTGGGGGAACAGCAGAACCCTAAGTCCCCAGGGATGCCACTGGTCCCCCAGCGTGGCGGGATCCAGCCCTCTGCCCTCACAGCACGAACGGGAAATATTTGCGTATTTTTCAGCTTCCTGAAAACAAACAGCTTTGCCCGGGTAAGTGCCTGGAGCGGGGCTCCTGCGATGCCCGGCAGGGCCGCGCCTGGCTGTACGCTGTGCCCAGAGCATCCCGGGCGCCGCGGGGCTGACGCACAGGAAGGCGCTGCCGGGGCCGGGGGCGGGCACGGCCCTTAAAGCCCGCGGGGCGGGGGCAGCGGCGGCAGCGGCGGCGCTCGGCCGGACCGGCACAGGCAAGTGCGGCGGGGGGCGCGGGGCGCGGCGCACTCGGGGAGCGCCGGGAGGGACGGGGCGCGCACCGACCCTCGGCCGGTGGGAACGGGCTCCAGGGCCAGCCCGGCAGCCGGGAGAGCCCCTGGGCATCCGAAAAGCGGGGCTGGTTTACGCTGTGCGGAGTGCGGCTGGACACAGCTGCGTCCCCGCCGGCACGCAGCACCCGCTGCTGCCAGCCGCCTTACGGTAACAGGATGGCTTGGGGGGGAAGGGCCTTAAAGACCCTTAAAAGTGCCGTTCCAACACCCTGCCGTGGGCAGGGACACCTTGCACTGGAGACCAGGTTGCTCAGAGCCCCGTCTAACCTAGTCACCAACACCTCCAGGGATGGGGCATCCCCAACTTCCCCGGGCAGCTTGTTCCCAGTACCTCGCCACCCTCACAGTAAAGAATTTTTTTCCGATGTCTAACTTCAACCTACTCTCTTTCAATCTGAGCCCATTCCCCCAGTCCTCTCACTACATGCTCTTGTAGACTGTTTCCCCATCTTTCCTGAAAACTTACTTTCCGTTCCCTTCAGGGGACATTCGCTATGAGCTACAACTGCCCGACATTCTCAGCTGTCCTTGTGGAACCTTTTGCGCAAAAGGAGCATGGGTTGTACCGAGCACGTCACAAAAACCCCAGGGACAAACCCTACCTGTGTGCTTTGCAAGAGTTTATGCATGTGAGCATCCCTGTAACTTACACGGCAGGCTTAAGGGAGCTGCAGGCTGGACAAAATCTTGCCTTTTTTTACCTGTGTTTTTGTTTGGGTTTGGTTTATTTTGCTTTAGATAAAAATATTAAGTTTCCTCACTAATGTTTTTAGGATATCATAATCACCAGAATTCGCTAGCAGTTACAATAAAAACTCCCACCAAAAGCAAACAGACTTAAAAATCTGGTGAGTTTTTTTCCTGAGTTTAAGTTCAGGAAAAAAGTTACAGTCAGACTCAGTGATCCTGGAGGTCCCTTCCAAATCTTAACAATTCTGTGATTCTATTATACAAATTATTAATGCATTATGATTTGATTCCTTGTATGTATCATCAAAAATAAGGTTTGGGATTCCTTGTAACTGTCAATATAGCAACACAGCGAAACACTCCTGTGCCTAATTCCTTCTCAGCAATTTGAAGAAATAAAGTAAATATTCAGGCAATATTTTTCCCCTCTCAGAATGGAAATAGTAAAGGGAAGGGAAATGTCACTGGGCACATTTCCACTGATCTTATATATATATATATGACGGTGTCCTTTATACCACACACAGAATCATCCCATCAGGCTTTGTTAAGGAGAAACTAAAACCTGTCACTTTTACTTTTGCATGAGTAAGTACTTAGGACTCCATTAAACCTTGAGATGCGTTTTTTTCCCCCTCTGACTTGAAAAAATGCAAGATGAAGGACCACAGTATTAAAAATATGATGTCTCTTCTATTTGAAACTGTTGACATTCTGAAACTACGATTCAGAACTGGAAGTAGAAAAACTGCGTATAAAAAGGTCAGCTTTCCACAAAAATGTCCATTTTGATGAAATCTTGTCTTTTTCTTCAGGAAAAGTTTCTATCAAAAATGTTCCAACAGATCCATAATTTGTTGACCCACTTCAGCCTTTAGCCCTTGAATGGGGCAACATCTTATCTTTAGTCTGTTCTGCATTGAACACATCACAGTGAAAATGGTGTTTTCACCAGTGGGATCAATACTGACAGGGTGCGACCCCAGAGAATGGACTCTCTCACGAGTGGAGGGAGTCACTCAGGATGAGGTGTTCTCGTGCAGAGTCTGCTCACCCAAAATAACCTCTTTTGACCATGGAGAGGAGCAGGTATTAATTCAACCCCCCCTAAAATCTAGAACAACCAAGTTTCTATCTCCAGCATCTCAGTTATCAGGCAGAACTTACTTGGGATAGTTTTTCACTAAGAATTTCAGATTCTGTCATCAAGTGGTGCTACTTTTGCCTGTCTTATACTTTTCATATGACTTTATGCTTATTTTTTTTTCCCCTTTCTGTAACATCAAACATAATTCTATGGCAATTTAAAATAGAGAAGATGTACTAGATTTAGGTTGTAAAGCAGTACTCTCCAAACAGAAAACGTGGGGCTTTAGGAACAGCACAGCAACACACAACCATTATGGCTTTAGGAAAAATTTGAGTGGTATGAATTCACCCAGCAGAGTACAAAATCATTGCTTTCTACTACTCTTCAATAAGAACAGTCCTGCCTGGGTTTGAAGAGTACAATCCTAAATTTCTTCTCTTGATGAGAAATAGTGTGTAAATTTTGCCACTTTATAAGCATAAACTACTACAAAACATTTACATAAAGGAAGGGAATTGACAGAGGTGCCCATTCAAGTCTAAGAGCCAAAACTTCTTTAATGGGCTTGCTCACTTTTCTCCCTCTTCCCTTTAACTGATTAAATTTACTCAAATACCATTTGTTTTGCAAGACAGAATAACATGTTAAATCATGTAAGATCTGCAATGAAAGTAACTGATTTATGCAGTTTGAATTAGTAATTCATATTAACTTTCCAATGGCAAACATGTTTAATTCTTTTCTTTTGCAGTATGTCCCA
The DNA here is from genome assembly GCA_013397795.1 of Orthonyx spaldingii. NCBI lineage: Eukaryota > Metazoa > Chordata > Aves > Passeriformes > Orthonychidae > Orthonyx > Orthonyx spaldingii. Next base: position 1,656,275 of record VZTJ01002870.1, on the reverse strand, counting down.
ATGGAGTCAAGTTCAACAACTGGAAATAAAGTTTTTGGAGCAAGTAGACCAGTTCTACGATGACAACTTCCCCATGGAAATCCGGCACCTACTAGCACAATGGATAGAAAGCCAGGACTGGTAGGATTTCATTTATTCTGTCTCCTATTATTTCAATCATGAACAATTCTTTTGTTTTCTGGCAGGCTTTAGGGTGCTCGTTTACGAACTGTGCAGGTATCTACACTCCAATAATACTATTTCACTAGTTATGGATTTTGCCATTTAGACTTAAGGAATATTGGGAGGCGAGGTTTCACATTTGAACTTACTCCTAAACAAAATCCAATAAAAATGGATTAAAAAAATAATGCAAGTTAATTTTCAATGGAGATGTTATACATTTACCTCTTGCAGCATAAAATTATTCTCTTGTCCAAAACTGCACTTAAAGGTGGATAATTCTGGGGAACAAGCCAGCTGTTTACAGGAACCCTTCTCTAGGAGGTCAATTTATGCACAAATTTGGATTCAATTCACTTGATAGTTACATTAAGAAAATCCAAAACTAAATGCCAGAAAAAAATTTATATTAATCGTACCAGAAAGATGTAGCAGTGCGCAGACCACCGAGGATCCACTGGAGCTACTGAGGGCTGGACTCGGTGGACCAGAGGAGTCCAGAGACGAAACAGCAAGATACAGAAAGAGACATCTGAATTTTTCAAGCTAAATCCACAGGACTATTGCTGGGCTATTGTGCAGGAGAGAAAAAAAAAAATCTGTTAAGGAATGTAATCTTTCCTTACAGTTTATGGCTCCATATTTATGGGGTTGTGGCAACATGGGTAACGTTACAATCTCCTTTTTGCCACACTTGGAGTGCACAGGTGTATCTCAAACAGGCACCTGCCATTTGTGAGGCAAGGAGAGAGGCTATCCTAAGGACAAGGATGCCATGCTGACCAAACTGTTTCCTCCTCCGTTTTGCTTGCTAATGCTGTTGCCCTGCACATACCAAGCTGTGCCATGAGCAGCAGAACCAGTAAAGCCTGGCTTTGCCTGTGTCCTATGTCCCCTACATACCCTTCACCAGTAGCCTCTGAGTCTTCCTGTATCCCCAAATAGTTTGGCTGGGGGAAGGCTCATCTGGTGCCTGGTGTGAAGAGATGTATCTGCTGCCTGGCCATCTGGCTGTTGCCTCCTGGAGCAAGTTATTGCTGCCGTTTTCCTCAGTGGAGGCGCTGATTTGGATTCCTTTCTTCTACCAACCTGCCAGATTTCCATGAAATTTGTAAGAACATTCTATCTTTTGGACTTCAAGTCTGTTGCCAGCTTTGTCTGAAACCGGGCAGCAAATTCAGAAATTATATCTGTGTGACTGAGTGAGAGGGACAGTTTGCATAAGCCCCATTTCCTCTGACAAGTGAGCTGGAAGTATTTAAATATTCACTGGACCAGAGACTAGAAAACCCTGGTTGTCTCCTCTGGCTGACTCTACTGTCTATGCTAACACCTCCCTCTCTTTTTATAGGTGTATATCTATAGGAATATAAAAAACTCCCACAAAATCATAAAAATCGATTATTCACAAACTCTAACTATATGCAAGTCACCATGTACTTAGTCTTTTTTGCTGCCTAGATTTCTGAATAGATTATCATTTTCTGTACTGCTAGATTGGCACATCATACAACATTTTAAACATGCATGGTTGTTGTTCACTGATTCTTTAGGGAGGCTGCAGCCAACAATGAAGCAATGGCAATGATCCTTTTACAGAATTTGATAATACAAGTGGACGAACAGCTGGACCGGGTTTCACAGGAGAAGAATCTGCTCTTGATACACAACCTGAAAAGAGTCAGGAAGCTGCTGCAGGTGGGTCATTACTTCAAGTGACAAATTGCACTGCACACTCTTACTGGTCTCTGGAGGTACTGCTTGAGCTCTGTCGAATGCAGTTTGTTCCAATGCCCAGCTCAGAGCTGCCCTGATTGCCGTAGACTCCCAGCAGCTATGAGAGCCTTCAAGAAGATAATTCAAAATAACAATTCCACTGTCTGTCTGTGGAACAATAATTCCTATTTCAATGCATGCAGCTTGGATACAAATGCTGTGACTTCTTAGCTCTGTGCATATCTGTGTTTCACTGAGCTCTTACAAATAAGACTGTATAGTGCTCATGTTTATTACAAATGTAATTACCACCTTTCAGACACCTACAGATATTTAACTATGGAATAAAATACATGCTTGGGGCTTAAGGCAGCACCATGAAAAAGGAACCCCTGTAAATCATTAGCATGCTTGCTGTTTTATGCTTTTCTGAGATTATTTGTTATGAATTACTTCAAGGATTTACTGTTAGGCTTCTGCAAAATGATATTTATTTTGATTGGCTGAATGTTTCTCTAATAATTGTTTATCTAAGGCAAGGATTCTCAGAGTTCCACTTCATTAGTCACCTACTTCCTGACATCTATCTGTCTTCTGCATAAAGCAGATATGCCATTGAGTTTAATGAAAGTTTGGGGTTTTTTCTCTTCTTTGACGTTCTTTTCCATAAGTACTTAAATGATAATTGCATTGCTTGCAAAACAGTTTCTTGAGACATATATACATATACAAACACACACACTGGCCTGGAAAATCTTAGCATGACTTTGTCAATTATTTTGTTCTCTTTATGGCTGTGTCTTTCTCCTCTTTATCCCTAGTGGTGGCCTCTTAAAAACATGACACTATTTCCATTGCAACCACTTTTTCACCCTATCTTATGCAAGCAGCCTCCTGTAATTTAAAAATAAAGTCACTTTTTGTTTCTTTTCTCGGTTTTGTAGCAGCACTTTTCATAATTTCAGTACTCTTCAAACACCAGATTTACTGAACTGCAGAAATCCTGTTGTTTCCATGATGGTCTTGCCACACTTTGCCACAAAGCTGTATCACCTTAGTAAAGGATTCTTCCACAGTGGCATATGCCTGAAAATAGCATTTCAGGCCAAGCAGTTGTACTGGTGTATTCCTGGCTTAAAACAGAGTGCATTTATGATTATACCATCATAATGTGCACAGACAGAAGGACTAGTATATATTTGCATACAAGCTCTACAAAATTAAAGCCTCTCATTGTTGTTCCTTCTGCTGTTTGCACCGTTTATTTTATTCTAAATTTTTTACCAAAACTTGATGCATCAGCTCTGCATACTCTGCCAAATTGGGCACACCAAGCCAAGCAGTCAGGCCCTGGGTGAACACACATGAGTTCATGTAATAACCAGTGTGAAAATGGCTTGAATGAAAACCTTTTCATTTAAGTCCTGTCAGGTTTGGAAATTATTATCATGACATGTTTCAGGGAGAGCACAAAGCAAAGAGGCTTATTCCAGAAAGGCAAGAGGAGGGGAGTTTTAAGTGATTTGTGATTAAATAGTTTCTCAGGTGCTAGGGTCTAAGTCACAATTCCAGAACAAACCAAAATGCTCAGGCATCCCCAATACAGCTGAACAGCGTTATGAACTCCTTGAGAGGACATGTGTGATGCTGGAATTATACTGCTTATAAAAAGGGATCTGAATCTTCAGCATTGCAGTAGAATGTTTGCAGGTGAGCAAAAAAAACCAACCCAGCAGCTCTCCCCATCACTAGTAATGTTGACCTCTGTTCATTGCATCAAGACAGCACATAACCTGAATTCAGACAAAAAGATACCCATTCACTTTCAAAATACACATGTAAACCACCAAAAACTGGATGGCACTTTCACTCTTGGAGCTTTTCCTGATGTTTAACACTATCACCCACAGTCTATATTCTGACTTCTAAAATAATTAGAATAGACTAGAGTAGGACCACGCTCTTGCAATGTTTGAAGCTTGTTATTGTTGGATAAGAAAAATAACTTATACTGCCTTAAGAAATCTGTGACACTAGAATTTTTGACTTTTGTGTAAAACACTATGTTACAACTTTTAAGTTATAGAACATAGAAGATAAACACATAAGTTATAGAACGTAGAAGATTTTCAGCCAAAGTATAGGCTGCATGTTCTGTAGAGCTGCACAGGCAGTCTCCTGCTTCAGCTCTTAAAATTATTTCTTCACTTACTAGGAAAGTACATCAGTAAAGAAATGCTATAGTAGTTGAAATCAGCTGACAGCCTATCCTTGTTATCAACTGTCAAGTGTTATTAATGGATTATGAACTGACCATGACACAGCATGGACAGTATGCTCTGTAATGTTCTTAAATCTGAGTATGCAAATTACCTAATTATGGGTCTAATCCTTTTTTAATGCATCACTGGTTGCATTTTATTGCTGAATATATGAGAAGATTGGAAATGGGCATTTGGCTTCCCACCCAAAGCTGGAAGCCCTTGCAGATACCTAAGTCTGCAGTTTGGGCTAGTTTGTGACAGTTTCATGACACAACACCCGAAAAATGTGACTGATGTACAGAGTAGAATGCCACCGTCCCTTTTGTCCCAACACACCTCCCAGGGAAAAGTAGGCTGGAATGGTACGCTGTAAAACTCATGAGATTTTTCACTGACTGATGAAGGAAAGACTGGGTTCCTAAATAGGGGAGGAAGCTGCTTTTGTGAACATCTTTTCCTCTCTGGTGACTCTGTGAAGAGTGTTGGTTTGACTTTCTCTGAAGCTTGGTTACTATGAGCCCACCTTTATCTCTGCTTCGCTCTCTAGTGCAAGCACTTCTTTGAAATTTCACAGTTCCCTCCTCTTCCTTCCCCTCTGAACCACACACAGATGTACAGACCCATGTGCATCATGCACACACACATAGCTGTCCAACCTCAATACATGATCTGGGTAAAATGTTCATTATTTTCGGCCAAATTGTGTCACCCTATTGAGTAACACTCGACAAACTAGATAATGCTGGAAACCAGCACTTATCACTATGGGCACAGCATAGTATGTTGAGCTGTGGTAAAGGTTCCTAAACACTATGACATTAGCCACAATAAAAGAAAATTCAATTAGCGAACACACAAAAGCTATTCGAAGGCAGTCTACAGTACTTGACAAAACACAGAATGAGAGACTAACATTTAATCAGAAACACAACTGGATGGTTTGTGAAGAGCAGCCTTAGAAGAGGAAGCAATGCACACTTAATAAGTGGCCTGTGCAGCTGTTTTCTAGACAGACAAGGACACCTTAGGATCAAGATTCCTGGTGCTGTTACTGAGTCTGAAGAGCAGTATGTCTAGGCGTCTCCAGCACCACAGCCAAGCACACCTCACGTGAAAGCTCTCCCTGAGATTTTTGTTATAAAATAGATAAAATCTTCTAGCCTGACTGTTAACTGAAACCTCTTTACATAAATATGTTGTTCTGTGAAAATAAGAACGGAAATAGTGAAAGAAGAGAGAATTTGCCTGCCTCATGGTTGCAATACAAAGTTTCGGGCAGCCTTGAGCACTATGACGGGCAGAGTAGAAGTCCAGGCAGGAAGGTGGATCTGCCTGGCACCCCTGCTTTCAGAACACAGGGACCATCCCTTTTCTCTCACCATTAGAGAAATAATTATGTAACAGGGCATTCCTGCTTTGACTGCTTACATTTCAAAAATTATCTGCAGGCAAAAAGAAACACTGATCAGGAAAAATGTAATTTGAAAAAGTTATAAGCACTTGAAAATAGTGTTGAGAAATTTCGCTAAGCAGCTGTAGTCACTGGCTAGCTCTCTGTAATTTGCTTCTCTGTTTCTTGCTTTCATTGAAACATCTCTTCTTGACATTAATCTGGTATAAATGCACATATTGTATTAAAATCAGGGTCACCATTTTAGGTTAAAATCCTTCATATTTGCATCTTACATTATTATTACTTCTCTAGTCAGTAAATTGGATTCATCTTTTTAGCACAGCAGTCTTTTGTTGCTGTGCTCTTCAGCAGGAGACAGAACAGCACAGTCCCTTTCTAAGGTTAAATTCTCTGACCCTCTTCCTACAGAGCTCCTGCTCCCCCCAACAGTAGTTTTGGAAAGGGAAGAGGGAGAAACTGTCCGGAGGCAGTGGGGAAAGAGCAGGGAAACTATACCTATAGTTCTTTCTCCTTCTTAAAATCTAGATGGAGAAAAGCAAAGCAGATTAGCCACAAGGAGATGGTTTGTGCTGTTGTTATGACAACAAAACGTAAAGGGCAGATGCTAAGCTTTGAAGAGCTGCCTAGCACTTCTAGGAACCACATTGCATATGTAAGAGTCTGCATGACCTTGACCCGTGGACAATTACATCCTAGTTTTCAGAAGGAATGTTTTTATGTGACAGTGTACCTGTTCCTGAGGTCAGCTCCTGTGCAGAACATGAGTAGATTTAGTGCACAGAGACGACTGGTGAAATGCAGAGACACTCATGTAAGACAGGCACTGCCCACATTCCTGACTCACATGCCAAAATCCTGGGTTAGGGGAGCGCAGCCAGGCTGCAGTGCAGCCGGGAGCCAGGGTAGAGGAGGCTCAGAGGAGCCTGGGAAACGAGATGGGCACTGTGCCCCAGTGTCCCACCGCTCCATTTAGGAATGATACTGGTGGGCATCTGCCTGTTCAGCTCAGGGATGTCCTTTTCCCCCACATACTCCAAGCTGGAAACCTGGAGCACTCCTGAGGTGCTTCCTACACAAGAAGTAGCTCCGTAGAATGCAGCCTGGCCCAAGTGTGGGTTCAGATGAGCTCTCAGGAAGAGCCACTGTCTGTGCTGTGCTCTGTGATGGGTGCAGGACAACCCAACCAGGACAAAAGCAGAAATTCCCGGAATCATCCTACTCATAACTGAAGCCCTTATTTATGCACTAGTCTCAAGATAAGTTCTGAAAGCAATCCCTTCTCATTAATGGCAACATGCATCTGTGTCACTTCACTGTTTATGGTATTCAGGGTGAAATCTGATTACATAAATCTTCCTTTATAAAAGTGAAATAACAGATTGCAGGAATAAGAAGGGCTTCTCTGCTCATTTACCATTGAAGCCTGAGTTAATGAGTGTACTGTGTGCTCTGGGGAGCAATTTGCTGTAAATTATGTACATTCATGAAATTCATTTCATTCTCACAGCAGATTCTTCAGTATTGGTGAACTTTACCCATTCCCCAGCCCTGCTAGAGCATAAGATGAGGGGAGTGAGGGCAATGGGATTATGCCTGAACGAGTAGGGCACACACACCATTAACACCTTGTTGTCTGCTTACAAAGGGAGAGGTCAGGCAGAGGCCCCAGATCTGCTGATTCACACCAACCAGTTATACAAAGACAAACTTTTGGAAGTTATAGTAAGTAGTTGGGAAATATTACTTTAATTACATTACTTTCTCCTACACAGCTCTGGCTGTTTTTATGGAAAGGTCTGGAATAGCATCTGAAAGTATCTTCTGTCATCTAAAACAATATATATTAACATTAAGGCACTTCTTTCCATATAAAATTCACCATTTCTATGTAGAAAAACAAGTACATCTTTACATTATGCTACTTAAAACAGTAACACAGCAGAGCATTCCTGATTCAGTGTCATGTTCTTGGTTATAATGCCCAGTTTGTTTCGATCTGCGATGGGAACTGAACTTCACTGTGCTTCTCCAGATAGAACGAAATGAACATATAAGGGTTCCTTAGTTCAAGTTGTTTACAAAAGCCTCCGTGCCACAAAGGAACATGCATGAGGAATCCTAAGATTATTTATGTTAGTACATCAAAGAAAGTGGACAAAATAGCATTAGATCTGAAACAGGACATTCCAGTTGGTGCTCAACAAACACTTCTAATAAGCCCTGTACTGCGAAACAGTTGCAAGGAGTGGAAACAGCCATTGATGTTTATGTTGCGGTTTCCTGTTAAAGCTTACAAAAGGGTGAGAATGGAACAAAATAGAGAAAGTTCCTAATAAACCATGGAAGATCCATTTCAAAATGTTATTTACACGTATTTAACACTCGTGCAGCGTGCCAGAGCAGCAACTCAACAAGCTAAAGCAGGACATGTGTTTTGAACCAGCGTGTCCTGCTGTCTAACACAATTCAGATTGTGTTAGACTGCTCCCAGTGAATTTTTCAGTACAACTATTAAAGCTGTTTACAGAAAATTTTGGCGTGCAAATGGGAAACCCCACGCAGAAATCTGTTTGCTGCAGCAGCTAGGTGTCTGCTTCTAGAAATTGCAGCCTGGTGACTGCACGTCAGCTAATAAAGGTTTTTAAAATGGTTGAGACAAGACTGAAAAAGGCTACTTGTTAGAAGTAAAATATTTGGGGGTTTCTAGTTATTATTTAAAGAATGCAACTCTAAAAGTTTATAAATGTTTCCATTTGGTTTTGTAGAATGAAAAAGAGTTAACTCACAGACAGAAGTAAAAATACAAGCAAACTAAATAACCTCTTGTGGGCTTTGTTTGTTCTGAAGTATTAAGAGTCCAGTGGCAGTTGAACATCTGCCTGAGAGATTAGTTAACAATACTCAGGTCTTTGTGCCCAGAGGAGGAGGGGGTGTGGGGATCAGTCCTCTCTGTTCTCTGATGTTTTACCCTTTTTCATAGGGAACATGGTATTTTTCTTTACTTTCAAATAAATTTCATTTAAACAAGAAATGATTTATTCTCAAATAAATCTCAAATAAGAAGCATCACTACATTATTCATCCCTCCCTGTCTGTACAGTTCTACTGTCTGATGATGATTTCTACAGAAATGTACTTTCTGTAGCTGTATCTCACCCTACCTGCTCAGAAATCTGCTGTTTCTATTGAGTGTTTTTAGTGGCTGCTGGGAGGGACTCAGCAGTGGAATTTGAGGGGTAGAGAAAAAGACCTTTGCCTTCACAGCTTATTCACTGTTTTTACAACTTTGCCTATAGCAATTTAGTTGCACATGCCCTAAAAAAATTATTATCTTCTGGAAGTTATGCATTATACACTATGAGAAAACGACAAGACTACAGACCTGTGTATTAGGACTTCCCCCACATCATAGGAGTTTTCTAAAACAATTAGGTTGCCTTTAAGTTCTCTCACATATTTTGAGAGGGGGAAGGGGAAATCTAAAAATAAAAGTACAACAAGAGCAGTCTAAATAGATAGTCACAGGTACTTCCTCTCGAAGACCTAGATAAAACAGAGACATCTTTCTAGTAGAAGAAAAATTTTTGGTAAGAATACTGCCTGTTTAATTACAAGCTTTAAAAAACCTCCCAAGCACTTAACATTTATCAGGCTAACACAAGGACTGACTCTTTCTTTGTATTCTGTTGTTGTCTTCATTACACTTTCTGCCTGGATGCATAAACAAAGGCAGAAAACAAATCAAGGCAAAGTGTTATTTCTCATATTTGAAGGTGAAAACGGGAAATATGTATGTACAGCTATGCCTTCCCACCCACACATTCGAGATACACAACTAAACCAAATCTTTCTTTCAAAAAAATAAAATGATAGACAAAAGGGGGTTTTTTCTCCCTGTTTTTGATTTTATGGAAGATGAGATACTTGCTTATCCAGAAAGATGCTGAGTATCAGACTTAGTAAAATAATCATATCACAAGTGAGCAATAGGGAAGGAAATGTATTTTTGCTTGACTTTGTATTGCTGTTTCCTATCTCTTCTCCCTTCCATCACCTTCTTAAATATTCATTCAATAGGAATAAAACTTCAATGGTCATACTAGCTAAATCTGGCTTGCCTCCAAGCAGATCTCCTATTGTATACAATTAAAAAACTCAAGAAGGGTTTTAGGGTTTTCTTCCTAGCAGAAATGAGAAGAAATACAGCTGATGGTTTTGATAGTTTAAAAAAAAAAAAAAAAAAAAAAAGGAAAGAAAAAAGAGAAAAGGAGAGAAAACCCAACCAAATTTTGAAGTAATTTTCAGAATTGGAAAGCACCAAAACCTACTCAAGCCCTTTTTTAAGGTCACCTTGAAAACATGGAGATAACCAGGCAAACCCAACATCAGAAACTTTCTAAAGGTTTCACAGCACATCCAGTCCCCTACTTTAACCACTGGAAAAAGAATCAGTTGCTCATGTAGTGCACATCCAGTATTCACTGACAGGAGTATACAGAGACCTTTGACGCATGAAAATGTTAGTGTGGCTGGGAGTGATCCACTTTGTGATGGAACTGCCCACAGGAAAATCAGCTAAAATTTGAAAAGTTTAAAAAGTGGGAAGAAAAGAAGAACAAGAGAATGCTTCTGGTCTAGATTTCTTAATTTCTCTCATAGTAAGCAGTAAATTCCAGACACTAAAACTGACAGTTGTTTGGTGTTCTTTTTGAAAGCACATGTATTTTAAAATGTCATAATATGTATTTTAAAGTTTCTCCATGACCTTGCAACTTACAGAATCAAACCTTGCACTTCCCCAGAGACTGTTTAATGCACCTTTAACATACTCCAAACAGTTCAAGCTGTTTTAAAATTTAGCTAAAGGGCATAAACGCGTATGCTATAGTGTGTAAACTGTTTCTGCAGAAATGCCTCTGTTTTTCTCCATGATCTAGTAAGATACTGTCACAACAGATGTCCCTGGAGTAGAAAGAGTGCATGTCGGGTAGCAGTAGGAAGGTTTTCTCCAAGGAAATGTCATTAGCATTCACAGAAAACTGTCACCTGTTCAGAATGAAAGTTCAAGTTCCCCTGTTTGCTTAAATTTAGCATCATGCTGGTAGTTCTTGAGAAGAAGCCAGTCCAAACAAGATCATTTGTTGTTTGTTGTAACTCATGACATGGAAAGATCTTATCGGAACAGAAGAGAGGAGAAAGAAAACTTCGAAAAACAACAGAATTACAGTAATATTAACAGATATTTTGATTTCAAACTTCAGAAGAAAAGTGAAGCCTCAATTTCTCTTTGTTGGTATTTATCAAAACACAATTATAATTTTTCTCCTTAAGTATTTAAACTTATTACTACAATTTTGCATAACTACACAATCCTCACTCTTTCTCTCCTGGCTGCTAGTGTTCGTGTCACACTAAGTTAGGATTCTCCCATCTTAAGCCATTTTTGGTTATAATTCTTTAATTTTCAAACTTTTACTACTCCTTTGTTGATAGGAGATAATTTTCAATTAGTCATTCAGAAATCAAGGTCACGTTGAGCAAATTCTGCCCTCAGCCAAAGACAAAATGGACGTGCAGAACAACAAGAGCTGGCAGTAGATGAATAATAAGGGAGTACCAAGTGGTGCATTCCAAAGTGTAATTACAGCTGAGAAGTATAAAAGACAGGCAGAAAATTTTTAGTGTTATTATTTTTCCAGAGTCAAGCACGTGGTTATTGTGACTTTTAGTAGCTATTGTTATTTAATAAGTTGCTACTTAATAGGAGATATTTAGTGTTACTGTTTATTTCTCAGTTTATTACTGATGAGTTTCAATCCATCTGCTCCCTTACTGCAAAAGGGGCTGCTCCAGGAGCACAGGTGGCAGCTGTCTGTTGACCTTCTTGGCATCTACTCGAACTGAATCAAGTTGAAGAAGAACCAGCCAGCCATAAGTATGGGAATCACTACAGACACAGGTTGTTGTGCAGGAGAGATGAGTTAGAGAAGAAAGAAAGAGAGGGGGAAAGTGAATTTCCACTCCATCTCTTGATTCAGATGGTTTTCTCTTAATGAAACAAAGAAAAGGAGAGAAAGAAAGAGTTTTTGAAAGTTTTGCATATGAATAGTGTCTAGAAATGCTAGGAAAGTCCCTAATAACTGGCATCCTTTGTGGGGAATTTTAACACATTCCACTGTCAGAATTTTTTTTAAAAGCCTCTTCTACATAAATACATTTTTCCAGCTCCAAGAGGGGATATTTATTTCTTCTTGTCTTGGTTAAATAGCTTTTGTTTGACTCCTTTAAACCCTTGTAGTGCTGGAATTCTGTTGGGCAGTGGTAAGCCAGGACTAAACATTCCTCAGGCTACCTTTGTAGCTTCAGGTACCAATGTGTGGCACTGGCCATCTAGGGGGAAGGTGAAACCCTGTTTTCCTAGCAAAAAAAACCCCAAAAAACAGCAACAAGCAGAAATTAAGAGACATTACCCGAGGAGTTAATATGCCCATCAGTGGACTTACAGCAATGGCAGATTTCTCCCCACAGCTTTCATCTCAAGCCTTATTAGTAACAGGACTTTCCCCCCCTTTAACCAAGGTACAGGTGGATGAGACCTGTAGAGATAACAGCTAAAACAAGGCAGGACTGTCCCCGCCCCCCGAGTTCACATGTGCTCATCCTTAACAATAAACTCATCCTTTGCTGAGCAGTTTCAGTCTACCAAAGAGCAGAAAACCCAGTCAATAAAAAAGCATGAGTCATTTCCATCCCAGTTAGCAACCTGGATTGGCTCCTTAAGGAGTCAGGCGCTGAGCTGGAGCACAACCAGGAGCACAACCATTCTTTGCAGCAGTTAATTTGCCCTGGCTGTTGCTGTTGGACCTCAGTTCCACATGACACTCCACTCAGTCCTTTGCAGGAAGATCACAGCCATTTCCCACATTCCTGTATTCCCTTCCCAAAGCTACATCCTGACACTACAGAGAGAGAGGTTGGGAATGTGCTCAATAAAAGGGATTGTGAATATATTACTGGGCCTGAAGTGCAGTGGTGCTGAAGGAAGCATGCAGCAAAATTGTAGTTACTGTCCTTACTGCCATGGAGCTGTCAGGGAGAAATGTGAAGTGACAGATCTTTGGCACTGTTATTTGACATGGAAAGCAGCAGTGTATCCTTAATCAGGTCTCCTCTCACTGCCCAGGAAGGAGCAGGCAGGGAGTGCTTGATGTTTCATCTGAGACATAGTGTGTCCTGGGGTAGTATTACTCATCACTTCTTGTTTACAGAGAATCTCCTAAAACCAGTCAGGTTCATAACTCCTGTTCCTCAGGGTAATTGATACAGATGGTTGCAGGAGTAAAGTACCATCCTGAACTGCTTTTAAAGAGATCAAAGGAGACACAGCACTGGGGCTACTTTGGGTGTGCACTGGTTGCACTGTGGGGCATGTACTTTTCCTGTCGTGAAAAGACTTCAGAAACCATAGAAACAAAGTTTAATTTCATTGCTAACAATGCCAAGGCAGTCAAAGCTTCCTTAGAAGGGAACCTTTGTTACCTTGGTTATTTCATTTTAAGAGTCCTAGGTCTTCCCCTTAGTCTATACCTGGAACCACAGTACACATGGTATTTAATACCAAGCAGCTCTAACCAAGTTGCCATGACCAAAACTACCATTTTTAATATAGTATTTCTTTACTTTGCAATTGAAGTCAAAACATATTTCAGATTACACATTTCATGCAAGGGCACACAGGAAAAGTTAAGTAAAAAGCATTAGAAAGGCATGTTTAATACCATGGTAGTTGTTGCACACAGAAGCAATGTGTTCACTTTTCTGTCACATGCATTCACACCCTTGTTTCTAATACAACAATTGGTATGAGATATCAAAGGAAGATATGGCATCAGTTACAGTATGTGTGAACTTATTGTGCCACATTCAGAGACAGCTAGAATAAAAGAGGTTCTGAGTGGCAGGAAAATATGTTGAAAATACAGACTAATCATAAAGAGGAGAAGATAGCTAAGTCCAGAACTGGAAACTACACAGGAAAAGAAATTAAATGGATTATTTCTGATGAATGGACAAACACTATGAGCACTGAGTGAAGGGTATCTGAATGAATGATACTGAATGAAAGGCATGAAGGATACCGAGAAACACTGAATTAATGCATCACAATAAAAGAAGCTGCTTGAGAGTCCTCAATCATTCCAGCTTGATAAATACAGCATAAACCAATATTGGTTCAAATTGTGCCCACTCCTCAGTCACGCATCAGCAATTCAGCACTTTATTTATGGTGGTGTAAAAATGTAGATTTTTTTTTTTTTTTTGGTTCTTTGGCTTGGAACAAGAGTTGCTTATTCCTTGATCTTAGGCACATTATTTTTTGAAAGAGAAAAATTGTTCATAGACATTAAAATTTAAGTCTTCTGCTTTATGCTGAGGAAGCTTTCCTGCTTGCATCATTACCATATTGATATGCTTACAAACTTTTTTGTTGGCAGAAGTTCTACATGCTAAGCAGCAACATCCTATTGAAAATCGAAGACGTGATAAAATCGTGCCCAGAATAGGCTGACAGGAAAACCCTTTCAAAACAGCTGTGTTAGCAGGGGAGCAATTTGATCTTCAAATGATACACATCTCAGAATTGTATCTTTATAATCTCTGTGGAACGTTGTTAAGAATATTTTATGATGGTGGCACTAACGTATGCTGCCCTGAGGGGCTGAACCAGCACATGAAAAGCAGAGTCTTTCCCACCCACACCAATCTATAGCTCATAGACACTCATACATCATATTGCTTGTGATTTCCAGAGGGACACGCTGAATTCTGAAATTTTTTTGAGTTGTATTTACTTGTGCTTGCAGGGCAAATATCATGGTAATCCCATGCATATAGCAGTGATCATCTCAAACTGCTTAAGAGAAGAAAGAAGAATATTGGCTGCAGCCAGCATGCCTGTACAGGTAATGAATTACATTTCATTAATCTGCTCCATGTTAATCTGCTCACATGCTTTTAAGACCAAATCCTGTCCTCTCATTCCACTGAAGTGATTTGTGTGTACTAGGGGTTGCCAAATGTTGCCCTTTAAACTCACATTTGAAGTTCATTAGTGGCTCTACTGCTGGAAATATTGCTATAAGGGACTTCTATGTCACAGCTAATCTTCAAAGACTTTAATCTGTAGGAAAGGTTTTTAAGAGATTACTCTTTGCAAAACAGATGTGTGTATTTTAAATTATGCAATGCATTAATTCATATTAATTATGGAATGCAAAAGACATTCCATCCAATATGTTATTAAGGGATTGATGATTTTTATGTTATTTGAAGAAAAAAATAAGTCAAATTACATATGAAACTTATTTTTGGGAAACTGTTACGATTAAAACCCAGAGAGAATTTTTAGAACAAATGTGTTCTTCTTAATCACTTATGGACGTAATATGTATTCCTATATGAGTCTTGTGCCATGGATCTTTTTCAAAAATCTAATCATCTGTGTTTAATTGACTAGATGTTTAATGTCTGCAGTATACCCACACCTTTTCATCTCTTGGATTTCAAAGTTAAAGCTGCATGTTTTTCAAATCTGTGGAACTAAACATGTCTGTCTGTTTACAGCAGTCTCCAGATGGTTGAACACTGGCTTCTGAATTCCCTCTCTGTGCTGGAACTTGCAGTACAGTTTCTATCACCTATTACTGTTATTACTCATCCACCAGTTATCTGTTCAATGTGTTCCAGGGGCCACTGGAAAAGTCTCTGCAGAACTCTGTGGTTTCAGAACGTCAAAGGAATGTAGAACACAAAGTGTCAGCCATCAAGAACAGTGCTCAGGTAGCTTTTTTGTCCCGTTTGCTGCCTCTGCCCACATGATTTTCATACAGACACACCTGAACTATCTTTAAGATGGGTAGCACAACAATTTCTGCCAACAGACACACCAACCATTTTCCATTATTCCAAGGCCATCTGCCCAGACTAACTACTCAGGACACACCTGGATCCTTGGGTGTTAGCAGCTGGCTGAGCTCATTGTGAGAGCTGCCTATTTTAAAGCTGTCACACTCATCCCTGTGTGACTTGCAGACAGACCACTGAGTGCAGTAAGAGCATACCTACAGTCTCTAAAAAGATGTGAGGTTCAGAAAATGTATTTTTGCAACTTCACCTCCTTTAGCTGGGTCAGCAGTAGCTTAACCTTCATGTCCTCTGAGTCATGTACCGAGACCTTTGTCGAGCCGAAGGCTACGTGACATAATTACGTGGTTTGGAGACGTGAGGGGACGAGAACACTGGGAGCTGATGGTAACCACTCTCCAGGAGTTTCTCATACCATTGCAGGGCAGAGCTGGGCTGAGTCAAACCTGTAGCTATGTCCCAGAGACCTTGAAAGCTCAGACAATACCTGCCCCTTCAGTTCAAGGCAGGATAAGGATTCAGATTGCCCATGGCTTTTTTGCTATCCCAGCCCCACTTCCAGCTTTGCAGCACTCTCAGTGTAGACATTATATTTGAAATACCTGTCCATATGTTGTTCACGGGTAACATTTTTGGTATACTGGAAAGAAATCCTAGCAGCATTCTCTCATCAGTGTCTCCTTTCACCGGGGAGAAGGGTTAGAGAGATCAAACCCTTAGAAGGATAAAGGTAGTTTCAGAAGAATGTAATACCAGATCTCTATCTACACGTAAAGTTGTAAGATAAGTTACAGAGCAGACAAAGCAGCAGCCTGTCATGCTGCTCCTTCTGCCTGTGTGGGGAAGTACAGCCACCCCTGAAGGATCAGTGAAAATGAGAACATTTTCTAGATACCAGGGAGTTTTCTTTAGTAGGTAATTAAGTTGAACACAGAAATTAGCCAGCTCCTCATGTATGTAATTTCATACTTTACAGATATAATTTAAAACTTTAGTATCCAAAATAAAGAGTAAACCAGAATGGCTAATTGTGTGTGGCCTCATTTAGCAAACAAGTTTCTGTGTTTTCACAGACACTTAATGTGTACATCTTAGGGAACTAAAAAGGATTGTTTATGAGTTGTTGGCAAAATCAAGGCTTCCTATAAATGGCACAGAAATAGACCTTCAAAGTACAGCAGATAATTTGCTAAGTTTTATTTTCCTTCCTTTGATGGGCTTTTTTGAATTGTCATTGATTGGTTACTAGAAAATACCTTCAAAATATTTTTGCAGCACATATGAAAAGAAACTTTCAAAATGCCAAAGCAGCAAAAATATTTCATTTCTTTATCCAAATTCTTAAGACATTCTGTAAATAAATTCTGTGATCTCTACTCCTGTGTCTGACTCCACCTTTTTTGGCTTTGCACACCCCAATTCAATTTCCGTTTAAGTAAATGCAAAATTATCCCTCTTCCCTGCTTTAAAGTTTCAAGAAAAGAGTAACATTATTGGCATAGTAATTGCAGTTTAGCTCAAGCTAACATAATCATTCCTACTTTCCCCTATGTCATTTATGTCATTGCACTAGTAAACAAGAAGGGATAAAGCTGAATCAACCACTGTCAACTGCAGGAGAGAGGATAATATTTGACTTTCAAAACAAGTAAAATAAATCTGTAGCTATAAATGTGTATTCATAATTCAATCATCCTTTTTAAAATTTACACGATAGTAAACAAGGGTTCCTAGAACTGTTCAGGGGTTTTCAAATGGTAAGAAAGGAAAATACTACATTATGCATTTGTTCATTTCTTTTCTGGCAAAGATGACTGACCAAGATGTGAAATACTTGGAAGACTTGCAAGAGGAATTTGACTTCAGGTATAAAACAATACAGAGCTTAGGTAAGAGTCTTTATGCTAATTTTTAGATTCTCTAGGAAATTACTGATTCTGCATCTAGACTCCAGCATCAGGGGGTTTTGTGCATTACTTAAATATGTAAACATAAAAATGGATCTTTAGTTCATATAAAATTATAGTCCTGAAACGTAATGACTCTTTTGGGGTTAAGAGGGTAGAGAGGATCATGTTAAGAAAGTATAGTTATTTCCTACAGATAAGCTGCATAATGGCACATAAAGTAGTACATTTCTTAATTTAAAGGACCTATTTTTCAATTTCCCCACCTTTTACATGGCCTTTCTTTGGCAGAATGTGGAAGATACTCTTATTTCCCAAAGTTGTGCAAAACTGATTTTTCTAGCCTCTAACTTGGCTTTCTGTTCTTTTTTGACCACAGTGGTGATAACCAGCTGGTAAGCGCTCTGAATGCATGTTTGACCAGCCTGTGATGGTCGAGATCTGCACATGGCAACAGTCCTTGCATGATCTCTTTCAGAAAAGAAACTGGTGCCCACTTGTGTCTGCTCAGATATCTTTGTATTATCTTCCTTTGAACATGCAAAGATACTGGGCTTGAAATGTCCGAGTCCTTATGCACATCAATCCTAAATGTTGAAGGCTGGATACAATCCAGCAACCAGAAGAGTTGCCATGGTTTAATGAGTTGCTCGTCACCAGGCCAATCATAATTACTGACCACACAGATAACTGAAAGCTGCCCCACTTGTAAAATAAAACATGCTGACATAAATGACTTTCAGGGCTTAAAATTTCACTGCCCTGCTCCAGCACAGCCAGCTTACAGTGTGCGGGAGCAATTGCTGTGGCTGAACTGACAATGGTTACTTGTCTGCCTCTACTGAAACATCTACCCTAACTCAATAGGAGGGCATCCATGCACAGCTTAACAGACACAGAGTTGGCACTGATTTCTTTTTTGAATGTAGCATGAAGGATGCTAAAGGTCAGGGAACGTGAGGGTGGGGAAGAGCAGCATGTGAAAAAGCATGAGTGAGCTTGGGGACTCTTGAAACTAGTGCATGATCCAGAGAAGGACAAAAGGTAAAGAGAGGGGGAAGTGCCCAGTGATCACTACTCCTGGCTGATGAAATTCCCCTAGTGATGAACACTTTATTTCAAATGCCTCTCAGCCAGACATTGTAATTCACATGGAGTCCAAAGAGCTTTAGCCTAACTGCCGACACCACGAGCATATTTGTGTGTACAGATCAATCATTGATCAGAGCCAGATGTACATAACACACAGGAGTATGCACAGAGGTGAGAAATTTAGAGAACTCTGAGTATCATCTGTATGTTTTCTGCCTTTTCCTGCCCCACATCCACTACAGACAGGATCCATAAAACCTTATGTTAAACTTGTGCTAAAGTTAGTCCTTTCAAATGAAATATGCTGTTACATAATCTACTGATGTCCACAATTTATTTTTTCACTAGTTCATGCTGCAGTCTGATAGTGGATTTTTTTCCCTCTCCTCCCCTTATAAACAGGTACAGGTGCCCACGCACTTATTTATGCTGATTTTTTTCGTCCCCTGCAGAACAGAATGACAAAAACAGCACCCTCATTAAACAGGAAATGTTGGCGTTGCAAGCGATGCTCAATACTTTAGACTACAAGAGAAAGGTTAGTGACAATGTTTTGTCATTTGTGGTTAATCTGCTTTCTCCCCTCATTCGCATACCAAATACTCAAATGTGTATGTGTGCCTTTTTAAATGCTCATCTCAGAAGAACAGACGAATTACACAAGAGTTACAAATTTGCAAAAAGTTTGGGTGAGTCTGGATGATTTTGACTAGAAGTTAAGTAATTTGCAATTAAAACCACTCAGTCAAGGCTATGGTTCTGCACACCTTAAGACTGAAGCAATTTGTTTGAGTCCATGGGGGTTTTCTTAATGATTAAATCAAGCAAACAAACAAAAAAAAAAAAAAAACCACAATGCACTGTATATGATACAAAACAAAAGCAGAACTTTTTGAGCTTGACAGATCTTGCAAGTGTCAACATCTTGGCTGCGTTATGCCCACAGAGAATGCAACAATCTTCCCTCCTATACTCCCAAAAAAAAGTTTTACTGAAGAAGAGTTCATAGAGATTCAGGATTAATGTACAATGGCTGAATCCTGTCATTGAAGCAATAGGAACTAAATACAATTACTTTCAGAATAATAGAAAAAAATGTAATCAGCATTTGATGATAATTACTGAATTTTGCAGCTGTTGCCTGTGGTCAGTTTGTGACACCTTTCCTATTTTACAGGAAGTGCTCGGTAAAATAGGGCGTGTGATCCATGAGATTGATATGCTGATGAGCAACATGCTGACCGAGGAGCTGCTGGACTGGAAGAGACGGCAGCAGATCGCTTGCATCGGGGGGCCCCTCCACGGTGGGCTCGATCAGCTCCAGAACTGGTAAACCTGCCTTGACCTCGTGTTTCCACTGAAAACCACAGGAAGTCTGCTGCACTTGAAATGATCATTCCTTTAGATCAGCTGCAACAGCAGCAAATTCGCCAGCAGCTAAGAAAGTAAATGCCTAAAAGGTGCTAACTAAAAGTGATGTGGTGGGCAACATTCGCTATTCAGAGTTAACACCATGGTGAACTGCTGAGCCTGACTCGTGGCAGTCACTCATTTTTGGGTTAGACAGTTCCTCCAGAGACATGAGACGTACTCTCTCCGGAGTTTTGCTTGAGTAAGAATGGTGCTGACTGAGTTTGTCATTGAAGACAGTGGGAGTTGTGTCTAGGCAGGAGCTGGGCAGAGGCTTTATGCTTTGACTCACTCCTCCAGACTTTACACCGTGCAGGAACTGAATGGCAGTAGTCCCTGTGGTGGCAACTCTGAAGTGATTGGAAGTAAAAAGAAAATAGCAGTATATTTAAAAGATAATGGACACAGAGAATGTCAACATAACATCATGGTCATTTCTCTCCCATCAAAATTCTCATATGGAAAAGGTGAAGTAAAAATTAAGAAGTAAAAAGGAAGGAAATTTACCAAGAAGTTTTTTAGGATTGCAAAAAAAAAAGGAGATTTTTTTTTTTCCTTTTTTTGTGCATGGGTTTCTTTTTTTTTTTACTGAAGTACTTTTTTTTCCAACAGAGATGCTAAAAATAGCTTAAAAATGTAGTTTTATATGCACATACCCTATTGAATTGTTAGCAAGTGTGTTTGGATTTATTTTTTCTTACTGCTTTTACACTTCTTCAGTCTTATTAACTTGCTCATTTTATAAAAAATTATCCTTTTAAAGAGTGCATTTTGCAAAACTACAGGGCTGTAGGAAATAGTTAATGTTGGCACAAATGCCCTGCATATACAACATCAGGACCATGTATATATTTCTTCCAAATTGTCAGAGACAGTGTTGCGTTGTTGTAAAAATATTTATCTTTGAAGATAAAGTAGGTGATTTGCCCAATGTATCTACATACTCCTGTAAACAAAAGATGAATGGATGTGAGTTTAGGCAAAGCTGGAAAGCACCATTCAATACAAATTCTGATTTTCCTCAAGCAGAACTTGGGTAGTTCTTGTGTTCTAAGAAATGGTTGACACGAAAGATTGCAAACTAATTCTTTGTCTTGCTGTAGCTTTACGCTGTTGGCAGAGAGTCTGTTTCAAGTCAGAAGGCAACTAGAAAAGCTGGATGAACTCTTGACCAGGCTGACTTATGATGGGGACCCTATTCCCGTGCAAAGACCTCGGCTGCTGGAAAAAGTCAACTTTCTGCTTTACAACCTTTTCCGGAAGTGCGTAAGCCACTGCCAATGCACAGAACTTTACCTCAACTGGCACAACAATGAGACCACACTGTTAAGAAAAAGGAAAAAAGTTTGAATGTGTGAGGATTTTAAGGACCAGGTTCCTAACACAGGAAGCATGTACAGCTGTCATCAAAACTCACAGAAACTGAAGGTGCCAGGCAGCTTCTCAAGAGTAGCATTTAAGAGTTACTCATCAAGTTCTGACTCTAAGCGAATGCCAGAAATCCCCTTATTTTGGGAGGAGTTATGTACATTCTGCTGAGAAAAGTTGTGGAGTTCTGTGTTTGTGATTTTGCTTTTTTTTTTTTTAAAGTAAATGTTCATTTTCTTTCTTCTTCCCCCCCCAGGCTACTCTTTCTGCTGCCCTCCCTACTCACCCTTCTATTAACAGATAAAATATTATCATAATTTCTTTTGCCTTTTGTATTGACTGTACTAGAGATATACCACAAGTGAGTCTCTGAAAGCAAAGTGTGCTCAATTGCTTGATATATATTGAGACAGATAGATAGACAGATAGATAAATAGAAAATTAAAATGATAGTTTAAATATGATAGTTTAATTTCATTGGAGCCATGCTCAGTGTATTTTCATACTCTGTTTTATGGTTCTGATAAAATTTTAGAAGACCAAGACTTTTATCGTCATTGTGTTTTAGGACTATAGAATTTGGTGTGATTTTCTATGTGTTCCAAATACCTGTTTCTTATGGGAACAACTTAAAGTTAGACTACTGGATCATTTTGAGAAGTGAGAGCTGGAATGCATAGCTCCCACTTCAGCATCTGTAGAGAAATAAATTTTTAAGAGATACTAGCCCTTTTTTTTTCCTCCTAGAATGGCTGGTTTTTTATATATATTCCTAAAAATCCGTTTCACCTCTTCTTACACAGCTCCTTCGTGGTTGAAAGGCAGCCCTGCATGCCAACACACCCCCAGAGGCCAATGGTTCTCAAAACGTTAATACAGTTCACTGTTAAATTAAGGTAAGGGAAAAATCTGATATAAACACCTTCATTTGTATACAGTATTTTATCATAGGAGAATCTAGAAAGCAAAGCAGACCAACTTGTGTTAGGGATCCTTTCAACTGCAGGGAGATTTTCTGGAATGGGGATATAAAGTTCATGGAATCTGTCACGCAGAACAAGTGGCAGTAAAGAGTAAAACACAAGGAAGAAAGGCACATTGTGGCTAAAGGCAGCACCTTTGGGGTTCTGTGTGCATTGATTCTTGTTTTAATGACTTTACAAACTGACCTAAATAATGAATCATACAAGCCAAAATCAGAATAATCAGAGCCACTTCTGCACAGAGGAAAGAGAAACTTCTGCATTTTGGGGGTCTCTGGTGAATCAGAGACAAGTTATTTCTCTCCCAGTAGCTCCTTGCCTGACTTGGTGAGAGAACAAAGATTGGAGAGGAACTCTCATTTCATTTCCACCTCACAGCACAAGGTCCATGGAGGGTTGGGGGTGAGAAAAGGTACATGAGGGAAAGCACACATACTTCCGTGGTGCAGTCAGAGATTCTACAAATCCATCTCCTAATGATTACTACTTTGGTGTCTCTCCAGTCATTCCCTCAAACACATGCTAACTTTTCCACACACTTAGAGGGAGGGTAGGGCACCCACCACTGGAACAGCCCAGCTCCTCTTTCTGAGTATTCAACCCTGTAAATTGTGTTATAATTCTAGATGCCTAATCTGTTTTCAGATTATAATAAGTTCCAATACTTTAATGTGGAGCAACCAGTCTGACGGTTTCTGATGAGACATTTATTCTGTTAATATTTACTCTCTCATTTTCTGTTTTGAAGGTTACTAATTAAATTGCCAGAGCTGAACTACCAGATCAGAGTGAAAGCAACTATTGACAAGTAAGAAAGTTAAAAGTGAAGATATTCTCTTTCTCCCTACAGAGACAATACAGGGTTTTTCAGTGGCTACCCTATCTAATTTTAAAACTGCTTTTAAAAGGAAAAGAAAAAAAAACCACCACCAGTTAAAAGATCAGAGTAACACTTCTTTTTTTATGTGGAAGATTTCTGTTTTTAAAACAAAGCTGCTAAGTCTAACTGATGTTTTCAAATTGGAGGCGAGAAGTCCATTTAAAATTTGTCTCAAGACTTAGAAAAAAGTCATCAGACTGATACAGCAGCATCACAAAAACTTGAAATCAAACTGTATTGCATTTATGGGATAGTTAGGTTTGAAATATCTCTGAGCTCTCACTATGCACTACTCCCAGCCCTGCGTACCAACTACCTCCCTCCTTCTGCTTGTTGTGCTTCTGCAAGCTCCTAAAAACACATTGACTGCATGGACATAAATGTTGGCCCCCAAGAAAGAGGGAAAACACCCAGTGAAAAGGGAGCAAGACAGAAGCCAGGGCTATTTCTCTCAAAAGCTGTGTTCTGTCTGATAATAAACAGCAAGAAAAATACACTACCTACATATGGCCAGATGCAAAAATCTAAATGGGCAGTGTAAATTTCAGTTCTTCAGTTTAAAAACTGTAGTTGTGCTGGCAGTACAAACCAACTTTGACAAGGCAAAATCTACCATCTCAGATACGCTTCTCAGTACAAGTTATGGCTTACACATTTACTGATTCACAATCTCTTTCCTCTCCCCCACCCCTCTTCTCTTTTAGGAATGTTTCAACTGTAAGGTAAGACAATAAAAGTATCATATTTATTAAATTTTTCCAATGCAATGGTATTTGAATACATAAGCGTAATGTCCTCCACAGTAACCGTAGATTTGTTCTGTGTGGAACGCACGTGAAAGCCATGAACATGGATGAGTCTGCAAATGGAAGCTTGTCGGTAGAATTTCGACATTTGGTAGGTTTGACTGCTTTTTTACTGTTGTGTACTTCTAGTAGAGAAATAAAAGATTCTTTAGAAAATATGGAGGGAGAACTGTATTGCTGACAAGTCCACACTCATTTTCTTTCTGCTTATACAGGAAGTTTATTCCTAGAACCTCTTTATGCCATTCCATATTTTATCCATTCCATAAAATAAGACTATATATTTTCACAGAAATGACAAAGCAAATCATAATTAACACCGGAAAAGGAAAGACTAATCATGCTGAATTAAAAACTGAGTTTGGTTAAAAAAAAATCCAAAACACCAAACCAACAAAAAAAAAAAACCAAACAGAAAAACCCAACACACAGAACAAACCAACAAAAAACCTAAACCACACCACAATTTTCTAGGGAAAATAGAATTGAATGCTTGAAATCTATCGGAAATTAATGCCTGTGATAACAGCCTTTTGAGAGACTAGAGCACTGGTTCTGTGACTTCTGTGAGAGCCCAGTGAGTCCTGCTTTCTGACTAGCACTCCCGTGCCTGTGGTATTTTTGGGGCTTAACCACAGATGCAGTGCATTGGTGTAGTTTTTCAAAAGGAAATTGAGATCAATGATCTTTAGTGCTTTTTTTTTGGTATTATACACTTGGCAAGCACCCTAATTAATGTTTTGTTACATTAACTTAGTTTCTTAAAAATTCTTTAAAGATATCAAGAGTCCTCACTGGAATTTTCGAGGTGTAGTGTCAGAGTCTTCATAAGACTTCATTTGTATATTGGAAAAAAAATCTTATTATAACTAAAAACATCCTGGTTACAAATTGTGTTCTTTATATGTACTTCTGTCTATAGTTTCTCTGACACATATATATTGCTTTGCTTTATACAGCAACCCAAAGAAATGAAAACAAGTGCAGGAAGCAAAGGAAATGAGGTTTGTGCATTTATTTTACATGGTTTTGCTTACTCTCACAGGTATTTCAGATTTGGTTTTGTTGAAATCAAAGAGCTGTTAGATTTTGAAATATTTACTAAGCACAGGATCAATTATTATGTCAGTATAAGCATCATGGGAACTGTTTGGAATTGTAATTGCATGCCTTAAGTCTGTATATTGATAAAGTTACAATAGAAGGTAGAGAGTAATAATCCAAATGTGTGCATTCCTCTCAAAAGTTACCTTTTTTTTGGTCATTCGCATTTTGAAAAAAAAAAAAACCAACCCAAGCTTTTAATTTTTTTTTTTTTTTTTGGTTGAAATAATTGTTTCGTATAAGAAAGGTCATTTAAATATATATTCTGCTGGCCAGGTTCAGAGCTGAAGTCAGGGTGTCATTATTTTTGCATCAAAGGGGTTTGCTGCCTCAGCCAGGACCAAAAATGTGCTTAATTTACCGACACTCATCCCAGCCCGGTCATAGGTTCCCCTCTCGTGGTGTATCTGTGTATGGCAAGACAGCACTAAAGCCAGCATAACTGAGGGTAAAGTTGTATTAACAAGTTAAAAAAAAAATTAAAAAAAAAAGATAATAAATCACTCATATTCCAGCCAAAATAGCTGCAGTTATACAAGCACAACAGTTATTTGAAGTAGTCTTTAAATCCAAAGCAAAGGTGTGATCAGCATGAAGAATTTTACCCAAAACCTAGAGCAGAAGATACTTGTGCCCATTTCACACACATTTCCAAACAGAAAGCAACTCACAACCCGATTAGCAAGACTGAAACTCAAGGCTCGCCTCCCAGTTACTTCGCTACTTACAAAATCATTGACACCACAACAAGCAAATGCAAAAATGTAGGTTAAGAAATGTTGGCACTCCACTTTTGGCAGCATTTTCCTCCCACTTCCACACACTGTGCCTTTAAAACCATATAAAGCTATCATAGGGCTGTGGAGAACTAGGACAGCTGAACTGTGGCCTGGTTCACTGCTGATTTCCTCAAACAGAGCCTCTCCTTGGTCAGGTCAGACTGTGAAACTGATTACTGGCAGAACAAGAGCTGGGATTTTCTTTGTTAACAGCAACTATAATACTTTCAAAACTTGGTTTGTTATAGGGTGTTCAGTATGCTAAAAGTGTAGTTAAATATAACTGGCCTCATTAAAAAAAAGTGGAAGTTCTCTATTTTAGATTTTTCCTTTCATGCAGATGTACCTTTTTGCCTAGGTGATTTTTCCATGAGAAAAATTCATTTCTGCAAAATCATAATGGGGGGAAGAAGAGTAGTTTCACCAACCCTTTTCAACTTTGTGTCAGCAATACAGGTTGAGCTGGATTGATTCAATCTCTATTAAAACATTTGAGCTCATTTGAGTATTTCATGTAAAAGCCTTCAGGTCTAAGCTGGATTTTCCTTTTGTAAGGCAGATTTATTATTCAGATGCCTAAGGATCTCCTGTGGTCTCAATTCCTCATTTATTCAGTGTCTTTTGTTGCAGTGGCCTGTACATGTCCTGGAGGAGGTGCTCCATGGGAGAGATAAGGCCACAAGGTCCTCTGCCAAAAATAGTTTTATTTCATATTGACTGAAAGCAGAATATTTCAGTAAGGGAAAGCATTTTGAATAGCATTTTTTTAATTTCTTTTTTTAAAAGAAAAGTCTGACAAAAACACATGATGGGGAGGGAAAGACGAACAACAGAGAAACCAGGAAAAGGACAAATATATATTTATACTTTGAGTTCTGGGAATGGAAATGTATTTCGAAATACATTCCTAAGGGGCAGAGATCTGGATCTTTACAGAGCTATGCTGGTTTGTAATCAAAACAAATGCTTATACTATAAACTTTAATCAACGATGACAAACAGATTTTATTTTTTTTTCCATCTAAGAAAAGCTTGGGGTTTTAATACCAGATTTACTTTGGATTAATGATTTTGGCCTCTTCTCCTTCAACTAGTACCATCTCAGTACACACAGCAAACCTGGATGAAGGCCTATTTGTCATTAAAGCTGTGGCTATTTGCTTTGTTTCTAGTTTGTTTCTCCTTCAAGTTGAACATCTCTGTTCAAAGTCGAATAGTCAATCAGTAAGGAAACTTTAGAAAAAGGAATGGTGGAGACAACCTTTATGGACACACAAAATTATCTGTTAACTTCTTGGGTGCAAATCTGTGTTTAAAAGTACCATTTTAAACATTTTAGAAAAAGTTAAAAGTTTAGAACTACTGCTTTAACAATATTAAGGGGTTTTTTTAGATTCATCAGAAAAAATATCAGGCTTCTAGACTAATTTAATGTCAGAGTTGATCAAACAAATTGTTTTCTTCACTTCCTTCTTTTCCTGTTCTGCTTATATATTTGATACGAGTTTTCTTTCGTATCAAATGTACTTTCGAGTGCAACCTCAGCGGTCGGATCATTAAAACGATGTTAAATGCAAACCGTGCACTCACAGCTTTACAACCTTCCCACTCCCTCAGGGCCCTCACATGGTGACCGAGGAACTGCACTCCATCAGCTTTGAAACACAAGTCTGCCTGTATGGATTGACCATAAATTTGGAAGTGAGTATTCGGGACAGATTTTCTGGGGCAAGAGTAAAAGGCATTTTCCAGCAGTTTATAGAAGAATAACTGTGTTGGGACAGACCACAAGTCTGCCTACCCTCAGTGAGGCCCTCAGCAGTAACCACAAGCAGACACAAGATTCCCAGAACTTCTGGAAAAGAAATGCATGCTTTGGGAAGAGGCTAAAAAACCAAAGCACAGCACAGCACTAATACTTTCCTCAGCAGCATTTACACACTGCATTCATTCTCTCCACCAGACCAGCTCTTTGCCTGTGGTGATGATTTCCAACGTCAGCCAGCTGCCCAACGCATGGGCCTCTATTATTTGGTACAATCTGTCAACCAACGATCCTCAGGTAGGTCCTCAGTATGCAAACACTGACTTCCTGCATTTTCACATTTGTATTATTTGGTTACTAAATATATTAAGTATAAAAAAAGATGTATTTCCCTCTTGAACTGGCCTTATTTTTGTCACATACACTGTTGTCAACATCATGCTTTAATGCTCTTCTCTTTATCTTTCTTTCCCTGCTGGATATAAAACCACATACACCCTTAGCTTTCTGTTTTGTAGCCTAAAGTCGTAGTTCTTAAACTAAGGAAAGGTGGCAGCTCTTCTCCACAACTTCTCTGCCTTCTGTAGTTTGAATTTATCTTCCTTGGGTGTGGCTGACTAAAACTAGACATGTCAGAAAATAATTCTACCAGTACAACTCTAAACCATGAAAGTAGACATACAGGTGAGTCTCTAATGTACTTAAGTGCTGCTTTCCCCCATGCATTTTATAGGAATCTGTGCTTTCTGTGGAGATTATAAATGTTAAGTAGCAATTTTTAGTGACTCTAACCCTGAGCAAAGGCAGAATCATTCTTTCTAAGGCTCCAGCGATCTCAGCACATATTTTAGATTCAGTCACTGTTACTGTATTTGCAGATTGTGGAACAGTGCTGTCAAAGGCTCTCAGGCTTTCAGCTGGGGATTAGTGCAGTGACACAGATGCTCAGAGGAGGGAAAGGGTCAGACAGACAGTCCACCATGGTGGCAGGCCAGCTGACCAGCAGGCTGGACTGCATTATCACTCTGATACTCCAAAGAGTTTTTGCACAGTCTTTCGTGTGCAAAATCCCAAAAAAGGGGAAAAACTAAGATAAGCCAAATGATTCAACAGCACATTGCCGTATCAGTACGTAATGGTTCAAGGTTTCCATGCACCAAACATTAAAGGATAGCGATATCATCTAGATTTTTTGGACAGGATTTAAGCATATTTTCACTGTATATACACAGGACGCTACCAGAAACACAGCAAGGTATTTTAGCATCCAAGATGCACACAGGGACTTTAGCTCTCCCTAGGAGTCTCACCCTACAACTCTGCTCAGGCATCCTACTGGACCTTCCTGGGTGCCTGCAGGTGGGAGGGTCCACACATATTTACCCCAATGCTTCCCGACACACAGAGCTCACTTTCAACACTTCCAGATTCTGCTCAAGTACTTGCAGCCTCCCGTTACAGCCTGATATGTATTTCATGGTTGCTGTCTAAACAAAGCATTCATTCTGTTGCAGAATTTGTCTTTCTTCAACAACCCCCCTGCTGCCACTTTAAGCCAGCTCTTAGAAGTACTGAGCTGGCAATTTTCATCATATGTCGGTCGTGGACTCAATTCTGAACAGCTCAACATGCTGGCAGAGAAACTTACGGGTAAGTGTGTAGAAATACACAGATTTTATTTGCTTTGGGTTTCTTATATTTGATAACTACGGGTAAGGGCTTTAAGTACCTGTTGTGGTTTAACACCAGCTGACAACTAAGCCCCACACAGCCACCCACTCCCCCAGAGTGAGATGGGCACAGAATTGGAAGAGTAAAAGTGAGAAAACTCATGGGTCAAGATAAAGACAGTTTAACAGTAAAGTAAAAGCCACACATGCACACAAGGCAAACAAGGAATTCACTGACTACTTCCTATCTGCAGGCAAGTGCTCAGCCTGGAAACCAGGGCTGGATCCATCACACAAAGGAGTTACTTGGGAAGATGGATGCCATCACCCCAAACTGCCCCTCCTTTCTCCTTCTTACCCCTAAGTTTATATGCTGAGCATGTCACTATATGCAGTAGAATACCCTTTTGGCCAGTTAAGATCAGCTGTCCCATCTGTGTCCTCTCCCAGCTTCTCAGCACTCCCAGCCCCTTTGCTCGTGGGGTGGGGTGAGAGGCAGAAGTCTTTGACTGTGTGTAAGCCCTGCTCAGCAAGAACTAAAACATCCCTGTATTACCAGCACAGTTTCCAGCACAAATCCAAAACGCACCGGCTACTCTGAAGAAAATTAACTCTACCCCAGCCAAAACCAGCATGGCATGACCTCCACTTCCAAAGCTGATGCCAAACATGTCACAACGACTTTTTTTTTCTTTAAAGAAAAGCAGGCGTCAGCTTATTCTTATCACAAAGTAATTCAACTTCCGAACTTCCAGGCTGCTCAACTGAAGGAAGAGGGCATCAAAGTCACACTGAACTATGATGTTATTTTGCTTCCTTAACAATTATCTCTTACATCTGAAATCAAAAGGAAGTATTTTTGCTTGCTTATGAGGTTTGGTTTGGGGTTTGTTTCATTTTAAGTGCCTGTCCTTGTGGGTCTGTTCACTTCTGGGACCTCACCAGAGATGCTTCACTGGTGTCAGCACAACAAAGAGGCCCTGTAACCTCAGCGAGATGAACTGTTACCCACTCTGAGACCCAAGTGTGCCCCAGAAGGGAGAGGCATTAGGGAAAGCTGAGAAGTAACATTTAGGCTAAAAACTGAAACTGAGCATGTAGTGTTGCAGACACCAAGTCACAGGCTACTTTAGGCAAATATTCCCATAACTACTATTACCACCTGCTTCAAAAGAATACAGAAGAACAGATCTGCAGTCCGTTAGCATGGCCCTATCCCTCCCTCCCCAAGTCTGGATGCATGGTACTTTTCCCCTCACACCCCCAACCAACTGTACAGATATCAAGCTATATCTATTTCATAACTTCAGAATAATACATGCACCATTTGGGCACTTTTTCTTTCAGGACAACAAGTCAGTTACAATGATTATCAACTATCCTGGGCAAAGTTCTGCAAGGTACTGTTCCAAAAGTAAAACTAGACTCATGTCATAACACCCACAGCCATGCCTATCTCTGTTTCTCTGATGCTACTGATAAGATTCCCACTTGCCATATGTGGGACTTGCAGCTCAGCACAATCACATCCTTTGTAAAAATTTAACTAGGAAAATAACACTTCCAGAAGCGTGATGGTTAGGATCTACTTAGTTATATTACTACAAATATCAGAAACTGCTATTACAGTGTGCCTTTTATATTTCTGTAAATGATCAATTGAAAGTCTTATCAAAGCATGCAATACATTTTTCATAAAGCTTAAGTAAGTTTTTTCATATATTTAGTTTTGACCTAAATTCTTTCAAGACAGTCAACATATGCAATAACTTTGATGAGGAACAATGTAGAGAATGTATTGATCAGGAAGGGTAAGCTCATTTAATTTGTATTAACTACATTATTTAAACAAGTGCAAAACCTTGGAAGGAAGTTCAGCTTTCTCACCTTCATTTCACTCAAAATGTGATTTTATAACTAGGAAGAAACAACAGGTGTGATTGTTTTTTCCTTGAAAAATTAGGTGCTTCCAATGCATATCTTAAATATCAGTTGGTTTTATGTCAGGGTGAAAGAGAGATGTTACTCAAAACCACAGCTCAAATTGTCATTCTCACTTGAGCAAAGTAGCTTATTCTTAAGAAACTGAGAAGAAACTATGTCATGTGAACATTGGGTAACACCACTCTCATGATTCTCTTCTTGTGTGTGTTGGTTTTGTTTGTGTTTTGTGGTTGTTTTTAACCGTTAGGAACATTTGCCTGGGAAGTCTTTTACCTTTTGGGTTTGGCTTGAAGCAATCCTGGACTTGATTAAAAAACACATTCTTCCACTTTGGATTGATGGGTGAGCAACAAGGGAAATGCTGTATATTGATCTCTCTCCACTTTTTCTCTGTCCTTTACTAATCTCAGGTTTAGATACGTAGAGGAGTATTTGCAATGAGTTTAACACTTGAATCTCCCTTCTCCCATTTATGGCTTTTGGAAATTTTTGCCAAAGAGAAACAACATGGGATCTCTTAGAAATGCAGGTTTAGATCTATTCTTCAGTTCTGTCTACGCAGTCAAGGACTGGGATAAGTTTCATCAGGCTTCATAGTACTTTGAGTTCAATGCAATACTCCACATGTAAATCACACAAAGCTTTCATGTCTCCAGGCCTTATAAAGCTTTGTAGTCAGGTCTTAAACATCTATATAAAGTCTGGCCAGATCAAGGCTAGGCTGGATAGAGCTCTGGGTAATCTGGTCTGGTGAAAGGTGTCCCTGTCCACAGCAGGGGGGTTGGAACCAGGTGAAGTTTAAGGTCCCTTCCAACCCAGGCCCTTCTATGATTCTACACATTACACAGATCAAAGTCTGTATTTTTTTCCAAAAGTAAACCCATGATTTCCTGTTATACCTCAGGTATGTAATGGGATTTGTAAGCAAAGAAAAGGAACGAATTCTGCTGAAAGACAAGACACCAGGAACATTTTTATTAAGGTTTAGTGAGAGCAATCTGGGTGGAATTACCTTTACTTGGGTGGATCAGCTAGAAAACGGTAAGTATAATTGCAAAAAACCAGAACAACAAAACAAACCAACAACTAAACCAAAACCAACCCAAACTCTGCAATATATATCTGTAATACAAGAGTCAAGTTTTGTTTGGCTTGAAAGTAAAATTCACATGTATCTTGTCGTGGTATGGTTTTGGACAAGATACAAGTATCATAATTTCTCAAACACAAACCAAAACTCTGACATTCTGCCTCTGAGTTCTTCATATTAACAAAGCTCTCTATGAGGTGTACCTGCTTACTGCAGGCCTTAGATTTGTTTCCAAATGCACAGAAATTATATATTGAAAGATACTAACATAGGTAAGAACAGGCAAAGCCTGTGTGAGTGTGAACATCAAAAGAAAGGCCAAGATGTGTTGAAGCTGCAGATGCTGATCTACAGGTTATGGTGCCTTTGTGTTTTTGCAGGAGATGTAACATTTCATTCGGTGGAGCCCTATAACAAAGGTCGCTTATCTGCCCTGCCTTTTGCCGACATCCTGCGCGATTACAAAGTTATCATGGCAGACAACGTTCCTGAAAACCCTCTCAAGTACCTGTATCCAGATATCCCCAAAGATAAGGCCTTTGGCAAACACTACAGCTGTCAGCCAAATGAAGGTTGGCTCCACTTCTCTATTTACCCTTCCTGCACAGCAGCTACGAAGTCAAGAGGCAATTTGAGGAGTGTGGGGAAAGGAGGGAGAGAATAGATTAAGATGCCTCCTTTAACCGTCATCTTCAAGAGAACTATTTTAACATGTGTCTATCATTCAGACAGCTTCATTTTGCAAATACATGTCTGGTCTTAGAGGTTACAGTAGAGGTGATGATAATATTTAAAAGAAGCTAAGAAATAGATTTTTTTGTTGTTGTTGTTCCTGACTGATACATCACAAAATTCAGTGCTCTGGTGTTCAAAGGAGAGGAAACTGAAAAGTCATCCTGCTTCTTGGTTTCATAGCTGTGTTACACTGTAGCATGCTGTCTCTCTAATTTCAAGAAAACTCAGTATTTCCGAAACAGCTTGGAGGCCCTACTTTGTTTCATTTCATTCAATGGAACCTTATAAAAAATATTGTTTATCTGCACCTTTTGGCAATATACTGCACAATTACAAAGTTATTGTGCCAGACAATGTTCCTGAAAACCCCGGGCAACTGCACTGGAAAATGCAAAAAGGCTACACAAGGATGGTTCCAAATATGTTCAGGCCCACGTTCTTTTTCGTCCAAGTTACAAGTCAGCTCATTTTTAGATCAAATTCATTCTTGCTTAAAGAAAGCTCTCAAACCCTTAATTTTTAACAGATAAAACACATTCTTCTAGAGTTTCAGTATCAAAGGTTACAATTCCATTTGAACTCAAATTCCTACACAACTCAAAAATATGTGGAGGCTACAGTTTTTTTCTCCCTCTTCATTTTAACTCAGTGGACTTTGCCTAATGCTCCAATCCTCTAAAATCTTATATATGTGCTTAATTTCATGTAAAAGATATTGCTGAAGCTGTATCTGTAGAGACAGAGCACCAAGCATTTGCAGAACTGAAGAGCAGAGGCTCGGAGTACCAAAATTATAGAGTTGTAGCATATTTGTTTTGAAGGCCTAACAAAATATCTTTCATCAGTTGCGGTATTATATTGTGATTCATATCAAGGGAGCACAGACAATTCTGTGACTAAGACCTGAACTCAAGGATTAATCTCAGGAATTCCCCTCACTTTTATGGCTGTTATTTATGCAGGGACTTTTCAATTTATTATGGTCTGCAGCATCTCAAGCAGATAATCAATTTCAAATAGATAATAAAATGACTAGACAGTATTTAATTTCTCTAATATTTATTCTAGTCTCAAAGCCCTCAGATGGAGGAGTGAAAGGTTATGTTCCTTCTGTATTTATCCCAGTCTCCAAAATGTAAGTATTCTCACAGGTGTGTTACACTTCAACTGTTATTTTTATTTAATTTACATCCCATTTCAGAGTTTTTCTGCCTCCCTTCCCCAGACTATTTGAGAATAGTTTGGCATAGAAACACAAGGTCAAGGACTGCTAAACACAAGAAATTTCACCTGCACAGTGTTTGTCCCATTCATATGGCAAAACATTTATAAAAATTCATTGCAGCTTTTATGGTACTCTGATCTACTTATCTTTCACTGTTTCCTTTTTCTCTCCAGCAGCTGAAATTAGGGTCAAGGAAAGAGAGGACTCTACCTCCTACATTTTTAAGTGTATACCAGATTGTTGGCATGTACTTACAGGGGCGCCACCAAGCCTGAGTACAGGGTTAACAAACTTAAAACACATTCACCATACTCCACTGATATGCATGAAGTTAGAGAGAACTACATTTTTTCTGAGATTATTTTTGTATATTTTCATTTTGTTTGCTTTTTTTCTTTTTAGCTTAAATGATTCTACAGAACCACATTCTCCATCAGATCTTCTTCCAATGTCTCCAAGTGTTTATGCTGTGCTGAGAGAACACCTGAGTCCCACAGCCATTGAAAGTGCTGTAAGTGGTAAACTTTCCCATTTGTAAGTTAACACTAAGCGAACAGGATGGGTACAGCACAGATGCTGGTTAATAAAAGGCTGCTTGCACAATTATGAAAGAGTCAGAGCTCTTTCATCAATTGCTGCATTACACGCTGAAACAGTGGTGCAGACCTTTCCTATTCTCTATGGTTCAGGATACTGCACACATCTCAGAAGCACTGGAATTGCCTGGCATACTGGCCAATGAACCGTGAATGTCAACACAAAGATCCCAGAGTTCTTGCACGAAGGAGGGCTTTACACTGACAAATACATGTCACTTACACTAATCCTCTGGACAGCACAAAGGCCTCGACTTGCTCAGGGGAGCTGCCCAAGGAACATGATAATTTCTGATTCAGCAAACTTGCACAACTTTTTCATGCTGCAAGTTTTCACATGGGGTTTTCAAAGTGCAAAGCTAAAAGTCAACTAAAACACTTTCAGCAAAGAAATGTAGTATTAACTTATACTCTACAAACACCATATTAAAAAAAATTCCTCTTTTCCTTATTGACTAGAAATTTTGTTCTGAATCATCATGGCTTAGATCTTTAGAGCACTGATGTATAGCCAGATGGGGATTTGTCCAGCAGACTTCTCTCGGGAACCATAGCGGTGGTTTGGCTCTAGCAGCTTTAGAAGAAAATCTCCTTTGTTAATACTACCCCTAAACTTTCTGTATATTCAATGATTTATGGTCTTAAAATGGTTATGTATTTAAAAGCCTGCCAACTCGCCTTCAAATGCCTCTCTGTAAACACATTTCCTTACCCACAAACAGAAAAGAACTAAACCAGAATCCTGACTGTCAATATTTGGAAGTACAGTTAAACTTCATATACAAACAGATGAGTTCTTTAATGTACTTCAAGCTGAAGATCTGCTCAAGTGAAAAATATATTTTTTTATTCTTTACTTTTTTTCTCCAATAGCACTCATGACAAACTAATTCTTTAGCTGAAAACAAAATAACCAGTCTGAATTAAAATTCTGCAGTAAAACCTACCCCACCCAATCCAAGACATGTCCCCACTCATTTCTATATTGGTTTATAACATGTGGAAATTGTTCTGACCACCTCAACTGCACTTATGAACTTGTGCATTTGTTTTCCTGAAGTTTCGGCAGAGTAAAGAATAGTTGGACTCACTTTCGTTTAACATCAGGCTCCAAACATTTTTGGTTTCTTTTTGCATGCACAGTAAATCTCAAACCAGCTCTATTCAGAGCTTCAAAATAAGCTGTGACCATGGCCATCGTTTAGGGTCATAACCTCACAAAAATAATGTGCCTGGTGGCGAATTGCAAGAATTAAATACAATCATGTGGGTTTTAAAGGTACCAAGACAAGTGGTTCAGTGCTGCTAGATGGTAAGTGGTATTTCTGCAGGCTCTTACTAGAAATGCTTTCAAGTTCTGCTAGAAATTTTATGAGAAAAATAGTTTTAGAAGATTGTTAAAGAATTCCTTCCTTCTTTTTTCCATTCTATTTACCTTGCTAAATGGAAGTGAGGAAAATATGGCGGTTTTTTCTTTATCACCCCAAATTCACACAACAGTCTGTCTGCTTGCTGTACTTAGCCAGCTCTTCAGCAGGGTAATCTGCACTATTAAAGCAATACTTTTTCTCCATGAAATGCCAATTAAAAAGCACCGTGTGAGAAAACAAGAGTGAAACCTGCAGCAGGACAAAGTACCCTGCAACTCAGTAACTCAGTCTTAGCAAGATAAGCTTTCTGCAGTCTTGCTGAATTCCCTTCTATTCCCCCCATCCAGCTTCCCTTACCCATCAAAAAAACAAGACTCCAGGAAGAACCCTGCAATACATATCCACAGGCTGCAAGAACCACAAAAGTTCATATAAAAATAAATACCATGCTTATTCTTATTGCAGCTGTTTCCCACACAGTGTTTTCTAAAGAGCATTCCTCTATTTTATAAATAACTAGAAACAGGATTTTCAGATCCTTATCAGTTTGTATTACGTTGTCAAAGTGATGCTGCAGTTACCTTGAGCCAGAGAAGGTTTCATCTGCACTTTCTTTCCAATGAGCAGTTGAGTGCTATGAGACTAATCTTTTCCTTCTTTTCTTCCAGCTGAGTTCTCCTTATTCAACTGACTGAAGTTCACCTACTGGAAAAACTAGTAATCATGTGAACATTGGATGAGTTAAAGAAGTTGTAATTTTTTTCCCCTGTCTTCTCTGGAAATCAGCTTTTCCTGGAAACCATTATGTTATTCTGAGGCCTCTTTCTGTTATCCATAACACATAAACAAGGCATTTTCTCCCTAGGGATTCAAATAGCCTTCTGCAAGTCAGATTTGCTGTTGTCACTGATAAAAAATGAAATCCTTTCTGGCTTGGAAGTCATTTGACTTCAGTTGGGTCCCAGCAGAGATAAATTTTACTTGCTAATTTAACTAATTTCCATAGAATTGCTGTAAATATGAGAGCATAAGAAGAAAATGTTTTGCTTCTGAAAACAGCATATAAAGATAGCTAAAGACATTAGCGTGTTTGGAGATTATGTTAAAGATTTTCTGCTTAATCATGACCTTGTGCACCACTGATTTACATACTATTTCAAAGCAAAGGTTCTTGTTCCCCTGACTTTGAATGTCCTAGACATATCTGGGGTTTACTTTTCTCCAAAGATGAACTGCCTTCAGCATAGATTTTTATCTGACACCAGAGCAGAAGTTGTGGAAGGCAGGTAGGCAAGGCTGGGGAGAGAAGGGAGTTCCAGAAAGGAAGCAGGCAAAAAACTTACGGTGTTAAAAAGACTGTCTCCATTTCACCACTGGAAGAGAGAGTTAGTAACGCTTCCCCCTCTCACAAAAGAGATGCAGACCTAAATCCATTTGCGCAGGAAGCAGTCAGATACTACAGCAAGTACTGTCAGAAAGTGTACAAATAAAAAACCCTGATCTGACGCAGTTTGGATGCTAACTGGTCAATGCCAATAGGGAAGCAGTTTTTAAAAAGTTACTGAAGAGCTGCAGCATTTGCTGACCACCTGGCAATTTGTGCTGCATGACAGGATATTATGTGCCTGCCACAGGCTCATTTAATAAACAGGACAACTAGTTTTTCTAAAAATGGTAAACTGCCCTTTTTAAATATTCTTTTTTTTTTTCTTTCAGGCATGTTTACTGCTGAGTTTGGGTTTGGTTTTGTCGTTTTGGTTTTATTTTCCCCAGTATTATCCCTAAAATCTCTGTTAACAGAATAATAAACAGGCAACTCCAAGGCCACTGTATTTCACATATACAGGCTCAATCAAGATGTAAGTCTTGCCCACAGAATACATGGTTGATGCATGCAAAGTTCTTAAAATACAAACCCTTGAACATTTCACCTTACTGCTTTCTCAAGCAGGTATAAATGAGACAACTGCGATGAAAACATAACCTCCTTGAACCAGTAAGACGTGGATTTTACTTTCATTTCTCCTTTCAGCCATACTATTTACAGCAGTTGAAATTGAGTGAGCAGAAACAAAGTAATGAGATACTTTTGTGATACATGGAAGTAGATTTCAAAGAAACAAACACATCTCTGTTCATTAGCCTGAGTTATTTAAAGCAAGCTGCACATAAGTTCAGAAAGCATCACACATAAAATAAAAAACAAGAGCAGTTCTGTATATAGCATGATAATATCTGTAATTTATATAACCAGCATGAATAAAACCAGATTTTGGCTTCAA
The DNA here is from genome assembly GCA_013397795.1 of Orthonyx spaldingii. NCBI lineage: Eukaryota > Metazoa > Chordata > Aves > Passeriformes > Orthonychidae > Orthonyx > Orthonyx spaldingii. The sequence continues at coordinate 1,617,789 of VZTJ01002870.1, read as the reverse complement.
GTTGCATACCCAGACCTCTGTGGATTTTTTTTCAAGGCACAACAAAAATAGTCTTGCTGCCTTTTTGTTGACCTTAAACTAAGCTACAAGCAGTAAAACAGACTTGCAGAGCAGCAAACGTTCCCCTCACATCAACTGTTGCATGCATTTTCATTCTAACCTCTTCTCACAATCAATACAAACAAAGGGGGGGATACCCTTATGTTTTTGACTTCATGAGAAGTACTGTAAGAAAAGATCAGACATGGCATGAGAAACAGTCTCCTCTCTCCTCCTTCCCTGTTCCCCATGCAAGGCAACCCTCCAAGACTCTCAAGGATAAACTTCAGCCCAATATAACTGGTGTTTCTGAACAGCATGGTGGATCAGGTTTGGGCATGACAGTTTCTGCTATTGTTTCAGAACAGAATTCTGCAGAGGGTAGTCTTAACAGTTCATTGAAAAACATGTGACTTGAAATCATTTCACTGCTTTAAAGGAACACTGGAATAATTTTCTGCAGGTTAAATATATACAGCCCAAGACTCCTTCCATTTACAAAGTGAGAATTTTGTCCTTACGCCACTATGAGTAAGAACGTGGTTCTCTAGTAAAATAGTGAACGGGGGGAAAAACACAAAAAATGTGTGTTCAGATACTACCAGAAAAAACAGAACATCTGCTTTTAAGTACTTCTACTAACAGTGTTTGTGCTTTGGCTGTGTGTTGCAACAGCAAAGTAAAGAAATGTGATTGTTTTGTGCTTTGTCTTGGTATGTCACTGTAATGATCCTAATTAAAAAACATTAAAACTGTCAGTTACATTCTTCCATAGCTTTTATTTATAGCCATATTTATGCATCTACTACTCCCTAGTATTTCATGCCACGGAGGTTACCAAAAAGACCTCCTGTTTATTTCTTTCACGGAGTAAGACCTGCCTCCTCCATCTGACGAGGGAGGGGACACAAAGTACCCTGGAGACCCGCAGAAAAGCCTGGAGTTTAATATGCCGCTCTTTGTTAGCTTCGAACACCAGACAAAACCCAACCGGACCATGTTGGTCCAAGAGACCGTGACAGTGCCCCTGCCAGCAAAGCGTACAAGAAAGGTGTCGGGGAGGGACAACGCTCAGCCGCCTGCAGTTTATCGTCGCCTGGGCTGGCAGAGCGGGCTGGAGTGCCGAGCCAAGCGCCGCAGCGGTGCGTGCCCCCGGCCCGGCCGCCCCCCCGCCCTCGGCGGCCCCGCGCTGGTTTCGCTTTCGCCTTCGCCTCCCTCAGCCTTTCCCCGAAGTCACGTGACGCGCCCGCGCTCCGGGAACGCCCCCGGTCCGCCCCCGCGCATGCGCACACGGCGCTCCGAGCGCAACCGGCAGCGCCGAGCCGGAGCAAGGTGAGGGGGGCGGGCGTGAGGAGCGGGCGGCGGCGGGCACTACCTGTACCTGCGGGGCTGGCGGGGTGAATGCCTGGTGTAACTAAAGCTGTCGCTTCCTCAGGCTGCCCCTGCTCGCGGGACACCCGCCGAGCTCTGCGCTTTGGTGTCCTTGCACTCCTAGCGGTCTTCGTTCCCGTCAGAGACTCCCCTGCTCCTCTGTCACCTGTTACGTCCGCTCCCAAGTGCAGCTCTCGGCTCCTTCTCCACAGCTCACACTCTCCGCCGCCTCTCCAGACCTGCCCTGCTCGGGAGCGCCGGCGGCGCTCGAAGCGAAGCCTTGTCCCCGGCACGGCGCTGACGCTGATCCCGCCGATCCTGTGCCTCCAGCATCGCTGGGCAGCCGCTGCGGAACAGGTGCGGTGCTCCTGCCCGCGGGGCTAAGCCGGCCGGGAGCGGGGCGAACGCGGGCAGGGAGCCGGGCGAGGGCAGGGACGGCTGCCCGTGCCCTTTGCTCCCGCACCCCGCCACGTGGATCGGCCGCGATCCCCCGGCAATGGCAGGGAAGGAGGTAGAGAGGGGCCGGGAAGGAGTCCTGGGGTGCATTGGGTGGCCAGCAGATCGAGGGAGGTGATCGGCCACCTCAGCTCTAGTGAGGCACATCTGGAGCACTGTGTCCAGGTCTGGGCTCCTCAGTACAAGAAAGAAAAGGAGCTACTGGGAGAGGGTCCAGCAGAGGCCACAAAGATGATGAGGGGTCTCTCTTACAAGGAGAGGCTGCGGGAACCAGGCCTGTTTAGTCTGGAGGAGAGAAGACTGAGAGGGGATCTCATCATTACATATAAATGTCTCAAAGGTGGTGCCAAGAAGATGGTGCCAGACTCTTTTCAGTGGTGCCCAGCGACAGGATGAGGAGTAATGGCCACAAACTAAAACACAAGTTCCACCTTAACATGAGGAATAACTTATTTACATTAAGGGTGGCAGAGCATTGGAACAGGCTGCCCAGGGAGGTCGTGGAGTCTCCCTCTTTGGGACTGCTACAGCACACTCAAATGCTGTGCTACCTATAATCTGAAAAGCACATACATCAAATGCCTCAAAGTCCTCACTTTAAATATAACATTTTTAACTCATTTGCTTCTCACACATAGCACACGCCACTCAGCCACCAAGGGCACTGGCATACAAACACTAAAGGATTTGGTAGGAAGGGGCATAGAAGCTAGTCCTTCACCCTGAAGCTGCCCTGTTCTTTTGGATAGGTCTTACCATCCTTTTTTGATGGTTGCCTGTGTGAGTGGATTTGCATTTCACCACCCATATTCTCAACCTGGACTGTTCCTTGGACATATCCTTACATGCCATTTCCACTACAAGCTGATAACCTGCAACCTAGATGGCTAACTGATCTGCTGCTAAAGACCACACCTCAGAACTAAAGCCACTCTGTCACAACAGTGTTAGGAGTGAGAGAAGCCATTCTGCACAGTATTAATTCATTTAAGCACCCTATATTTGCTGCACAGGTAAGTTGAATTTATCCTGAAAATATGATCATGAGAACTAAAGCATGTAGCAGAAAAAACATCTTTCCAGTGCTTCTCCATTTAAAGTGACTTGCAATCTAGTCCATTTTCAGAGTAGGCAAGTGGGGACACAAATAACAACTGAAAACAGGCACTTAGAGGGGTCTTTGATTTTTCAGCCATGCTTTTGGTGATGGGGAGTACATCTGAACCAACAAAAGGTGATAATCCACATTCAGGATCTCAATTATGCAGAGTACAGGTATTAAAGTCCTCATTCCCAAATCCTTGCTAAGCAAGAGAGCAGTAACACTAGCAGTGCCCTAAATGCCGTGAAAAGGGTTTCCGAGAAAAGAAAAGAAAGAAAGCACCACACAGCCACTCACTCACTTCCCCCTCCTCCTCATGTGGTGAGATGGGGAGAGAATTAGAAGGGCAAAAGTGAGGAACATTGTGGGTTGAGATAAAGACAGTTTAGCAGGTAAAGCAAAAACCATTACACAAGCAAAGCAAAAGGCAGGTGTTCAGTCATCCCAGGAAAGCCAGGCTCCGTCACACCTAGCAGTGACTTGGGTAGACAAACAGAGTCATGTAAAATGCCCCCCTTTCCCCCTTCTTTCCCCAGGTCTGTGTGCTGAGCCTGATGCCACATGCCCCCTTTGGTCAGTTGGCATCAGCTGTCCAGTTGTGTCCCCTCCCAACTCCTTGTGTACCCCCAGCCCCCTCACCGGGGTGAGGAGGAGAAAGGGCCTTGGTGCTGTGTAAGCCCCACATAGCTGTAACAAAAACATCCCTGTATTACCAACACTGTTTCCTGCACAAATCCAAAACAGCCCCATATTAGCTACTGTGAACAAAATCAACTTTATCCCAGCCAAAATCAGCACATCCTCCCAATTTTGTCAATGTTTGCAAAAACTTTAAATGAGTTATTTTTTACCAGTTCAGTTCAAATACTACTTAAATATTTACACTGACTTTTTTTTCACCCCTTCCTCAGGATGACTCAGTGGTATCAGCTACAGCAACTCGATTCCAAGTTTTTGGAGCAAGTTCACCAGCTGTACGATGACAGCTTTCCTATGGAGATCAGGCAGTACCTGGCACAGTGGCTGGAAAACCAGGATTGGTAAGCACAGAAATTAATTAGGCTTTGGGTTGTGTGCTAAGCAATGCCCTCAGACATTTCAGTTACAGGCAGCAGCAGAATGCTGGGGAAGCAAGCTGCCAGGTGAACCTTTGCTGGGAGGATACTTCAGTAGCTCTGTGGGTGCTACAGCCTGTGTTCGTGCCCCTCTTCAGGGCTTTCTGAAGGGGCCTCATACCTGGAGTAAGTGTCCTAGCTCATATTGCTCTCAGTGGTCTAGAACAAAAGCTGTTTTAAGTCCAGTCAGTTTCTACCTTGGCAGCTCAGTCTCTCACTCGTTAAAGACTCTGAACTTCTGTCAAAGTTTCTGTGGAGTGTCTCGTATAAGAGTAGTACAACATGCACATGCATTGGGGTCACTTTGAGGTTCCTGATGTGCATGAAATTAATAAAAGAGTTTGCACAGAATGTGACAAGAAGAATACAGAGGGAAACAACATTTCTGTATCGAGGAAAGTAAAGTCAAAGTTAAGAGAATGAAACAGGCTTACATTTGAAGATAATTCTTACTGCTTGCATTTTCTACAGCTAGAGCTGAGGATTAAAAATCAAGTACGCCTGTATGTATTTTTTGGAGCTTGTATTGGAAGTGTGTGTAACCCAAGCATGCTTTAAATTATTCCAGGGAACATGCGGCCAACAATGTATCGTTTGCTACCTTGTTATTCCATGACCTGCTGTCACAGCTTGATGATCAATTTAGTAGATTCTTGATAGAAAACAACTTTTTGCTGCAGCACAACATAAGGAAAAGCAAACGTAATCTTCAGGTACACCTGGGTTCTATATCTATACATTTGCTTGCTTTGCTTCAGTGCAATTGGATGCGTCTAAGCAACTACCCTGCCATGAGGGATTTTCACAGAGGATGTGTGAGAATGCTGATTTAAAAGCCAGAATTCAAGTGTTGCTCCATTTTTGTTTTGATTGTCTGCAGTTAGAAAGTTACAGTTTAATTATCCATGCAGTTACAGTTTGAGATCCCTAGGAAAAAGAAAGGTGGGATTTGTAAGGTGTTCACTATATATATTTGGAGCACTTACTCAGCCATCATTTCATTTACCCCAGCCCTTCCCCATCCAGTTTCCTCAGTGTCCTAATAAGCTTCTGATGCACAGGAGACAGAGGGAAAGAAATCATTGCTGTGGAAGTGCAGAACGGCAGTGAGTAGCAGAGGAGTTGTCCTTAGGCAGTACTCTGCATTGCATTGTACTGACAAAGCAAGGGCCAGAGCAATTGGTACTCACGGGCAGTGCAGAACATATTGTTAGGGGACTTAAGTAATGACTTTCATTAGCCAGTCCTCCCCTCCTCCCTGGAGAGCTCTATGCCAGAGGGTCTTCCACAGAGCCACCTTCACCTCTGCCTAATTCCCACACACTGAGCTTCTCCTCACCACAGGTCAGTGACCAGGGGTCTGTTTTCTGAGGAGGGGAGAACATGACCAGGCTGTACTTATCCAATAGTAACAACGAGTCAGCAATGAAAGCTCAGTCAGGAATGCTGGTACAGCTCAGGAACCCCCCAGGGTAGCACCATTCTGAGCAGAGCAGGGCAGGACTCAATCCACAGCACATTTCAACTTTGTGTGCAGGTAAAATAATAAGGTTGAATTTGCATCCAGCCTGGACTGTGTGTTAAACCAGCAGCCATACCAAAGTGTGCGAAGGTGGCTCTTGAGGGATGAGCTCTCTCTAGGACTGCAGGGTGTTATCCCACGTCTCCCAGCAATGTCTCTGACCCTTTCCTGCTGTTTTGTGGCAGTCCTGTCTCTTTGTACGCCCATGAACTACAATAGAAACTCACTCTTGGAGCTGGTTGTGGCTGTCACACCCTGTAGTCCTGGAGCAGGCTATGACCAGTGTGTTCCCTGAGGCCCACACACGGCCGTTCCCTAATCTTTTTGTTAGTCTGAAGGTTAATGAAAGACAAGAAATATGTGCATGAACTTTAACAATAAACTGTCTCTAATGCTAGGATAACTTCCAAGAAGACCCAATACACATGGCAATGATCATCCACAACTGTCTGAAAGAAGAGAGGAAAATACTGAACAGTGCCCAGGCATCGAATGAGGTACAGTCTTGAAATGTCTGCTGCCGTTGTATCTCCCCTTTGCTATTATTTGGGACGAGAGAGGTGGATGAAGACTGGAAGGGAAAACAGGCTGTCCTCTCTCTGCCTAGTAAGAGGTTCCTTAAAAAACAGAAGAGTGAGCACTGATATGTACCAGCTGGAGAACACTAATTTCTACCAGCTGGACAGCATGGCTTTTTACTGCTGAATGAAGCATTTGGGCTATACGTGGCCAGGAAATAATTTTTATTCCTTGAGTGATGTAAAAGCTATGCTGGTTGTTTCAGTGATTCTGTAGTACGATGTAGCCTGATGTGCTAATTGGATTTTATTTTAATAATTAGTGGTTAACTTATTTATCCAGCAAGATTTTAGGTTTGTTCGTCTGCATTTTACCCCCCCAATTTACTCTCTATTAAGCAGCTGAGCATGCTTCTTTGGACTGTCTCTAGGAAAACAATGTATCATTCTCCTTCCTAGTTGTCTCCAAGTATTTCTTTCTAATTTTGGTGGAGTTTTGGGGTATTTTTTTTTAATGAAGCCCTTTTCTTTCCTCTAAATTATAGGTAAAGCCATATCTTCTCCTTCATCACCTGTTCTCCAGCTTTTCACCATTTTTTTTCCCTTTGCAAGAACTGTTTTGCAATAAAAATTCTGCAGTTGGGAAAGGCATGCAAAATATATAGATAACTGTAAATCCACTTATGTAGAAATAAAGTGATGGCTGACCAAGCACGTTAATTTCCAGTACTGAAATACCTCAGTTTATAGCCAGGCTTTGAATGTGCAGTGTGGGAAGAGCACTTGGGCATGGGCTTTGAACAAAGAGCCCTTTGGAACAGCACGCAAAGCAGCTGCTCTGAGAGAGTGACTCTGACAGAGCCCCTGTAGCTGCAGCACAGCTGCTCAGCCCTGGCACATGGCATAAAGCACTTGCTGCTGCCTTCCCAGTGTGCAATAAACTGGGGTCATCACAAAGGGAAGAGGAATCATAGAATGGTTTGGGTTGGGAGGGACCTTAGAGATCATCTACCTGCCTCTAGACTGGGTTGCTCAAAGCCTGATCCAGCTTGGCCATCACTTCCACCACTGACTTAAATCCATGATGGGGAACCCTTGGCAGTTTACCAAAATTAATATTTTGTTTCTTTCAAATTCACTTGAACTTGATTGTTTTTATACTAGAACATTTTAGTATGATTTATCAGAACAAGCTATGCTTCCTCAGGTTGTTTGTCAGCAAAAGCCACTAATTTATGTTAATGAAAAAAGTTATGGGTCACTCTGTTTTGACTTATTCTGCTTCCCTCCTCAGATGGAAGTAGGGAGCATACAGAACACTGTGATTGGCATGCTGGACAAACAGAAGGAGCTTGATGCCAAAGTTAAGGCTGTGAAAAGCAGTGTAACAGTAAGTATAATATAACTTTTCATAGTAGTGTTTGTTGATTTGCAGATATTGAAAAGCTTTCAGTAGTACTTTAGACCTGATAAAGTGACAAATAAAATAGGGTGGTGATTTTTGAGTCTATAACCAGGAATTGCCTGAAGATAGAAAGTACCTTGTGTCTAAATTCTAGCAGCAGAAGCATTTTACCCATCTGAAATACTATCAGCTGAGGAAAAAAAAACCTCTTAAATCATATACTGACCAATTTGTTGCTAACTAGGTGTATTTTTTTCAGCATGTAGGGGTTTGTCTTAATAAATAGTCACAGCAGAAAGCTTTTCTCCAAATAGTACTTAAGAATTTGAAAGTTTAAAATGCTATGTGCTGTTCCAAGTTTTTCCACTGTAGCCTAGGTTCTCCTAAACTCTGTGAACTTACATGGCTTGACCACAGGGGTGTTTCCATGCTTTATAATTAACAGATTTCAGTTAGCTGAGAAGGAGGAAGGTTGAATAGGTGGTGATGAAATCCAGGGATATTTCCTGCTAGGGAATTCCAGGAAAAAACATTCTACAAAACTGGACTTTGTGTCTGTCAAAGGTTGGTACCAGGCATGCATTACTTGAAAATATTAAATAATTGTTGCCACCTTCACTTGTGCATTACAGGATGTGGAGCAGGATATCAAGACATTAGAGGATATGCAAGATGAGTATGACTTCAAATGTAAAACCCTGCAGAACAGAGGTGAGTCATTTTTCAATGACATCCCCTATTGCACAGAGTTTCTCAGACTAAACTGCTCCTTATGTCAGGACGTTGAGCCTAATGATACACAGCCAAACCTACAGGTAATGTCCCTGCTTGATGAACTGTGCTTCACACTGCAACCTAAATTTCTGCATCTGTCTTTTGGTCCAAGTAAGAGAGCCTCCTTGTTAACACAGAATTCCTTTGCCCTTTACATCCTTTTGCCACTAGAATTAGCAAACCCTGCAGACTCTCTGACCATTTGGCCATACACTTAATTAGTGATGGTTAGGCTTCCCTTTGTTCCCTTTGGTATTTCACAAATGCCAGACTAGCTTTAGGTTTTGTAGGCTCTTGTGCACCAAGGGAAACACACAGAGTCCACACTGGTTTCATTACACAGATCTGTCTCTGCTGTCAAATTCTATGTTCCAGAAAAGGCTTTAGTTTCCAACACAACTTGGCAGAGCTGACTATCCCTCAGAACAGGGACATGTTAGAGGGTACTCAGGGAAGCACTGAGCCACAATCTTGCTTTTTGTATTTGTCCCCTTCTCCCCCCAGCACTTCTCCACCCATCCATCAGCACTCCTTCAGTCTCACATTCACAATTTGGGCTTATTTTACAGAACACGAGTCCAATAATACGTCACAGGAGGAATACAAGAAAGAACAGCTGAATCTCCAGCAGATGTTTTTGTTACTGGACCTCAAGAGAAAGGTAGTGCTCCAGTTTTCTTTCAGAAGTCAGCAACTCTTCATTTTAAGCACATGTTCATTTTCATTGAATTGACATAAATTAGCAGTAGAACAGTTTCTTTAATATGTCAGTTGAACTGAGGTCTTTGCAGAGTTTTTCACGACAGATGAGCACTAGCTAAAACAGTACTTAGTTCTCCTGTATGAAGTATTTTTAATAAACAGGGTAACCTCATATTCTCTGTAGGAGGTGGTGAATAAGATAGTACAGCTGCTGCAAAGCACAGAGCACACACAGACTGCCCTTATTAATGATGAGCTGGTGGAGTGGAAGCACAGGCAGCAGACAGCATGCATTGGTGGGCCACCCAACGCCTGCCTCGACCAGCTGCAGAACTGGTAAGTCTTTTGTAAGACTACATTTGAACCTTGTTGTGAAGGAACACCACATCTAGGAAATACACTGATTATTTATATTATCCATTTTCATTCTGTCTTACCATAACTACATTCATTTTATTACCTCACCACATTTCCAATGAGCATGAAGTATTCTCCGGGCCACATCCTCAGGGACAGTGGCCTGGCTGGTGCCTCGGCATTAGTACAATACAAAAACGTGCTAAAAGTAATAACATCATGTCAATTGTAGGTTCACCATTGTTGCTGAAAGTCTGCAGCAAGTTCGTCAGCAGCTCAAGAAGCTTGAGGAACTGGAACAGAAATATACCTATGACCTTGATCCCATCACAAAAAATAAACAATTTCTGCAGGACCTAACACACACTCTTTTCAAACAACTCATCCAAAGGTAACAGACCAACCAGAAGGATATTTTGGTGTTCACATTAATAAATAGATGAAGAACATCTTCCCTGCTATTCCCTCAGTGTTTCCTGCATGCTAACTTTTCATTTTCCAAGGTTTTCCTAAGTTTGTCGCAAACATTAAACTGAATTAGTGTTCCTGAGGTTTCCCCTATCCAGGATTTTCACAGGTTCAGGCCTATGGAAAGGGTTTGTGATCAGTCATTACTGAAGTTAGCAGGAGCTTTGCTGCAGTACACATTGATTCCAAACTCCCAGTCTGTTAGTCCACTTCTTACTTCAAACTTCAACCCTGCGAAGTTCACATGAAGAGAGGCAAGAAACAATCTGCATCAAGCTGTGCCCAAGATGGATACAGACTAGGTTCTGAATCCTTTGTTACTGCACATATCCTCTTGGCCTCCAGCACAGGGAGGCCAGCCCTGTCTCTGTACCACCTCTATGATGCAAGTTACTATTGCTGGTAGTTGCTTCACATGAGATTAGAGTCCCATTCTGTAAACACACAGTAGACGAAAAATTGGGGTGTATCAGAACAGGTTAGCCCCACAAGTTTGTTTCATTGCGTTAGCTGGCCCTCATCAAATCCTCTGCTAGTGTATCCATCACTTGGGCACGTGTTGTTACACAGCACTTGCCACTGTAAGAATTCAGGAAGCCCTGGATATGGCAAACAAAGCCACACTCCTCCCCTGCACTATGCTAATTACAGCACAGTGTTTCCTTACTGTTGGATTTCAGGGAAGTTTGATGTAGCAATCTCCCTCCTCAAGCCACCAAAGTGTTGCAGAAAAGCCAACACTTACGAAATCACTATTTCTAGCCCCATTGAAACAATTGAAAGGAACTGACACACATCCCTCTGTGTAGAAACTGAGTGAATAAAGTGTATAGTATTACTGGTAAATCAGCAGTCTTTTCAAGTTCACTTTTTATATAGTTTCTTATTTCTTAAGGACAGCATGGATAAATCATAGTGCCTTTAATCTGTTCTTCCCATAGTTCCTTTGTGGTAGAGAGGCAACCTTGCATGCCAACACATCCTCAGAGGCCACTAGTCCTGAAGACAGGAGTGCAGTTCACTGTGAAGCTGAGGTATGTTTTCCCCTTTCCGTGTTCCTGTTTTGTGGTGAGGCTTTCCTGTCACTGGCTTCCTGCAGCCAAGAGGATTGCACAGCCTGCCCTGCAGCCCAAGGGCTGAGGCCAGGAGGAAGGAAGTGCCATGGGCAGGGCTTTCTTTTGGCAGAGCTTAACTCACATTCAACTTTTACCCTTTACCAGAAGTGGGGTGTACTGAGTGTGTACAAACACAACCAAACAGCAAGAAGACACATGCAGAGCGCTTTGTCATGCCAAAGAGTAACTCATTTGCCCATTTAGTTTCATCCCTAAACACAGTCTGGTATGGAGCAAAATTGGAGCCTGCACGTGGCCCCAAGTGTGCTACTTAAATATCTGTGGTAAGCAACACAATAGAAGAGAACCCATCTTTTTCAATTGCTTATATTAAAAAAAAAAACAACAAACACTTCTCTTTCCAGATTGCTGGTGAAACTGCAGGAACTGAACTACAACTTGAAAGTGAAAGTTTCATTTGATAAGTATGTTGCATTTATTTCACCCCTCCTATGTCATGATAAACAGTCCCCACGTTCAGAAACTAAAGAGCGGTCATAAGTGCTGAGTAAGCCAGGAGCAGGCTGGTTCTCTGTAGCAGCAGGTACATCCTTCCCTTTTTCTTACCCATTCCCCTGCTCTGAATCTCTCTCGGCCACCAGAGACATGTCACAAAGTACAGATGGCCTCAGCTTCTCTCCACCAGCTCCAGAGGAGAGCTCACTACTACTAAACCAGGCACAGGGCAGTACCTGGGCAACAGCTGTGGCTCTGCTGGGGTGTTTCACCTGGATTAGTACGAGGTGACGGTGTAGAATTGGACTCCACCATTTCTAGTCACATAATTCAGTCATGTCTCTATAATACCTTACTTTTTGGGTAGTAAGAAAGTTAGTTATCCTAAAGCTGCCTTTGAATTAGGAGTATAAATCTGCCTACCTGTAACATAGGACATGTTCTGAATCAGAGAAAAAAACTACAGCAGTTGAAACAGACTAATAGCAATCTTTTGTATTTTGTAAGCAGTTCAGGTGAGTTTAGCACTTACTGCAAGGGTAGGGAAAGAAATGTGAGAGGCTGTCCAAAATAATGACAGGGACTGTGCTTTAAGAAAGCAAGTAGGTTTTTGTCTACCCAGGCGAGTAATTTTGTTCACTTGAAATGGATCTAGGGTCCAGAAACTTGCATAGAATAGGGAAAAAGTAAAAAAAATTCTTATGTGGTTGTGGGAGGTGAGGCTTTGAGAAGTGCACTAGGTAGAATGCAACTCAGTAAAATCCCAAGTGCTGGGAAAACCAATTCAAGTGATGCAATAATTTACAAGTTTAAAAGCAGATTTAGAGTGGCAGAACTATATTCTTTTCCTCAGAGCAAGAGTTAAAAATCTATATAGTAAAAGAAAGTACTTCCTTTGTTTATAAAGCCTCTATAGCAATATTAAGCCTCAGTAAAATACAGGCTGTGTAGCACAGTATTTATTTTGACTGCTTGAACCAATTGCCTCATCTTTTGCACAAGAGTTTTACAAAAGCATGTTACCCATTCTCAATCATCTCTGACAGCTACTAAAACATGCACATTTTCTCTGTCTGTGGCAGAATCTTTAAAATATTCTTATTTTGTCTTTTTTTTTTCTTGACAGAGATGTAACTGAGAAGAACTCAGTCAAAGGGTATGTGGCATCAGAGTTTCGTATGTTAATGTTAGGTTCTTTCAACGAATGTGAGATTTAATTACTTTTTCTCTCTTTTTGTAGGTTCAGGAAATTTAACATTTTGGGAACAAACACAAAAGTAATGAACATGGAAGAATCTACTAATGGAAGTCTAGCAGCAGAATTCAGGCACTTGGTAGGGGTTGGTTTTTTCTTTCTTTTACTGATACAGCCGCTTAATTTTGTGGGTAGAGCATGGTAGGAAGGAAAACAAACTGCTTTTGTTATTGAAGTCATTATTCACTTTTGTGTAAAGAGGAACGGCGATTATCTCTCCTTTTTCTTTGTTCTATCCATTTTGAAATATTTGGCCTATTTCAATCAAAATGTGATTGCTTGTCACTGAAACAGGGACAGGAATGCAAACAAGAGTATTTGCTGCCATACAGCTTTTGGTGCAATGGGTTCTTTGGAGGAGGAAGTTTAAAAAAACCTAGAAAGGAAGGTCCATAGGTAGGGAAGCTTGAAATAGTTTAAAGAGCTTTGAGTCTGGAAGAGTAAAATGCAAACAGGGACAGGAATGCAAACAAGAAACAGGGACAGGAATGCAAACAAGAGTATTTGCTGCCATACAGCTTTTGGTGCAATGGGTTCTTTGGAGGAGGAAGTTTAAAAAAAACCTAGAAAGGAAGGTCCATAGGTAGGGAAGCTTGAAATAGTTTAAAGAGCTTTGAGTCTGGAAGATTAAAATTGTCAAGGAGTTGGCAGCTGCAAGAAAGTCAGTGCCTTCAACAGACTATACAACACTTGATCTGCAGATTGTGAGGGAACAGATTGGTTCCATCACTACAACAGGAAAGGAAAAGTGCAAATCCAGAGCCAGGGAACACGGAACTCTTCCTTCATTGTTCACAACTGAGACTGCCTAGAGTTTATGATCCAATTCAGAGGGGTACTTTGATAAACCAATATTCCATCTGATCTTGATTTCATACTGCTTCTGTTCTTAAAAGGCCTCTCACATAAAGGTGTTGCATCATAACTGTGCAATATCTTTTTTCACAGATGAACAGTTTATAAAAGAGTAGTAGTTACCTACAGTTTAATCCTTTGGCTCCCACAGTTTAGAACCACATAGAATCAGACACTAGTGCAGCAAGTTTGCATACAGTTGAGCAAGTGGAGCATGCAAACGTCCTCTGCCACTTCCATTTCTGGCTGACATAAACGAGTGACAGGGTTTTTTGTTCATTTGCAGCAACTGAAAGAACAGAAAAATGCAGGGAGCAGAACAAATGAGGTAAGCAGCTCTAACCTTTTCTTTGTAAACTTTTAGCATAATACTAACCAGGCATTCAAGACAACGCTCTCTGCTCAGACCCATGAAGACACACATGGGACGAGAGATCATAGGAGAGGAGTTCAGTGATTCTACAAAATGATCCATTGTAGGAAGAGTCTGCAAGGAGAACTACTGCCAGAATGGCAGTGAGGGACGCTCCCACACTGGCATCTACCTTTAACAGGGCTTCCTGGCAAGCACAGATTTTTCTATGACTTGTAGGTAGTAGCCACAAAAAGCCAAAAAACATGTGCCTGGAGAGGCAGTTTTGGGAACTCAGCACTGTCACTTGACTTTGACCTGTAAGCTCTTACTGAGGTCTAGAGCATGTGACTGTGGGCAAAAAAAGGGCTTTCCCCACAATAAAGCCCCATTACTTCACCCCAGAAATTTTCAGTCCCTGAAAAGTTTTCTTTTTTTTTTTTTTTTTGAAGGGTCCTCTCATTGTAACAGAAGAGCTTCACTCTCTGAGTTTTGAGACGCAGCTGTGTCAGCCTGGTTTGGTAATAGACCTAGAGGTATGTCTTAGGTGAAACAGATGGATTTCAATTCCTGTGCATCACTTGTGCTGACAATCTAAACTTTTTGTCTCTTTCTTTTTTTTTTTAAAGTACTGGGATATCAAGCACTTTGTTGTATCAAAGTATGGGAATGACACTTCACAACAACTCTGTATAGACATAGAGAGAGAATGCTGTCAGATCTCTGGGTAAATAAGAATAGATGTGCTTTGCAAAAGCATCTGATACCTAGAGGGCTTAAACCACAGGGCTGGTTATCAGGTTACATTTATTTCAGAAGAAGTGTGCTATGAACTCTACTGTCACCATCAGTGCTGTCATAACTGACACTAAATGAAAGTCTTTCTTAGACAAAAATCACCCAAGTTCTTTCTAGTATCTCATCATACTGACATTTTCTCCCCTACACACAAACTTCTATTGAAAAAGTCAAGACTATGCAAGCAGGGAATTAAAATGGAAATGGGTTTGTGGATAATTTCAAGGAGGATTCTGGCAGCAGTGCAGGGAAACCTGACACATTTCCTTTTGTGCCCCTTTCAGACCACATCCCTTCCCATTGTTGTGATATCAAACGTGAGCCAGCTTCCCAGTGGATGGGCTTCTATCTTGTGGTTCAACATGCTGTCTACTGATCCCAAGGTATTTGCAAGAAAAAAATACTGTATCTGGAACTGTGTCTAATTTTCAAGCATTGTATGCAAGTGGCTGCTGCATTTTAGCCCTACAGGTGACTCTTAATGAGTGTGAGGTGTAGAGAGGAGCAGTGACTTCCCTGACCTAAACAGAGCAGTGTTTGAAACCCACACAAGGGTAGCACACATGTCTTCAGGATATACAGTACACAGTGAGAAGCCAAATAAACATTCAGGAACTCAATTATGGTGCACTTGTGTAATCCAGCAATTCTGCCCTCTGGGAGAAGGCATACCCAGAGCCCCAGAGATTGCTTTTCCTGGTAAAGAGTGCCTGGAAGAACAGCAGCCTGCTTTTGCAGATTTGTCTTAAGCTGACATCCATTCTTAAATCTGGAGTTTGTTTTGGCAATACACTTTTATAAATTGAAGTGGCATTCCAAAATTAATGTTTATTAACGGTAGCTTCTATTTTTCTCTTCCATTCTAGAACCTGTCTTTCTTTCTGAATCCACCCTGTGCAAAGTGGTCTAAGCTTTCTGAAGTTCTGAGCTGGCAATTTTCTTCTGTAACAAAGAGAGGACTTAATGCAGATCAGCTGAGCATGCTCGGAGAGAAGCTTCTTGGTATGGGTCTGCTTTCATCACAGATGGCCTGTTTGAATTCTAATATTGAATTCTACATCTTTTCCTGCAGCCCATTTTAAATTTTCATTTCCTCTCACACCTTTTCCCTTCATACAACATAACTTTGCAGCAATGAAGCATTTTCCACTTTTCAATGCGGCAGAGTTTGTAAATGAGATCATGTCATGAAAAAAATCTGCAGTTCTAACTTAGGAGTTTTATGCATTAGAGCAACACAGATTGGGCCTAATTCTGCCTTTTGAAGTAATACTCATGTTCAGTCAGTCTTTGAAGTGGCTGTTTCTTGGCATCTTTTGGGTTTTGTTTTTAAATCCACCTCCATTCATTTTAACTTCATGCATGCCCTCAGCTACAGTGGGGATTCACTCTGCATAAACACAGTGATGCTGTGATATCAGCATCAAACACTATGAAACTGGTAAAGGATACCAAATTGAATTATCTCCCACATGAGTGTCCCTAGTAAAAGCCTCATCAGCCATGGGTTTTGTTTCCAAACTCCTTGCAGTTCACCTGAATAGGCAGGGCACTTGACACTGCTACTGATTTTGCATAGTAAACTCTAGGTGAAAAATACTGTTGATTCGGTATATTTCACTAACCTTAAGTTTCAGGAAAAAATTATATTTAAAGGTATTTGAGATTAGTGTGTCCAGGTGGCAAGTACAGCATTCCAGTCTCTAATTCCCCCAAGACAAAAAATCTGACAGAAAACTGCTAACTTAACATTACTTTTCAAAATTCTACAAGGAGAATAATTTTTTTTGTTTAATTAACCAACAGAAAGAGACCAGTGATATATTTCTATGACAAATTTGCATTTCAAAACTACAGGGATTTTGTCGAACTCCGGTAATGGTAGGGTTGCTACTTAAATCTTATCTCTATAGATAAAAATATCACACAGCTGAAAAAAATCCTGGTTGCTGAACACTGTATATTCAGGATTCCTTAGTGCAAGGAGACAGGACTAGCAGGGTTCCAGGGTGCTGGTTTCGCCATGTGAAAGTTTACAGACTCTTGATCTCTTAACACCAGTAGTATCAGTAACAAGCTCCCTAACCCAGTTTATTTTTAGAAAAATGACAGAGAAAAGCATATTTATTGGAAACCACAGCATGATCTTTAATGGAAAGAATTTGGCTCTGACAGTCAGGGTCTGCAAAGCTCCAGCTACTGTAGTCACAGCATAGGACTTTTCCTTGTGGTTTGGATATGGTTATGAAACACTGTGGACGTAAAAACAAGACTAGGGAAACAATTGCAATAGGAATAAGGTGAGTCTGTGGTTGGGGTAGACTAAGGAGTCAAGAGTTTCTGGGGCAAAAGCCTGCAAATCGCCAGAATCAAGGCAGGAAAGTGCTTAACCTCAGAGAGATACTGCAGGATCTGCTGAGCCCCTGCAGAGGAGCTTGTGGGCTGCAGTCTTTTTGTTGTGCTGGAAAGAGCTGTGCAAGGATTCAGTCTCCTTCCTGGAAGCATTTTGAAGCTGGCAAGTGTTTGGTGCAGCACAGCACAGAAAGTGTCAGGATGAATTGGTTCCCGTTATGCAAGGGCTGCTCACACAGACTGGTTATCGTGAAACCTCCCAGGGGGGAGCTTTGCAACCTCCCCTGCACTAGCTGTGAAAGCACAGCAGCCTGCCTGTCCTCTTCTTTCTTAGTCCAACAGCTGACTTCCAAATAAACACTCAGAACTTGGTTTGCTAACTACTTTTAGCCATACTAAATAATTTATAGAACATGACTGAAGTCAAATTTATTGTGTTCAGGGCCAACAAATGGAGGATCTCAGGATGGCCTTATTCCTTGGACAAGATTCTGCAAGGTATGAACACAGTTTTGCAAACTGAGATGGAAGAAGGATCTCAACTTTATTGTGGGTTTTGTTTGGGCTTTTTTTGTTTGTTTTCCCCCCAAGGTGCCTTCTTTTTCAGTAGCATCCCCTAATTATTCTAGACCTTATGTGGTCATAGGAGGCTCTGGTGATGAGGTTAAAGTAGCAGCAGCAGGAGGAAAAAGAGCTTGAATGGCAAGGAGTAGATGATTTTGAGACTGCTTTTGATTGATGTAAACTCCATAGAAAAAAATGTATTTTTTAAACACAGCATCCTCATTATTAATGCAGCTGCTACTCATAGAATAGTTCTCCATTTTGACTATTACAGAAAATGTAAACAAAACAACCAGCAAGATGAACAATTCTTGTGTATCTCAGTGAAGGACATTTCAGGGGCAACTGGATCAGGGTGAGGATTAACACAGGGTGGCCAAGAGGGTCAGTGTGCTGACAGAAAGCCACATCATGGAATGTCACAACCCTGGCTGCAGCAATATAGGAAGACTCTTCACATTTTCTTTGGCTTTAGACCCTAAACTGGTATAGATAAGTAGATTACAGCAACTAGGAGCAGGCTCTAGGGGAAGAGCAAAGCTCTGATGATCTACAAGCACTCAAATTCATTAATATAGATGTCTCACGAGAAACTGAGATCCAAATCTCAACAGAAAGTGTCTCTAATGTCTTCTGCTAGCCAGCCCAGTCAAAAACCCCAGTGGAATGGGTTTGCACATCCAACAGCTCCAATAAGGGCAGCACCCAGGCAGGAATAAGAGCCTTTTGTCTGCTCTTAGACCAGTGTTGTTGCATGTGAGAGGTGATGGATCACAGATTTGTGGGTACTGGAGGCTCAGACAGGCATTTTGCTCATATTGTCTCTTGCCTTAAGATTCAGTACATGCTTCATTACCAATAGTTCCTGTCCTTCTGGAGCAGAGAGACAGAAGAAGAGTTATAAGAGAATATGGGGAGGGTGGGAAAAAGAAAAAGAGAGAAAACTATAAGAACAAGTAGACAGTGGCAGGATTGAAACCTTGCTTTCCTCTCTGCTTAACAAAACTCATGTCTCATTGTCCCTGTTCTCCACCCTCCCATCCCTGCCTTTCCATATTCTGAATTTCAGGAAAATATAAATGATAAAAATTTCCCCTTTTGGCTGTGGATTGAGGGAATCCTGGAGCTTATTAAGAAACATCTTCTGTGTCTCTGGAATGATGGGTAAGACCTGATTGAAGTTAAAGATGTGGTCATTGCCTCAGACCTCACTTTTAGGCAGGAGATGCACCCTCAGGTTAGGAGGTTGTTTGTGCAGAGAGCAGAACTTGAAACCAGTAAAATCTGAAGGAAAGGAATTCTAGTAGTGAGGAATCCTCTGATGAGACAACTGCGAAAAGCAAGAACCTCAGATGACCGAGTTGTCCCATTTAAGTCACAGAGCAGGGCTTTGAATGTTAGATTATATTTTGTTTTGCCTCTGCTCCCACTGTAAGTTGGTTCTTTCCACATCCTAGAACACAGCCAAGAAAAACTGAAGCACAAGAAAGTATAAGTCACAGTGATATCCATTTTTACAAACCAAAAACCCAAACTCCCTGCTCGAAGAGAGTTTCTGTGAGCTGCCTGCCTGGAGGTGGCAGCAGGCAGACTCAGAAGGCCTTTGCCTGCACCGTGGGCCCGGAACCCAGCAGTCTTCACTGATTTATTTAAGAGTATTACTAAGTAGAAGGACTCCACCAGATGGGAACACAGTTCCATTTGCCCTTTAATACTGGTTTAGTAAACTTTTCATTCTGGGATTTCCGATGTCGGAAGTAATTCTGCCCAAACTAGGCTTATCCAAAGTCACAATCCTGCATTTTAGCTTCAGCCACATTATGAAACCTCATCAAACAACACACTCACAGTGGAGCATCCTAGTATCCCACAATCCTGCAGGATCTACAGCAGCAGGATTGCTCTGTCTCACTCCATTCATTAGTGGCCTTCACATTTTTGCCCCACAGCTCCAGAAGAGTTCTGTCAAAGCCCTGTGTAGTGCAAGCCCTTGTGTCACTGCCCCAAAACCTCCCCATTTCTTTGCTGAGGGGGCTGCAGTGCAGTGGGAATATCTACCACCAGTACTGAAGCAGAGTGGCAGTTCTGGGATAGGGATTACATGTGGATTTGGTACAGGCTTGAATAGCAGAGACTCCCCTTGTATACAAAAGAGTAAATAATACAACCTCAAGAACACTTTCTTCATTCTTGAGAGATAGGAAGGCAAAAGACTTATACACAGGTTATTGACTACTGAACACTTTTGTTACCTGAAGCATGGCATTTAAACCAAACGAAGCATAAAACTCACCAATCAGACCCCCAAACCCCATAAAACAGGGCAGCTTACAGCATCTGAAATTCTAAGCAAAATTATGATTATTTAGAGGTTTTTTGTGCAAAACCTTCTTTCCCTAACTTAATACACAAGAACAGTCATAGTACTCAAAAGTTCGTGATTGATGGAGTATTTTGAGGAACAAGCAGTACAGAGAAGTTCTGACCTTTAGGAAAAAAAAAAACCGCAAAATACCAACCAACAAACCAACCAAAACCAAACAGCTAGGGCTTGGCCAGGGTTATACCCTAGTAGTGACTTGAACAACTCCCTCCCCAGTACTTGTTCAGATCAATCTCTTATAATTCCCACACCAGCCTCCTTGTCCATATAATAATGTTTGCTGAGCATCGTGAATAAGTCACACAAGCTTAACAGTTCCTCTAGAAAACACGCACAAGGACCAAAGTAAACCCCACACCTGTAAGAGTGTAATCTGGCAGCTAGTGAAGTTTTTTTTCATCAGGCAAAAAGGAGAAACAACTGTTCCTTAGCATATATTTGAAGATAAAAAAACTAACTGCTAGCTGGGATCTGACCCTATTGCAGACATGTAACTTTGCTTCTGCTCCCAAGCCCAGCTTTGACCGCAAAATGCACAGTCTCTTTTGTTCCGAGTTCAGAAAAATGTATGTATGAGCCCCCAGGCCAAAGTGAGAGTGCTGGGGGAAGCTGTGGTGATTCGTGGCTGCCACGGGGCATGAGTCACCACCTGACTGCAGCCACTCAGTCCTGCTGCCAGCTGTTCACAGGACAAAGCCTTCTGTGAGGCTTTTACCAGTACTTCAGCTTGTATAAGTGAGGAAAACTTTTCAGTTTTCCTATCTAGCCCAGCACAGCTTGGGTTTTATGTTGAGGAGTAACTCAGCTCTTCTCTTCCACATTACAGCTGCATCGTGGGTTTCATCAGCAAAGAGAGAGAACGTGCTCTACTGAAGGACCAGAACCCAGGAACATTTTTACTGAGATTCAGTGAAAGCAGCAGGGAGGGAGCAATCACCTTTACTTGGGTTGAGGGATCTCAGAACGGTAAGTCAGCAACAGAGAACTTTTGTTGATCTGCTTGCATCAAAACAAGAAGTCTTCATGCCCTGCTCCTCCACCCTGAGGACCAGCACAACACCCCTGCCAGCAGCAGGGCACAAGCAATAGCAGAGACACACCATAGCTGGGGTAACTCAAACCACACAGTGAATTGATGAAAGTTTCAGCTTGGACAAGTAGCACTGCCCAGGTCCTGCTTCTGGCCTAGAATTTGGGTAGGAAAAACTGCCTGGACTGTCTTCTCTGCCTCCTCAGGCCTTTAGTACACGCAAACCTGCATCTCCTTCTAAACCCAAATGCAGCTTTTGTTCCTTCCCACATTCCCCCTAGGTAAATGACATACTCACTTCATTTTTCAAGTAGTTCTCCTTCCTGCCATGGTTCAAAAGGGTCAATGAAGGGCTTGCTTCTTCAGTGAGCTGGACTCTTTCCTCATCCTCTCTTTGGGCAGCCTGCAGCCATCACAGCTGCAGAGTTATAACCTCCCTTGTACCCAATGAGGGCTCTCCCCTTACCACAGGAATTACACAGCCCCACCTGCCAGCATGGGGCAGCTGTTGACCCTTCACTTTGATGAGCCCAAAACCTGCAACAGGTGGAAAAGAAACTGCTGAGTGTACTTGTGTGACTTCTTTCCCTTTGCTGCCCTCATACCTGAGGCACCCAAATTTAAGCAAAAGAAGGTTAATAGTATTTGGAGCATTCAAGAAGGCTTATCTGTCTCTCTTGATGACTCATAAAAGTCTCAAGTGGTGTATTTGGATCAAACTTCCTAATAGGCAGCAGAGTTCGAATTACATAATTTGAAAGAAGGTTAAATAGGCAGCACAACCTAAATTAGTTAATGAAATATTGCAGTTAATTTCCATGGATAAGTCACACCAGTCATTCTGAATACCAAACATGCCAAGAGCCATCACTATGTGGTATCCCCCCCATGCCTGCCTACCCCACAGAACAATTGTGCTCCCCTTGAGAGGCAGTAATTACTTACTGCAGCACAGTAGGTGTTGTCCAGACAAGCCTTTTGCTCATGTGAACTCTGAATTTGTGGAAACGGCTGCAGCTTTTCTGGACTCTTTCAGAAAAAACTTTGAAACCAGCTTCAGGTAGTTGCTGCTTCTCTCCTCTGCAGAGCTGCAGTTCCACTCAGTAGAACCCTACACCAAGAAGGAGCTCTCTGCTGTGACTTTCCCTGACATCATCCGCAATTACAAAGTGATGGCAGCCGAAAACATTCCTGAAAACCCCCTGCGATTTCTGTACCCCAACATACCCAAAGACAATGCCTTTGGCAAATACTACTCCAGGCCTAAGGAGGGTGAGTGCCATGAGGGGCTGGTTCCTTTTAGCTTGTCTGGTTGTTCCTGAGCTGCTGGGGGACTGTACAGTTTCTGTGGCATGGAGAGAAAGGGACCAACAGGCCTGACTGTCTTGGCAGCCTGTCCCACATTTATAGGTTAAGAAAAGGTCTGTTTTTAAAGAGGCACAACGTGAGGTCTGATCAGATCACAAACTGAAACCCCTGATTGTCACTGGCTCTCCAACTCAGCTGTCATGTGAGCCTGTGAGCTGTTTCAGAAATGTAGGTTCCCACTAACAGATGGGACCATGACTGGTTAGGGGGAGGGGTTTCTTCCCCATTTTCTATAGGAGAAAAGGAAAAACTGACTAAAAATGGAGTAAGTTAACCATAGTGCTGTAAAATGCATGACAGGGAGACCTGCACGTTATCTGGGTCATAGGCTGTATTTTTGGTACAATAAAGATGAAAATGTGACGTAAAGTTGCTGAAGAAAAACAAACTCACAAGCTTTTTTTTCTCCTTGAAGCACCAGAGCCAATGGATTTGGATGGTCCCAAGGGAAACGGCTACATCAAGACTGAGTTAATCTCTGTATCCGAAGTGTAAGTTGCCACGAAAATGCTGGATTTTTAAGAACTGATCATAAGTTTTCAGCTGTAGTTAATGTCTCTTCACAGTATTTAAGCTGTAGGTGTCCCTGTTGAGTCTTTCCTTATTGAGAGTCTGATCACAACACATTCATACAGTGCTGTGTTCAAAACACCATTTTTAGGTAAAAACCCTGGAAATTTGCAGGTAGTTGTACTGGCAAATAATTTCTCAAAGACCTGTTGACTTCTTTGGTTAGGATGTGCATCCCTGAGTGGTCTGAGTTTTCATTTAGAGCCAGGCTGGCTTTGCAAAGCCTGGTCTTCACAAGAGGCCTCGTTAGTGGCCCTTGTGGCCTTGGAGCCAGACATGGTAGCCCAGCTGTGCCTCATTTCTTTAGTTAATCCCTGCTCTTCTCCATCAGCCACCCTTCCAGGCTCCAGTCTCCAGAAAATCTGCTCCCCATGTCTCCTGAGGAGTTTGATGAGGTGTCTCGGATGGTGGGCCCGGCAGAGATTGACACTGTGGTACGTATCATGAACCAGCCTGCAGCAGGAGGGCTGAGCCAGAACTTGCTTTTCCCCTTTTTTTTTCCCCCTTGAGACACACCTCAGACTCTTAAGCAAACACTTGAGAACACATCTCTTCACATAGGTAGGAAAAGCTGGGGATCCAGAGTTAGACTGGGGTCGCCAGCAGTTGTTTTTCCACTTATCTGCAGGGAGAGGGGTGAAGAACAGGAGAGCAAAGCTTCCTGTGTGTGCCTTGGAGTTGGAGGGGAGATGGAAAGGGAGGAAGGAGTATGGCTGTGGTGCCTCTTGTGGGGTCTGTGTGGGGAGTGCCCCGAGCAGGAGTGCAGTTTGGAAGTGCTGCCCTGCCAGTGCTGGCCAGGGTAGTGCCTGTTACCAGAGCAGTGTTGTCCTTGCAGGGTGTGCTTCAGAAAAGGAAACAAATTGAAGTGATCCCTGTCCCCTGCCCACCCTGAGCAATTGAATCCCACCATGTGCATCAGGTGTGACTGGGGCAGAACTTGGTTACGCTCTGTGATTAGCAAAGTCTTGAGAATTAGGACTTGGCCTGTGTAATGGAGGTTTCCTTTTCTCCTTGCAGATGTGTACACACATTCAGCTCTGAGCTTTGGCTGAGCTTTCCCCGCCTCATTAGCACGGCCCATTCGCTTAATGCATCCTGTGCTGCAGTCAATGCCTTGGTGACACGCTTCACTTCTCTGGTTTCTCACCCTGAAGGTCTAATAGCAATTTTAGCTAATGGGAATATCAACAGCAGCCTGAGTAGCCTCCTTACGTGCACATCTTTGTTTAATTAGCAAGATACCGTGTCAGAGTGGAGGAGGAGGAGGAGGATGGGAACGTGAGCTCCTCAATGACAGTGATGGGAGAAACATGCATGCATTGTTTAAAGGAATTAGTTAAACGTTTAAAACAGTTGACTGTACATAGAAGGCTTCAAAGAAAAGCTGGTTCTTTTGCAGAGGTTCTGTTCAGAAAGCTTAGACCTTATTTGTCTAAGGATATTTGTCTGCATGGCAAAAGGGAAACACTCTACAGATACATGCCATACCAAATCCACTGAAGTTTGTTGTGCTTTTAGCTTTTCTGGCCATGGCACAGTGAGAGAGCAGAAGCCCAAAGTGTTACCTGCATTTCATTTTTGCTGTTTTCATAAGGCATCATCTTGTGTAGGATGGTTAGCACAATCTTTCTCATAAAGAGCATTTCTTAGGACACCACATTCAACCTGCATTGGCACAGGCTGAGCTTGCAGCCCAAGGTGTACAATCAAGACCAAAGCCTCTGCAGACTGCAGTCATGAGACAAAATGGGAACCTACTCTTATAAGAGTGCAAAAGGGATTGAAGTATGTTTTTGTTCACTGTGCTTAGTCTGCCAAGGTGAGGATCTGGTCACTCCTCTCTTCTGCAATAATACAGACCCCCTTTAGGTTTTAACAGATGGAATGGAACTCAATTTCCTCGTGCATTATGAACCAGGGCATTTTTTTAACTGTTAATTTCAATAGCTAAAATATTCTACAGGCTTTGATAAAGAAATGGTTTTGTAATTAGGGTTAAGGCACAGGAAAGTGAAGAAGTTAAAGTTTATCCAGAGCAACGGCTGCAGAATATGCAGTCTGCAGTACTTAAAGGGCGAAGCTGTGTTTCTACCAGAGGAGGAACAGGTTTGTTTCTCAGCACGTTTGAAGGCAATTAACAACTCACAGTGAAGAGGCAAGGCTGTTGTAGGCAGTTGGTCTCTTGCTCTAAGGGTCCCTATTAGTGCAGGCTGCTAATTAAGCACAGAGCTGAGCAGAGGGGTTGCAGAGCACTCTGCTGCACCCTACCTGTCCAGGTACAGGAATAGGGCAGCCACTGCAGGGGGCCCTGCCTGGGCAGGGGTTGGATAAGGGGAACTCCAGAGGCCCCTCCACACCCATCAGCTGCTCTTTGGGAAAAAAAGGACTAAGTTTAGTGTCTTGTGCCCAACTGATGGGCCCTCTGCAAAAGCTCAAGAGAAGAATTAAAGAACCTAGAGCGTGTAACACATCTATTTAAGTGAAGGCATTGCCAACACGTGTATTTAAATGAAAGCATTGCAAACTGACCTAGTTTTGGTGCCCTGGGTTACTGACATTAACAGTGCTACAGGAAATCACTTAATGCTTTTATCTTACTGTAACTAGCTGAATGTGCATCTATCGCCAACACAAAAATCAAGTATTTGTTTTTTGAGCTTTGTATTCATGTTCTACATGTCACTACTTTTATACTTCAGTTTTGTGAGATTTAAAACAGTGGCCTTATTCACAGGTTGGTCTTTCCATAGCTAGTAGTTGTAGAAGCGGTCATTTTTCCTCGATGGAATATTCTTTTTTATATTTTAAATAAATGGAACTGTCAGTTGCCACCTCTGGTCTCTCTCTTGTGTTCTGGCTACTTCTGCTATGAAGTGGATGTGTCTGCCAGTATCTTACTACTCTGTATCTCATTTTAAACTAGTTTGTGCAACTAAAGAGTTACAGCTCGGAAGCCTAAGGCAGTATTGATGCTTTTAATTCTCTGCCTTGTTGCAGGTCTGTCTGCACTAGAGTTCTTAGAAAGTGGCTGTTAACTTTATTACTGCTTGATCACTTCATTAATTTGTTTTCTTCCCCACACAAACTTCAATAAACTGAATGTGAATTTCTAATTTGAGTTTTCAGTAGAATAACTGATCTGTGGCTCAGCTTTGTGGGCTACCATGCTGGACCACTGCTGCATCATTTTTCTCTGGGGCTAGTAGGTGACAAAATCCCTCATCTCACACTTATCAGGCTTTTATATGAACTGCACAGCCAGAAGAATAATAAAGGAAAGAAACTGTTGGTGTGAAGAAGGATAGCAGGAATAAGGCAAGAGAAAGCCAGAAAGTATCTGACCAATCCAGTTAATTTCAACACTAACAAAAAGCAAGCAGTGCAAGGACACAGGTCTGGATGTGTAGGTTTCAAAATAAACAACAAAAATCAGAAAAAAGCTACATTAGATAACTTCATTCTGATTTCCTGTATGCTTTGCACTATGGAAATGACCAGAGTAGGTTTTCCTGCACAGCCTTCCCAAAACTGAAGACTTATTTCAATGGCAGTCACACAGACAACCAATAAAACCCACCAGCACCACCATGATCTTGGTATTTCCATTTATTATGCTGTAAAAAGCAACACTATCTGGATTTTATTTCTTAAAATAAATAACTTTCATTTTCAGAACCAGTACAGCTCAAGTTTAGATTCATTCATGGGAAACTGCTAGAAATACATTCATCACTGTCTAGTCCCCACAATACAGAATCTAAAAGTCAAAATCAGCCCAGTCAGTTACAATGACCAGAAGTACACTGCCAGTAAGTATAGTCACGGATAGTCCAGCTCTGAAGCAAAAAAAAATCTGGTACAATACAGTTTGTTCACAAAGGCTAATTAATGCTAAGACTACCACAATATTTCTGAGTACAAAGCATTAAGTTAGCTGAACGATTTTAGGTTGTGATACAGAAGAAACATATATGACATAAAAACAAAGGAGTGGGGGAATCCTCTTTGGAGCATAAGGAAGTCAGCATTGGATAAGATAACCAAAAGCTATTTACTGTAAAATCTACATGTCAGTGTCATGAATGATAAACAGCCAAACCAATGTACTGCATATATTTATATTTATAAATAACGCCATGTCTAAGTAGCTGCATCGCTGAATTGGACATTACAAAGTAATCCATCTTCTCACAATGAGAAAGTACTAAAACTAACCAGCAAAAATGCACTGAAGCCAAGACTGGCTAAAAGCACTCGGTATGAAAGCATTAAGTTTAGGGACAGCTATGATCTTCAATGTTAGCTCAGTTAAAATCCTTCTTTTGGTTTTGGTTTGTTTACATAATGTGTACTATAGAATATACCTATGTTTAAAAATGCCAGTTTGAACAATGCAATGTCAGTTAAATAAAGCTAAATCAGGCATTTTTCTGAGGAGCTATAGGATGTGTTGTAATAGGGAGAAAACAGGGAAGATTAGCACTGAAATTCATAATTCTGAACTAGAATCCATCTGAAAATATTCCTTTACACTGAAGCCCATAAATCTGTTGCCAGAGAAAACATGCTGGAATTTAGATCAGAGTGCAGCAGAGAAGAGGCCTTGTGCTACCCAGTGACTGATGTGGCTCAACAAAGAGCCAGAGACCTTTTCGTTCAGTTCTTGGTTACAACGGGGGAGGCTGTGACACAGGATGTGAAGAGAATGGGTTAAAAGCCTTCAGAAAAATAGCTGATCTTCAGAAGAAGAAGAAGAACAACAAAAACAAACAAACAAACAAACAAAAAAAAACCAACAAAAAAACAAACCCAACCAGCTTAAGAACAGTAAGATTCTTGAGAAAAAGTGTTTGATAACCATGCCAGCCAGCTTCGAGGTGCTGTTTGAGGGCTTAAGACTTTCAGACTCTTTCAAGATTTCATCATCATGAAGACAGTCACTGCTTGTGATGAGTACCAAGCACTTTTCCATGTGGCTTGTCCTCCCCGCAGGGAGGCATTATGGCATTGCGAGGAGAGACTGTACAGGACCTTGAAAGGATTTATTCTCAACTATACTGACCTGCTGGGTCGCTCTGGAGAAGTTATTTCTCTCCAAGCCTTAGTGTACTCATTGCTAAAGGAGGATAATGTGGTTCAGATCATCTTTATAAAGTGCTTGGGCCATTCTAGAAAGAATTTGGGCATTATTTCAGGCAAGTTTTGGTGCCAAAACACAGAAAATTTGAACTCTGAGATCTACAAATGACTTGTACACTACGTGCTAGAATAAAAAACCACCACATACACAATCCTCAAGCACAATCTCCTTTTCCATGTGCTAAATGATTCCTGCCCAAAACTCTTGTGCTAAAATTCTTGCCTATGTCCAACAACTGCAGTGTTTTGTGAACATCTTAAGTGACTGCTCACTTTTGAGGTTTTATGCCACAGTACTGGCAGAAGCAATTGCACATGGGACAGGGAGCTGTGGTGATATTGGACTTCTGCAGACTACAAATACCTGCATCTACATTTTCCACAGCAGGGCACGTGCCATGCTGGCTTCAGTGGCAAGGCAACGAATGCCACTGTTCACCACAAAAGGCATTTACTTACTTGTGCTCCTGGTGCTGAACTCCTGTCCTGCACCAGGGGAATCCCAGTGATGCAATATCCTGCTCCCTGGTTGATGGCAGTGCAAGAAGAGAACATACCCAAAAACCTGGCTTATCTCCTGCTCTGCTCCTGTTTTGATTGGCTCTATGCTCCTTAAAGCTGTGTCACTCCATCCGTGTTCCTCACTACAGGCCTAGATGAGTTGGTATTGACGTGTAGTATTTGGTTTAGTTCTTTGCCTTTCCAGCACTTCCACTGCCCCCACCAGAAGCAGCACCTGGCAGCCCCTCCGGGGCTCTGCTGTAGTGCAAATAGACCTGCAAGGAACACCTGCACGGAGTGGAAGCACCCGCTTTCCCCGGCCACAGGGAAGTACTTTAGCAGCTGAACATGGAGAGAGAGGAGGGAGGCAAGACAAAGGGAACTGAGAAACCCTCCCAGAACAAAAACCCCACTACACACCGGTGCTACAAGTCACATTCCCCTACACCATTTGGTCAAACAAACCTTGAAACACATTCCCTGACAAGACTATCTCTAAGACCATTGACAACTGTCACCTATATACTCTGTGATATTTATATTATGTAAACAAGGTTGTGTGGAATTCTTTTGTCTATTTTTTCCCAAAGATAAGTGCAGATCCTTACTTAACACACCCAGCCTAAATCTACATCAGCATCCTCAGCTTTCAAAAAACCTCACTGACGCTCATACCTGACAGCACTCTGGCTCATCCTGGCCATACTGGAAACAGAAGGCTAAAGAAACAAAAATTCAGCAGAAAAGTTCCTGACCACAGACTAGAGTTCACATAGAACACAAAAATAAATTAAGTAGTGCACAGTAAAGCCAACAACAGCTAAATATTTTTATACATCAATTATATGCAGCATGAGGTAATATTGCTCACATTATGGAGGGAGACTCTTAGTTGGTTTTGTTTCTTTTGAAGAGATTGGATTTGTCCTGTGCGTATAGAAACTCCTGTAACGTAACACTGAAGTAACAGAGACTTCTGTAAAATATATACCACTATCAGATAGAAACACACACGCTCTTCATTACTTATGCATACCACAATTAAATAGGTAAGTGACTTGATTCTTAGGATCTAGCTGAAGATGATTATAGTAGGCCATCCAGATTTTTA
The DNA here is from genome assembly GCA_013397795.1 of Orthonyx spaldingii. NCBI lineage: Eukaryota > Metazoa > Chordata > Aves > Passeriformes > Orthonychidae > Orthonyx > Orthonyx spaldingii. The sequence goes on along the minus strand of VZTJ01002870.1, from coordinate 1,588,111 downwards.
TGAACCGTTCGGTTCTCCTTCCCATCATTGTTATCCTCCGATGGCGTGTATTGGACCTGATACTCTTGAAGAATTTTAAAAACATCATGGTGTCCGAAATGTAAAGCTTCATCCATAGGAGTGTTATTCCACCTACAAAAAGCAGCACAGTATTTTTAAGATTAGCACGTTAAAGCACCACAAATCTAGTTCTTTACATACTGCACCAATAGTTCAGCACACAGACCACACTCAGTTCAGAAACTGTGGAACTACTTTGTTAAGCTGAGCATAACCTTTCAAATAACGGGTTTAGTAGTTCACTTTTTATTCCTGCTCAGTCTGCAGAACCTACAGAGAACCAGTGGGATCCCATTCCCCCCGCTTCAGTGGACTGGCTCCAAACATTCCACTCTTATTTGACAGGCACCTCTCCTCACAGGGACTAGGGAAGTGTTACTGGAGCATCTTTCCTTCAAACCAGCCACAAAAACACTCACCTGTCTTTGGGGAAAGGATTCACTTTGCACGCTTCCAGCAGAAACTTAACAACATCCACATGTCCTACGGGAAAAGCAGTTCTGTGAGTGCACGTACTTCTGTATATCCATGGATGTACAGACAAAAGCAGGTACGCACAGAGACAGCAAAGATGTTCTAAAGCAAGCTGGCCCCCTCCCACAGACAGACAGGCAGCAAATGCTGTGTGAGAAAACAGTACCTTCTGCAGCTGCCACATGCAGGGCTGTCCGTGAGTCATAGTCTCTCTGCTCCATATCCATTCCTGACAGAGCAAACCTTAAAAAAAAAAANNNNCAAAAAAAAAAAAAAAAAAAAAAAAAAAAAAAGGATTACAGAGGCAAATCTTACATAATTAAAGCACATTACAAAACTACCATGAAACGGTATCACTCTGCCACAAGAGGATGTAAGCAGCACCACGAGAACATCCTATCTTTGCTGATAATGAAAGGGGCTTCGGCTTTAAAAACCAGGTTAGTGGCTTAACTTTCTTTCTGCTCTTTAGTTGTCATAAAGAAAAATAAAAAATCTTTGCAGAAAACACAGCAGTCAACACACAACAGTCAACATACCTGATTTAGAATCATACAGGGACAAGCTGAGCCACACAAGGCAAAGTAAATTTATACCGGGTGAGAAAATCCCAGGAAGTCTCCCAAGTCTGAAAATCCTGAGCAGCATTAAAGGATTGGGAGAATTCTTGTTTCACACTATAGTGCTCTGGGATAGCAGAGTTAAACTATACACGTATTTCCACCCACTAACTATATTTAGATATATTCTAGCCAAATTAATGTTTATTTAGTCTCCTACCATTATGACTTTAAATTTTGCCAGATTCTCTTCCAGACGTAAAAAGCAAAGCTGGATGTCCTAACCTGTCCAATAACAATGTACATTCTCCAGCCTGAATTTTTGTGGCACTTTCAGAATTGAATATTAAAGCAGGTGAGAGTAGAGATAGGATTTTCTGCCATTGCTATTAAAAAATGGTTAAAGAAATTATTTTACTGTGATCCAAAGAAATGGAACACAATGGGATTCAGGATAGTGTGAGGGTACCTTTTTGATGGTTAGATTTGGGTCTTTTGGTTAGGTTTTGGGTGAACATACTCAATCTGTAGCTCATGCAGCTCAATATTCCCAACACAGACACAGTGGATGTTTCTAAATAAACAACAACAGCAGGAACCAACAAGCAGCATTTCTATTCCCAAACCCCCACTGATTTTTACCTCCGGAGTGCAGACACGTCCCCTGTGTAGGCAGCAAACAGCAGATTTATCACAGACTTCACCTACAAAGAGAGATTAAGTTCCAGTTTACTGATCTTCTTCCCTCAAAAAGAAAACCCAGCATGGCCAGTTGGTCCGGTGCTTATGAACTTGTTAATTGCATTCCCTTGCCTGGCCACGTTCCACAGTACAGCCTGCTTTGCTACCAGTACTGTCTTTCCAAGGCTGAAGTCATTAAGGACAGTAAAAGAATTAAAACCAATTAATTTCTGCTCTATTGTGGTAAAAAATATGAGCCCTGCTCTGTGGGCAAACCATATTTCTCTCTTCAATTGCCCAATGGCACCAAGTATTGAATTGCACAGACAGCATCACTCTGCACAGTTTATAAAACCATTAACTCCTCACAAGACAAACTCATTCTGGAAAAGTAAGATTTTTTTTTCATTAACTGCAAAGATTCCTGATGCCAGGAGAAATCTATGTCAGCAGAAGAGAAGAAATTATACCCTTTTGTCTATGTATTACAGATTATCCTTGCATACATCCAACATACAGACTTTCTTCAAATAAACAGTTATAAGCAATTCTGTTACATAATAAGCAAGGTTTCCAGGCAGATAAAAGTTGGATCTTTTTAGATAAATATGGGCTTAAACCATGGCACAGGTAAAGTCTCTGGTAAGTAGTGCTTTTTCCCAGCTGTATTAATTACTCTAATAATAAATTATACTGTCAGGCTACACCAACCTTGTCCCATGCGTATTTTTAATACAGCCTGGCTGTAGCAACTCTGCAAGTTTTAACAAGAGCCAAAAATGACACACTAGATGGTTTTAAGCATCTCACATCAGTTTCTTTCATAAACTGATACAGCCATTTCACAGTAATTTCCAGGAAACTTTCTAAATGCTGCTTTGCATTCTGAGTCTACGAAGCTCTGTTGCTGCTGCCAGCCAAGTAACAGAGATAAAGAAGAGAGCTGATGCTGCACTGACCTTCTGCAACAAGGAGGAGAAACAAACAAAATGAAAAATCTCCACCCACAAGCAAGTCTCCCACAGATTTTTGCAAGAACACTGGCATATTTTCACAGGGCCACAGACAAGCCAACATCTGCGCCTCCTCTAAACAAAACTACGGAATTGCTTGTTGATTTTTACACCTCAAATATGCACTGACGCAAAGAGAGACCGAAGGATAAGGAGAAGGAGGCATAAAGGCCAGGATGGGAATACAAAGGGGACACAGAGCGACCCTCACTTCAGCACCCACGAACTCCTGCAGCTCCTTTTCAATTTGCATTATGAGGGCTGTAAGGCTTAAGAGGTGCAGGACTCCCTCCCTTCTCAGGGGGCTGTGCCCCCTGGGCTGTCCCTAAACCTGACTGCCTCCAAAGGCTGGACCCCTGGTCTCAGCTCTGACCCTATTACACCTTGAACTGTGGCAAACCTGACATTGTGTCCCAGCCTCTCCTCGCCAGTGTCACAGAGGACAGGCCTTGAGCGTTTCTATTCCTCCCACAAAGATTTTTTTGTTTAGAGTTTCTGCCAAAAGCCAAACCAGCGACCAAGACTTCTTAGAGCAGGTCAGCAGGGCCTTGCTTGGGAGGCAGAGCCGGCCGCCCCGGCTGAGCCCTCCCGCCCCACAGGCAGCTCCCCACGGCTGCCCCACAGCTGGGCTCAGACTCTCTCCAGCCCCGGCCCAGCATCAGGGTTGCAGGACCCCGGAATGAGTTGCTGGGAGCCCCCGGCAGGGCTGGGGTCTGCTGCTCCCCGGGGTGAGCTGCGGTGTCACAGCCACACGGACTTGCATCAGCCAGGCCATCTTGAGGCAGCAACCAGCCAGCCACACACTCCCTGGGCTTTCCATAGGAAACACCACAGCCACACCGAAATTCCAAACCCTCTAACAGAGACAGCATCTGTTACAGGCACCGGGCTGCAGACTAAATGCAGGTGTGAAAGGGGAATTTAGCTTGATAATCTCTGCATTTCAGCGAGATGATTCAGGCGTTCTCCTCTGGGAGGGAGAAGCCGCTGGGACCCACGGGCAGACCAGGCTGGTGGCACGCCCATGTTTCAGGTCCTACAGGTGCTGAATACTCTCCCTTTTCAGGATCTGGATGACAGGACACTCTGTCTCTCATAAAAACCATTTCAGAGGTAACTGACCATTTTGGCTGGGCTTCTTGATGTTTCTGGGAAATGCAAATATATATTCAAGTAATAAAATAAAAATAGCACACATTCCTTTCTTCAAAAAACAACTTTCCAAGTGCAGTCAGGACCCAGAATCCTGGATTCAGCCGAACATTTTGCTAAAAAGCGATTTTTGTTTTCTATAATGATGTGACAAAATGTAATTTGCAGATTCCTGAGACTTTGTAACACATTCATCTTAGATTACGCCTCTCAGCAATCTGGGAGAGGTCAAAACTGCTCCTTCCTTAAGATAAATCAAGTAAAATCAAAGGTTAGTATACTATAAAACTCAACTTCTTGACAGATGAAAACAAAGAGAAATACAAGTCCAGACAAAAAGATCTCTGCTTATTTAGCTCAAAGGAAATTTGCTCTCTGTCCAATACTGAAAGTAGTGGGATACAAAAAGCAGGAGAAACCCAAAAAATTTAGCAGGACAACTATTAGCAGAGTAATTATCCAAAGCTGGTCAAAGATGAACTCAAGCTAAAACATGCCAAGTGTAGCCATCAGAGTTGAAAAAAATCCCCTTGGAACTACTTCCCCCTGCTTCTAGAGAGATTTTAATGATTTTATGGAAGAATTAGACTGGATTTGCTACCAACAAAATACACCTTGACCCCACAGCTGCATCCTACTGTAAAAGCAGCATAGTCCAGGCCAAAAAATTAACAAATTTTATAAGGTATGAAATGAAATTGCTCAGAAGGCAGCCATAAACAACAGAAGTTTTATTGAGTTCACCTAAAAAGTGAATTCAATAAAATTTAGGAATCTGCAAATACAAAATACATTTTGAACTCGAAGTAAAAATATACCATCTCCACAAACATCTTATGTGTCTTCCTTAGTTTTCAAGAGAACATCAATCTAAACAGCATATATACCAAATCATCATGTAAGAGGTTATCATTTGCATTGAGAAAAACTTAGTATGTGAACAGCACTTGCTGCCATAAGCTTTGTATCTGTGCAGAATCTCACTTAGGCTGCCACAAAGTCAAGTACAAATTCTCTACCCAAAACTCACAGTGAATTAGCTTGAAATAACAGGTTCATTGCAAAAAAAAAAAACGAAACCAAAAGGCAAAAGAAACTCTAAAGTGGCAGCAGCAAACATACGATTTTGGGATTTTTAACTGTAGGGGAGAAAAAAAATAGTGAAGATGACAGATGAGCTCTATCCATTCAAACTAAGTAGGGCACAAGGCAACTAATTTTAGAGTTTAGAGACTCTCTCAGTGAGTTTCTCACCAAGTGGCTCATGAACATTCAGTGTTGGTGTTCCAATAACTGCACTGGTGAACACAAGTTTCCCAAATGTTTAGAAACACAAAGTTCCCCTTCAACCCAACAGCCATGAATTACCTTTTCGTATTGCGCCTACTTCCTTAACTATGAAAATTTAATGAAAGGAGAAGGGATGGGGTCCCTTGGCTTTCTATGAGCTGGATGGATCACACACTGCCTTACAGCTGCAAGGCAGGATCAAACCCAGAGCAGAAACTGTTCCACCTTTTGTCAAACGGGAGAGAAAACCTGCACGCACTGAAGCAGAGGAGCTTGGCAGCTCTCTTCTCACCACACCAACAATACAGAGCACTGCTCACTCAGCTGCAATGAAACCCTCTCTGCACAGCAACTCCTTCCTGAGCACTGTGTATAATCCTCGTTATCCAGGCAGTGAAACCAGCAGGGAAGGGTTCATCGGAAATAGTCATGTCACTCAATGGTAGAAATCAGAAACACAATTTCACCGTCAGATTAGTAGGTGTTAGAGGTCTTGGACTCAGCTGGACAAGGCTATGAAGGATCCAAGCCCTGCTTCACATCGGAGATGGCCAAATGGCCAACACCTCCAGAGGTACCTCTCCAACTAATGGTTCTGTAAGTCTGTGGGTGAGGATATGAGCAGCTCAAGAAAGAAAAATCAAGAGTGTTGTAGCTCAAGAACTGCACTGAGGTCAAGTTAAAGGAAGGAAACAGCTGGAGTTCAGAGTGACAGGAAGTCATAATGCTGCAGCAGATATTTCAGATAAACACAGGGGACAAAAAGGCAAAAAATAAAAGGGAAAAAAAACCATCCCAAAACCTCAAATGGACACTGAGTGAGCTACAGTACTAAAACTTACAAAGGGAAATGCAAAGTGACTCCTAGTCCAAAGCTTTCCTATCACAGTTATTTTAAATATCTCCTGAGACTGGTTATGCTGAATGTTTCAAAGAAGACTCCTTCAAGCAGCAGTGCTGACATGAACGGATGCACAGGAATGGAGGAACTGCAGCAGGGAGCACTTGGCCCAGCACACAGCAAGCTGCCCCCCCCTTCTCTGCAAGCACAAACAACAAGACATGAAAGCATTTGGGGCGGGTTTCAATTTCTTAATGTACCAACTTGAAAAACTTAATTTAAAAAAAGTCTAACTTCAGTATTAATATGCTGAAATTACTCACTGCAAGTGAAATTTCAACACATCTAACTGATCTGAAAGGCTTGGCTGGAATGTGGGAATTGCCTTGGTGGAGTATTTGCAACAAAACAGTCTTTCCTACATGAGCTGCACACCCAAATCCAAACTTATTTAAATAATCTCATGATGGCTAATAGCAAATGCCCACACAAGACGGAGACAGAACCACTTCTCTCTTAACAGAGACCAGTTTAGGGCATTTTTTTTTAACTGAAGAAAAGCATGTCTGCCACTACCTAGCTCTAATGCCATCCACAGAAGACCTCTCCAAACACTTCAGAGAGAGCACACCGACATTATTACTGGCACTCAGATGGGAAAGGAGGCCCAGAGATGGAAATGAACTGCTACGGTCTTGTGGTGAAGGGAGAGTGGCCTGACACCTTCTGCCCACTGGCTTCATCATTAATGTGGAACAACCAAACCTCAAGCAGGAGCCAAACTCAAGCAGCTGAGCACCCCAACCCTGTGCTCTGTCCCTGCCACCACAGGGCTCTGTCCCACTCTGCCATAGCTGCAATGCCTCCAGCATGACAGCGAGAGCCTATGCCCCGCACTGCACTTGGGTCAGGAGAGAAAAGCCAAACAGCTGGGCATGTACGGAAAGCAAATCCTTCAGAAAAAATTAATTTAGCTTCAAAGCTGGATTAATTCCATGAGAAGCTCTTAGCTAAAAACGTCAGAGAATCTGGATTTTAATTTCCTACTGTGTCCTGCTTCCTGAGAACGCTCCGCCCTCTCTAATTTCTTTGAAAACATTACAGAATTAACATTCTGAAAAAAAAGTATTACTTCCAACTTCATGTTTCCCCAGGTGGCTGAGCAATACAGTCAAGCCTTATAGTTTATAATAGTGCTGCTCAAGGCAAGACAAACAAGGATAAATAAACAACTCCCCTAAACTTTCCAATGCTCTTTCCATAATATTTAGGGATGATGCCACAGGCTAACCTTCTGAAAAGATGTTCAAAATATTGACAAAGAAAGGTTTGAATGGATATTGTTTCTCAGGAACTTTGCCGTATCTGAACTTTACTGTGCACCAGACCAAGTGTGCTGACAGGAGACTTTCAAATACAACAAGAGGAGTTAAAAAGAGAGAGTAGAGCTAGTTGAGAGAACACGGGCATCTCGCTCTTCCCTCACATCCCATTTTTTGCACTTAAAATGGGACACGATGTTTCCTTCTGGGGAACCCTGCCCTTCCGACCAACTGGCCTGAAGAACAAAGTTTTAAACATTCCCCTGCACGGCACAGAGGTGTATAGATAAACTGGGATTTAAAATTTCAGCTCCTGACTTCCCTAATGACAGATGACTGCCACACCAATGCCAGGACCTGATGCACTGGGACCTCAGAACGGGTCCCAAGTAAGCAAGGCTCTGACTTATGTCCTCTCCAGGCTCCTGACAAGACTCCCAGCTCCAAGGGGGCTGCACAGCAATAGGAACACGGTCCTGCAGCTCCTCACCAGTGCAGAGCACACCAGAGAAATCAGAAGTGTCCCCAAGGCACACTTCTCCGTGCCACTAAACCCCACCCACGCCGAGCACAGCTAATCTGCACACGGGACACCGCAGCTGCCCCCACACCGAGGGTGACACAGCACAGCTCCACAGCTCCCTATTCACACGGAAAATCTGCCGGGTGGCATTTCCAGGTGGCAATTTCCAGGTGGCATTTCTCAGCACGTTGTTCCAGGAGCCAGGAGGCTCCGTGCTTTCCCGCAGCCCACCGCAGGCCACCCACCCCGCCTGGCAGGGACACCCGAGCCCCGCACGCCCGGCTCGCCGTCCATTGTTCACGGCACACGGCTCAGCTCATCCGGCTCAGCGCAGCATTAACCCGGAGACGCAGAAAATAGATTGTTAAGCTGTCCAAGGTGAGCCCTCGTCTAGTGAACGGGGATTAGCGCTCCAGAGGGAACGGACCGACTGCTCCATGCTCTGGCTACTCCCATGGCCTCTGCAAGCGGCCAGGGACTGACAAGGAAGGCACAAGCAAAGAGTTTACGTGAGCCACGAGCGACTGCACAAAGTAATAAAAGCTCCAAAATCAACAGGAGTTCACTTTCACAGTAGTACTGTTCAGCTGCTTTTCTTAAAGCTGATCCCCTGATGAGGGTCATCGGGGTATGCAGCAAAAAGCAATCCCTCCTCCGGCTCTTCGGAAGAACGGCAGATTTTTAGATGCTTATTTTATCAATGGAAAACAATTCCTGAAACCTAAGATGCCAATATAAACTCTGAAACAGCAGTGCTGACCTAGAGATACCGTGAAAAGTAAATCTAGAGCACAAGTAAACAATTTAGTCATCCAGTTTTTATACACTGAACTTGTAACTCACCTACACTGAAGCACAACCTTTAGATGGCTTTTTCCCTGCATGTAGGGTTTTAACATAAAAACAAACAGAACAAAAAACAGTCAAACCTCCACAAAATGAATTTTGGAGTTTCACGTTTTTCAATTTTGGAGTTTGAAATTGAAACTAGAATGCAAGTAAGTCCCTAAAAGAACAAAGATAAACAAGGGATAGGATCTGAGAGAGGAACGCCGGTATCTGTATGTTCAGACACTAGACAGGATCACTTATTTTACAAATAGGCCAGTTTTGTATTTACATTTAATTTTCAGTAAACTGGAATCTACTCTCCAGAGTCCACATACAAGGCTACTGTTGGGAAAAAAATTCAGACTCTTCAGGTCTAAAAGAGATTGCCATAGTTTTCCTTTAAAATACCATTGCTCAATATGAAGGTAAGTTGTACTTCACAGGGAAAGAAATCTCAATCAAAAGTCTGTTTTTGCAACTGAGCTACTGCTTTGTTTCCCATGAAGTAAAGTGGAAGCTATTACCAAGGATAAGTAAAGCACTTACTTTTCAAAGTAAAAACTAAGACAGAACTACAAACAAATATCCAACCAACCTCTAAGCCCTCCAAGACCAGTCAAGCATCATCTCCATTTCACAGCCAGGACCTGACCTGTCTGCCCGACTCCAGTGCCAGCTGCCTACCAGGACACAACTCTCAGCCCTAAGTGCCACATTTTATTCACTAAATGAATCCCAGACTAGTTTAGATGCCCACCCAGGTGAGGGTTGGCTCTGAAGTGGCCTCAGAGCTTGCTGGTGAGGTTCTGCCCATGAATATTTTTAGGAATGGACAGTCTTTGAAGGCATTCAAAGCAGCCTCTGGATTAAGGCTCAACATTACCTTATTCTACAGAAAACTGAGTTAGACAAGAGCAAGTAATTTCTCTAAGTAACTTCCTGAAGCACACAGAAGTGAGGCTGTAAGTGATCATCTGACCCCACGTACCTCTACAGCAACCCAACACCGACTGCCTCTGACAGAGCCTCCTGCCCCAACTTCAAACAAACACAAGGGTCATAAGAAGTTATAGTTAGATATTCCTTGGGAGAGTCTTTGTTCCCATTACACTATAAATAATTAGAAGATGTGTGAAAAAATTAATGCATATACCTACACACATTAAAATATTTATATATTTGAAAATACGGACAAGGCTAGTTGTTCCGTAAAACTTTCATTTCTTCTTGATGATTTCCACCACCTCTTTAGGCTATTTTCTGCACTACTGATCCATATTTCCTCATGTAATGTGACAAAAGTGCAAAAATAACTTTAGAATCTGCCAATATCAATATGTTTTAAATCTAACACAGGAAATGAGATTTTGTCAGGTTTTTGCCCCTTTTCTAACTCTTTGACTATCCTGTCTTTTCCTCTAGATGGTGCAAGGCCCTCTCTCTTCATAGCTGGGGACAGAGCTCCTTCAGTTTTGTGAGTTGTGGGTGCAGCATTTATTTTTGGACTCAAAGCTGCCACAAGTGACTTTCAAAGCCGCTACCACGGAGTTTATTTCTGGAGTCTCCCTGGTGGAATTAACTTGAAATGCTGTTTGCACAGCAATTATCCATGCAGCTTGTGCTGTTGATAGCAAACTAACAGACTAACAAAACACTTATTTATTCCTCCCTCCAGTTTTCAGCAGCCCTGCTCAAACACAACCCATGCATATATTGAAATACTGAAAGCTGCTTCTCCCATGAGTGATGTCTAGACTGCAGCCACACAAGAGGCTGTATTTTCACGTATACGAACACAAAGCAGCTCTAAACCAACTGTACTGCTAGAGCTGCAAAACCCTCAGGCAAGCCAGCACACCGGTTAGTTATTATTTTTATTTAAAGCTGGGCAAAATCCCAGTAGGCATTTAAATGTCTTCTTGCAATTCAACTACTCACATTGTTTCATATGCAAATCCAATCTCTGAGAATAAAGCTAGTCATTTTCTCCTTCTGACTTCCTGCATTTTTGAACTAGCTGGTAGATACTGACAAAAAAAAATTTTCAGTGGTCCTGAAAGTGTCTGTTTAAAATCCAAAAACAGAGCAAGGAGTTTGGAACAGGCTCAGTTCAGACACAGAAGCAGAAACATTCAAATAAGCCTGTACCAGTAGCTCAATCATGGAACTTGTCACAGAAGCTGTGCAGGCAGCTGAATGTAATAAATAATTAAACCAAATATATACACAAAAGATTTCTCTTGACACCAGGACCCTTTCTTCATGCTAAGAACAACTGTCAGTCTGCTTTACTGGCATACAGATGGGCTAAGGCTATTAAAGGAGAAATGCAGCCTTCCTGGAGGGAAGGTGGTTTGTTCCCCTCTTTCATCTCTTGGCATCAAATAGATTTCTGTTCATATTTCCCTCTCATTGAAACCTTTTAGGTAAGTACTGGATTATGCCACCCAAAATTGCAAATAATTAAGAGTATTGATACCACATGTTACAGTAACCTGCATTTCTTCGCCCATCTCTGCCTGAATCCCTCTTTTCTGTGAGAATACTTTAATGTAGGTATTCAAAAGCATCTAAAAATGATACTTGCTAAAAACAAGCACAATATCATTAACTGTCCCTTTTTTTCTGCTCTGTTACTGTACTAATTTGTACAAAATTTTAAAAGCTTAAGGACACAGGAAGCAGTAAATGTGAGCAGAAGGTACTTCTCCAGTCACATTTGGAGTCATGAAAGACAGACTACACCAGAGTTCACCTCTTCCAACACCACCCTCTTGCTCATAAAATGTCCATGAAGTGGACACAAATTTCTGGAAAGAGTTTGTAACACTGGCATTCCTCAAAACAAAATCTTTCTACCTGTGAATTTATCCTAACCACTATCAGGCAGAAGATGCAAGCTCTTCAAGTGTCCACAAATGTCCTTTGACTCATACAGAACAAAGCAAGAGTCACAGATAGGACTGAGCTCAATTCTACAATTAATTCAGCCAATGCATGCTCAGAGATTATTACATTTAACTATTTTAATTTTTAAATGCTAAATGAGATTTAGAATCTTGTAAATGAAATTTGAAATAATCTGTGTTTCCAATATAGTTTGTGATTCCCCAAGTATAGTCTGCTTCATGCTATGTTTAGTTTTACTCAAGTGCCTGAAATACAGAACAGCCCTTGACGACAGCAAGCAACAGAAGCCGAGACCTTGTTTCATGGCAACACACACAGGGAATTTGCAATGCCTTATTTACTGTTCTGACTACTGATTAATTCTAAAGTATCAGTAAACTGATGCTGTTTAAATTACAGATAAGACTATTTAATTACAATGAATAAAGAGTTAAGTAATTAAACAAAATGTTTACTAGAGTAAGTGAAACATCTACTTACCTCAGTCACTGAGATTCTTTCAGAAAGCTCATGCCCATCTATTCCACTCCTGAGATGTGCAAACCCCACAGGGTGAGCCAAGGCTCTTTTGGCCAGCCCTGTTCCTGAACTGCCCCACTCCCACCTCTGCCTCCCCTGATGGAGGCACAAGAAACAACCATTCACTGATCCCGACTCCAGAACCTGGTCTCCAGAGGTGGAGAGTGGGTCACACGTAGCAAAGTGTAACTGGATCCTTCAATACAAGCCTTCCCCCCAGGAATCAGGGAATTCAAACTCCATTTTACTAGAAAATATTACATAGCATCATAAGAGTGTCCAGGGTGTGTGGATGGGGCAGTTTCTCCTTTCCAGTGCCATCCTCAGACACAGGACAGCAGGAAATGTTGTGGGAAGCAGACTGGGTTTTTATCTCCCCCTTCTAGCAGATAAAACCAATACTAACAATGAACATAAAATCACTCTAGGACAACTGGGTTCAAGGGGTACACAGAAAAAACCCTCACAGAAATCAGAGCTCAAGATTCAGAGCCACTGACTCCACCAGTATTAGATTATAGGATCCCACAAACAGGCACTTCTTTAGTTGGAAGAAACTTCCAGGAAAAAATGCCTGGTATGAAGTGTCAAGAACAGGTACTAGGATAGACCCAGGCAATATTGCTGTCACAGATATCCCTGAACAACAGATCATCCTCAATTTTTCAACACAAAAGGCCTTACAGTACCTAATGCTGAAGCTTCACCAGTGCTCAGATGATAATATTGTGACTGGAGAGCTTCCCTGCCCATGCACATGTGTGCCTGGACACACAGAAGAGCCTGGTAGAAGAGGAGCTGATCTCAAGAGCTACTCACTAACAACTTCTGACAGGTGTCTTATCCTTTGTGTCATACCCACGTTGGTCCATCCCCATCCCTTTATTTTGGGGATGATTATGTTGATTTCAGAAGGTACAAATACTGGGAATAAGACAGAAAACTGAGTATGAAAGCTGCCTTCACTAGATTAAGTGAGTGTGGCCATGCTTGCTTTCACCTGCTGTTTCCAATTTCTTCTGGTACCAATGAATTAACACACTTTTTGCTTTTGGAAACAAAAGAATTAAGCACATCACTGAAAAGGCTCACAGAGTATCAAGTGAGAATTTAATCATCCTTCACTAGACTTAAGAACTAAAGTTGGCTGATTTAACTTTTTTTTTTTTTTTAAAAGACCTTTCATGGACATCCATAAACTCATAAACTGTGCCAGCAAGAAAAGTTCTTGAACACCTAATAAAGAGTTAGAATAGCAGCAGTCAGTAACAGTGAATCAGGCAGTTCCACAGAACCATGAATTAACAAGAGGGAGTCACAGAAAAATCCGACTTGGCTCCTGTTCTGGATGACCAAAGGTGTTACTGCTGCATTGTTGCCATGAACAGTATGACACAGGAATGGTAGGTCGATTAATCATTTCAACAAAAAGTTTACTAGATCAAGTGAAATATTTAAAGCATAAAGACTTCCACCCTTCAAATCACAAGATGAAGATGAGGCAAATTTTCATTTCTAGCTGGCGTGCATTTGCCATCAATAGCTTGGATGGAAATACTTCAATGTTGCTGCCATGTCCAAAACATTGAAGTTATGTACAAAAATGACCCTCTCAAAGAGTTTAACGTACTCCACTGCCAAACTTTTTCAGCATTTCTCATCAGCAATGAAACATTATGTCAGTAAATAATGATGGGTAGAAGTTCCAAAATAGTAAAATAATAATTTTTGCAGTAAACTATCACAGAAGTGTCGTGATACCTACTTTGGTAGTTCTTTTTCAGTCCTTTCAAAGACCAAATCCCTGCTAACAGTTCTGCAACAAAGAGCATAGGCAATATATACAGAAACCTCAAAAAGGGGAATGAATGCTAAGCCATTGATCCTAGATGCTGGAAAAAAACACAAGAGCCTTTGAAGTAATGGATATAGACATCACTAACAGTGCAAGATTTGGGACCAAAGGACGGGGATCAACGACAGTCACATGAATCAAGTGGAATGCTGATGGGTGCTTTAGTGACATGAGCTGTGTTAAGCAGACAGGACAAAAGGATGTCTGCCTTTTCAAGGACCTACTGACAGGACTGATACCCACACAACAGAGTAGAGTGGGGCAATGCTCCCACTTCCCAGCCTGCAGGCGCTTCACCATTTGTGGATGACAGTTTACTCGTCAATAAAGGACTTGGAACTGGAATTGTTGCCAAAAGAAGGGACTGTGCTCTCAAAAGATGTAGGGCACATGCACTACCAACAGACTGACTCCACCCTACAGGCTGAAAGCAGATTGGGGAAGTCTTACCAGAAGCTTGCACTCTACTCTTGTGAAGGTTCTTTCTAAATACTAGGATCAAGTTTCTGTAAATCATCTTCTAATTTTTAGGCTATGTATTCCATACCTATTTTCCTCGTATTGGAAATATTTATTAGCTTAAACAAATCTTGTGCCTCCCTGCTTTTATCTTTAAACACTGCAAACAGTCACATTATTCCCCATCAGCCCTGGTGTATGGGACAAAATGTACTCAGCTGTTTTAGCCTGCTTCTCTATGTCCTCAATCATTCCTCTTAATCCTGCTCTGCAATGGCATGAGTGGGGATTTTTAAAAACATATTTAACCAAAACAGTTTACTCTTAGATCAAGATTACATTTTAATTATTTGACTTGCAATAATTACAGGTTGGAGAATTTTAACAGAGCGGTCCCTTAAAACGTGTGAAATATACTTTCCATTCAGACAGTCAAAGCTACGCATATAATCAAAAGCAGGTCTAGGAGTCAAAAAAACCCCTGATTATTGCATGAGTAATTCCTGAACAAACAATAAAGTTGCCTGCCTCAAGGAAAAAGCTGGGCTAGTGAATGACATCAACAGGAAACAAGTAACATTATCTCTTCCTATCACTCCACTTGTGTTCTCAGTTCATTGTTTTGACAAGCGCTCTGGTCACAAGGGGTCCTAACAGCAACATGCCATCCCTCAGCAAATAACACACTTCCACATTTGCATTTAGCCTGTTGGGCTTCAATAGAAAAATAAAGGGAATATGGCCTTTTCAAATCCCTGAATCACTTCATTTTCAATGACATAATGAAAAAATACTTAGAATCCAGTAGGAAAAATACAGCGGGAAGTGAAAATACTTGTTATTGCTGACCAAAAGCCATTTTTACCCATGCCACTTCTAGGACTCCCTAAAAGCCAACAGGTTACAGCATGGTGGTAAGATCACACTCAGTGAAACGACAGAAGTCACCATCACAAGCTACAGAAAGGGAAAATTCCAATTGTAGGTTAGGAAAAAATTCTTCAATTGAAGCATTAAAGCAGTGGGATAAGTTACCCAGACAGATGACAAAAACCTCATCGTTGGAGGTTTTCAACACTTGACTGGCAAAGCCCCTGAGCAACACAATCCAACTGACACTAGATGGTTTTTGAGCAGGAGGCTAGACTGTAAGATCTTCAGAGACCCCTCCCAACTTCTGTGACCTCATGGTTTCCTTCTCAGATTGCTTACAGTCACTAGTGCCTCCTGCACCTCATACTGAAAGGTTACAATAACTTTTCCCAGCTAAGTAAATCTGACCTGATTTAAGAAAAGACACAATATGAAGATAAATTTCCAATTCACAGTGTGCACATGGATTTTGTAAAAGTACATGAAAGCACAGGTATGTGCCAGCTGAGTCAGAACCAGAACAGAGCAGCAGCTACAACAGGAAGCAGCACCTTACAGCAGATATGCTGCCCCACATGCCTGCTTAGCACATAAAATACATCAAAGTATGGTTGGTTGGAACATTTCTGAGGATAGGAAAACATTCTAGAATTATTTCATTTTCCCCTTGTCCTTCCTTCAACCCCATTTCCTCATCAGCCTTAGTGCTGAGGTTGCAAAGTGTCTATTGTTCTCCAAGCATCCACCTGCCCCGTCCTCAGTCAAGCACCTATGCCAGCTTTATTGCCTCAATTAAGTCCTGTTTACATTAAACTGGTAAAAAAACAAAACAACAAACAAAATACCCAACAAACTTACCCCCACCACACTTCTGCCAGTCAACTCCATTCTAGCCTTTATTCAGCTAAGCTGCAGCCTCAGTTGTAACCATTAAGTACCCCTGCTATGCAGAGAAGAAATGCATGTGGCATTTTTAGGAGTAGCTGAACCATGTGCAGAGTGGTGTCATTCAAGACTTGCAAAAACTTTTAAATGCTCAGTGTCCAAGTGACACCAAAAGTCTGCATAAAGCAGGATTAGATGCCAGTAATAAAATTAACTCCTACTTGCATGAAAACCAAAAGAAAGAGGGTGTTTCCATTTGGCACACGATATTCTCTAGAAGGAGCAAATGGCAAATCAGCAACCACACTTGACTCAGGGTGGGCACTTTAATAATTTAGACTATTTAAATTATTCAACATACTAGGACACAAATTCCTGAAAGAAAATGGAGCTGTGCATGACTCAACCATGTCTTTACATACATTAGTTAGTCATGCGCTTTCCAGACTGGACAAATGAGGAACAGACAAGATGCCAGCATGATAAAAAAATAAAGCTTTAGTTACGGTTTCTACCTCATTTAAAGCCTCTTGCCAACCCTCCATCTAATACAGAGATTTGTGAACTCAAATCCTCAACGAGACTCTGCACTGAAGGCAAATTATTAGATGTGTTTAGTCATTCTAATAAGAACTCTGCTGAAACAAGTTTATGGTTCTTTAACTGCAATAACTGATTCTGAACTCCCTTTCAAAAAAACTACAGAATTATTTTTTAAAATTAAAAAAAAAACCAAACAACCCAAACACAGTAAAAGCCTACAAGCAATGTTTAGGATACTAAGACATCGTACATAAATTATGAAGCTCATAATTAATTCCTTTGTTCACAAATTACTGTGCATCAATGACATGTATGTATCAAGACCAAGAGATATAAGAGCAATAAAAAACCAACATAATCCATCCCTGCCTCCCACCCCCCCTCCTCTGAATACAGTGCCTTTTTATTCATCTACCCACCCACTGGTCTTCTGACACAAATACATGCTGAAAACCAAAATATAAGAGCCAAATTAATTCTACAGTAAATCAGCTGTGGCTCTTTCTTTGTAGCTACAACTCTTTTTCCTTCCATCAACTTCATGACTTTTAGAGAAGAAACTCTTTTGATATGTGATGTTTTTAGGTACAGTGAACATACAGCTAATTTTACAACCATAGAACAAATAACTTGAGCTTATAAACCAGTCTACAGAAAAGCTAAATTAAATAATTCTGACCATCCTCAGGATAGGCAGACCCCACCATCACTACCAAAATGATGTGGGGTTTGATCCACCTCCCTTGCTACACGTGATTTATTACAAGCTGTATTTTCCCCTTCATGATGCTCAGGATCAGCAGTTACTATGCTGGCACTGGCACCATTAACCATACATTTTCCATGTGACTGAATAAGTGTCTTCAAAACCAGACAAATATAAAGTGATGTTAATATTCTACTGCACCAGGACTTCTTATTAAAAAAGTCAGGGTGACAAAGTTTTGCTACTTTGATTTTTGTCTTCAACTTTCTAAGACAACAGTTCAAAGAGAAATATAATTAGATTATTGTATATAATGTTTACAAAATCTTAGGAAAGTTTTCAATGACTCGTTTAACTAAATCTGCTTATTCCTCCTATTTTCCAGAATCTTTTTTAGAATGGAGTACTCACTATTTTAACTTCAAGCTAAAAAATGTGTTTGAACAAATCTGTTCTCCATTGAGAGAAAAAAAAATACAATAAAAATCAGCTTAAAATAAATTTATTAAACAATACAAAAATAAGCATGCTGGAAATCAAGATACATAAATAACATACAATGCAAATGAAAAATGGAAAACGAGACAGGTAACTTAACAACTGAGCCAAAAGGTACAACACAAATGCTAAAATAAAACTTTAAAAAGCATTTACATTTCTAATGAAATGTTAATGATGCTGACAAAGAAAAACAAACAAACAGCTAAAATGCTTGAATATCAAGAATTGCTATTACTGTAGCACAGGTGAACACTAAAACCGTTGCAGACTTCACACATGGAATGACTAAAACTCTGCGGGCCCGGCCTCTCCCACCTGCCCATTGTCGTGGTGACGCCTCGGGCACATCCAGCCCCGGCCTCGGCCCCCCTGGTGCCCTGCCATGAACAGGAGCCTTCTGCACACCTGGCAGGCCAGGGCAAGAAACTACAAGTGTGGGCAAGTTACAAAACACTTGGTTCAGAGGAGTCTCCTCCTGACCCTTCCTAGCTAGAAGCTGCCTTCAATTCTGAGGCAGGCTTCGAAAGCATATATTACAGAACTGTAATATATATATATATTTAAAGACTGTTTAAGCTGTACCCTAAATATTCTTGTTATGCATATTAAAGACCTAATAGTTTCCTTACTTTGTATTTCTCATGCAGGATTTGACTCCACCACAAGTTTTGCATGTGGAAAAATCTTCCCTCTTCAACCACATCTTTAGAAGTGGCTTCAAACAGTACTAAAAATCAAGGTGGGTAGAATCAGATCAAGCAAATCCTGCTTTATGCCTTTTCCATTTTTAATTAAATCAGTAATTAATCCAGCAACATGTCACCACGGCAAATACTTGCCATTAGCAGCACAGACACATTATGTTCCTTCTTGCAACTGAAGGTATTTCAGGTAAACTAGTTCTGCAAGATCTGAATACTTGTTGTGTCTCTGTAGCTACTGATTTACTGTAAAATCCTTAAACAGGAAAGAGATTTTTATAATTCAAGACTTTGCCTTTGTTTTGAGGATAAGCACTAACAAACCTAACCTTATCATCAGAGGTAAGATTATTCAGCAATTCATGACTGACACTTGTTACTGACATCTGCTCCACAGATTTACCTCTTCTTCCCAGTAGGGCATCAAATTCACTGACAATTGATGTTCTGTATTGTTTTGCTTAAATATTTTCATCCTAGGCTTCAAAGACAGGAAGGCCATCGTTTTACAATACACTGCTAAATGAAGATTATTCAGGGTTTAGTCAGAGCTTTTTCAAATGTTTATGCAAAACTAACAATACCTAAACAGAGTAATTAAGAGCAGCTTGCTTTCTCAGAGAACATCAGCTCTGTTTTATGCATCTTCCTAAACTCATGAACATCCAGATGGGCCAAAAACGGGGCAGGAAAAAAAATCTAACTCTCCCGTTAGGCAAAACTCACATATCAACATTTTGGCATTTCAGATAAACAAAAAAGGGAGCGAGACTGGGGAAGAGAGCAGGGAGAAGAGGTGAAGGTGTTACTATGAATTGTTTGTCACTGTCTCTTAAAATCCTCTATCAGCTAATACCATTTATCATTGCTTGGACAAGTTTCTCCAGTTTGATAAATCAGGACTCTGCGTGGTGTGTACTAGGGATGGGATGTATCAGGTTATTTGCAAATTTGTAAAGAAGAAAAATATACAGAATGACTTTCTAAGATTTTTAGCATTAAGAATCTAATACCTACAAGTGTTAAGAATTTAGCAAATCTTTGACCTCTGCCCAGAACTGCCTATTGAGTCTATCTGAAGCTTAAATATATCATTTGGAGCTACGCCCTACTCAAGATCCTCAAATTATCAAATTACGCATCTTAAGAGATGCAGCTGCCTGTAGAAAAATGCAAGTCCTCTTTCTCAGCAAGCTGACAGAGCTGCAAACGCAAAATCATTTCAAAAAATAGCAATTAATGATAACTTCTTAAGAATTTGCTCATGTGTAAGTAAGTGAAACATCTGATCTTCTATATGAGCATGCACACACATTAATGGTTGAAAAATAAGTTACTTGTAAACAGTTCTTACATCTACCTATCTGCTTCCCTCTGAAAATATTTCCTGCTCACTGCTCAGTTGGTCACCACTCTAAAGCCCAGATTGCTTACATTCCTTTCCAGGGTGGAGCACAGCACTATTAGTAAGGCAGACTTCTGAGTCATAACTACCAGCTGGCAGCACAAGCAGCAAGAGAGACACTCAAAATAGTTGGGTCAAATCTCTCTGCTGCATTAGTTAACTTGCAAACAAGACAGGTTTTTTTTTATTCTCCTCCCCAGCCATTTTTGCTCTCTTTCTTTCAACATTAGCATTAATAATTACTAATCGTCTGATTAGAAGGAAAAACAATCTTCACTAGCACAGCATATGCAAAGGGCCCATTTCTGTACGAATTTGAAAACTCACATTAAAATAACTCTGATGTGGTAATAATATGACTTAGAACCTATCTCCACTTAATAAACAATTGTTTAGAGATTCAAGAATTTGTTGTATTTTGCTGAACACTATTTTATATTTTAATTAATATTCTATCTTTACTTGCTGACCTGCTCAGTGGACACAAGTTCTTGCTCAGCTCTAATGCTCATTTACTTAAACTTCTCAGATATAAACAAAAATAAAGAGATATATCACTTTTGTGGTATATCTTTTAAAACACTAAGATTTACCTTTACTTGTTTTTTAAAACTAAATGTGTTCTAAGTAACTACAAAAGTCAGTTTACAGCTTTGGGTTTGTTCTTTGCACATGTTTTTTCTCTACACACCCTTGAACTTTGACAGTCTTTTTGGTATAGCATACAGAATTTACATAAAATGTATATATAAATGAAACACCAGGCAAACAATATTCAAATCAAACTTAAATCTAGAGATGCTTGAGGGTTTTTAAAATGAAGAATTTAATGAAACTAGAACCCATTCGTTTAGTTCTGCTCTCCCCGACCTTCCATTCTATACACTACGGTTCTGGAGATGTCCTCGTTTGATTCAGGTGACACTTTTTTCCATACTGTTTCTTTTAAAGCAAGTTCTTGCTGGAGATTCTCATAGTCCATTGGTCCAAAGGAATGCTAGTTGTTCAAGCAACATACATTATTTATTAGTGTACTTGAAGGAAAAAAAAATCCATACTTGCAGTCATTGCTAACAGACTCAAGTTTTTCAGCTCTTCACATAAACCGTTATTTTTTCTTTTCCAGTTATAAAAAAATCAAATTCAAAACTGGGTATTTTTTAGATGTATACATGCAAATAGTAGCACTTTAAAAGGCATTCTACTGTATCTTCAGCTATTGAAATCTTCATGCCTTAGTCAAAACATTAATGGTATTGAAAACAAAGGTTTTCCTTATCTCAACACCCTCACACTTATATCTTTTGTACATGTAGCTGGAGTGGATTCAGTTCATTCCCAGACACTGCTTATGCTGCTCCCTAAGTAACAGGCTCTTGTCTGCAGCACTACTGATGCCTGAATTCATTGCCTGTGCAACTCTCAGCAGGTCAGGTGGTGTCAGAGAGACGCCCATGAAAATAAAGCTAAATACGGATCTCGTGCATTGCAGCACAGAACAGAAAGGCTAAGCCCACCAGCTGGTCAAGTCTTTATTAAAGGCAAGCAGTACAGTAAAACTCATTGCAACTTAGATCAGACACCATCTACTGAATCTAGCAGGGGAGATGAACTGCATAAAATGGAGTTACAGATCTAATATGAAATTCTACTACACAAAACCCTGTGATAGTGTGGTCCACCCAGGTAAGTGTCCACTGATAACGTACACTAACTAGATTATCTGAAAGCTTTGATGCAATACATGTCATTGAGCAGTCTGGCATTTAGAGAGGAACTTCCCATATTTCTTCTGAAGTCTATGAGCAATGCTCACTGAACACAGACAGTAACTTACCCGCTGATCACCACCTTCTCTGCGAGGATCAAGCTTTTTTGCAAAGTGTCTCAAATTATCGTAGTTATGGAAATTGCACAAAGAAACCAGATCCTGGAAATATTTAGAGAACCTGCATTATTACCTGCATATGATAGCCAAATGCATATAAGTTAATAACAATACTACCACTTACATTTTGCATCATATCCTAGTAACTTAAACCAGTAAGAAGAGAAGTTTATCAAATAAATCAATACCAATGTCTGTAAGGCCCTTTGAATGTAAATATATGATAAAGTTCTAATAATACCTTTAAACTCCTTCTTAAAGAAGAATGAAACAGGTAGCAATTTGCAAAATATCTATTTTAATAAATTCCTACTCCAGCTGGAACTGGAACACTTCAGGAGCAGAAACAATAGCCTGGGCTAGGTCCAGTACATCAAACTTCAGTCAAAAGGATGAAACAAGGAAATGTGTGACATAATGGATTCTAAGTCAGTTTGAATTACAACATGAAAGGCTATAATTACAAAACTTGGCAATGCTGCTCTATTTTTAAAAGTGAACATTACATTCATGTTACTTGTATGCCATGATCATATATCAGTTTTTAGGTCTCATTGCAACACAGAATTAATGCAGTAAATCCTTCACCTACCCCACTATTCTAGGATTTTAGATTAAGTTACCAGGACTATTTCATATGAAGTTTTAAAGTACTTAAACTAGAATTAGTGGCATCTTAATTTAAAGCTATGTGAATGTTAGATAAATAGAAGCATGAAAAGTTTTAACTGCTGCTCAACCTCCCATTTATAATTAAGCAGTCATCATTACAAGGTAGTTTTATGTAGAAACAAGGCAGAAATTTTTTACATTCTCCTCTCCCACAAAACATTTTTATTAATCATTACAAAGTCCTCCCCAAAATCTCTCCTGCTTCTAATGCTCCTGTCAGCAGACTATCCACAGCCCTGTCACTGGCATGACATGAAGCTAGGAAGACCTTGCCCAACAGCTGAGTCTGATCTATAAAGACATTTTTTATGTCAGATGGTTTACAAAAAACAGTTTAAAATACATCAGAATGGCAATATTTCATTACAATCTTTTTCTTTTATTGCAATGAAATAAGAGTTGCATTTCCAGTGTTTTGAAAACTGTACTTTATGACAAGAGAAGGAAAAAAGTCTATAAATAGAGCTCTACAGTCTTTAATGCAATATACTGGAGTCCAGCATTGTCATTACTTCATGAAGTGTTCCTTTTCAAAGCTTTTCCACAACAGATTTCTCCAGCATTTCTGGCATCGTATTTTAATGCTCACTGAACTCAAGTGCTAATTTTTACTAAAATGCAAGTGTCTATTCTTAGACTTTCACCCTTGAATCAGATAAAACTTGCTCTGTAGGGAAGAATCACAAATCACTACTTAATTCACTTACATCTCAGCTATGCCAAATGAAGCTCAGTAAACATCAGCTGCAAAAGCAAAAAATAAAAAACCCCAAACAACAAAAAATCCCAAGGGCAATGTTCCTTACATGACAAAAGTGAATTCCTTTAACACTGTTGCCCATCTTGTCCAAAGGAGGTGACCAGCACATCAAGCCCATGACATTAGGAACAACCAGAAGAATCCCACCAGCAACTCCAGATTTTGCAGGAAGACCAACCTATAGAATAACCAGAGAATTACCAGCCTCTGCAAATGCTCCTCACTATTGTAACACAAAGCATCAGCATTTTCCTGAAGATTATTGTGTTGCATTTATAAAACATGTTATCTGGAAGTCACTTAAAGCTGGGAGAGCATTATTACTTATCTCTTTTTAGATAAACAATGACCTGATGCAGTTTGTGACAATCCAAGGTTCACAATCATAAAACTATTTGCTCTCAGGAATACAGTGAGTCAGCAATACTGTGAAAAAAAGATAATTGCTTTTTTTATAATAGATTTAAATTATGACTAAGCAGTAGTGCACAAGTGTATATCTCATGAACAGCTTGCAACAAGGTGGTAGAAAGAAACTGTAAATTTCTTTTTTTTAACCTTGACTGGAAAAGGCAAACAACAAAACCACAAGAAAATTGAAGACTGCCTATGAAATCATACAATAACCTACCTATTTACAATCTGAACAAATGCATTACTTTTTTCCAGTAGGAACTAACACATCACATATCCTCATAGCTCTCCAAGCAGCAACTTTTATGTTGCACGAAGCACCATAATCAATTTTACACGTATGCAGTAAGGAAAAACTAAAAATGCTCAAAAAAAAATACTGAAAGCATAAGTAACATACAGTCCAACTTGAAACATACACATATAAGGAACACACTGCTAGAAAACAGGAGCACAGCACATGTGCTGTGTATGACAGCCATTTTTACAACACGTAAGGACAATTTCTGAGCCCGAGCTAGTGAAGAAAAAACAACTCTCTGCAAAGGCTTTCTGCTATCCTTGACGCCCACACAGCACGATTTCTTCAGCCATGTTTTCAGTTCCATCTGCATCATGACCTGTTTCTCTCATGAACACCCTTTTCTAAGGAACAGTATTTATGTTTTGATATGAAAAGGATTCCCAAATGTGAAGGCAGAGTGCTATAAGGTATGCGACACTAGTAGTGCCATGAATCCTAGGTGAGCTTTTCCCTTACAGTGTGCCCAATTTCCAAACAATTCACGTAACGCCCTCTTCCCTGCCTCAAAAACAAGGAAGCAACCCCTGGAACATGGAAAATAACAGCACAAATTAATCTTCCTGGACAGCTGTAATTAATACCTGGAAAGTACTTACATGGAAGGCAAACTGCCCTGAAAAGTCATACATGCCACAGGAATGCATCAAACTCAAGGTATTCCGGACTGCTTCAGGACTCAGGACTCTCTCACCAGTGATTGGGCAAAAGCCACCATTAGCCAGAGTTGCTGCCATCACACTTGCTGACTCACATGTTACTTCTATTGAGCAAAGCTTATGGAAAAGAAATAGAGATTATAAGCACTGGTACTTCTAGTGCAATAAGGCCAACTACAGCAGGATCAACAAAATATAGAAATATTAAAATAACATCTCAAAATCACCTGTAGCATAAAATTTGTTACAGATGACACTAGTAGCATCAATTAATACAGTCTGAATCTTTCTACTATAAAGATCCCAGTGACAGTGTTTGTAAGCCCTCTTAAAAGCTGAGGACAGTATTTTTATGGGTTAGTGTCTCTGCTTGATTCCTCCCCCCACCCCCCTTATGTTCCTTTGAGAGGAAGAGGTCTGTAAAACAATCTCAGTATTTTGCATCTGCTTAAATGGCAAAGCCACAGAATGACTGTTTTTTTCAATTTGAGCTTGTTTTGTGTGGTGGGTTCTTTTTACTTTAAAGCCTTAGGAGATCCCACACATTATTAGAAGTACAATTTAAAGCTGCAAATTCTAGCACATGCAAGTCTTAATGCCAGCACTTCCTGCTGATGCAGCCTTATTTCACCTTTCTCATATTTAACTTTTTATATAGTAATGATACAACCACACCATAGTTTTTCCCAGGATCCCTGCTTCAGTACAGACTATACATACTTTGGTGACACATCAGGAAATGTGATATGATGCCATCACCTGATGCTGCCTCATTTCTGCAGAAACCAAAAGATAAGTTGGTTTCAACCTGAAGCTGAAATGCTGCTCTAAAAAGTAAACAAACTAGTGCTCGTATTCTTGCTTTTGCCAAACAGTCATTACATGATACTTCATGAAGTTACCTAAGCCACGTTTGCATGAGTAGTTACTACCTGGAATTCTTATTTTCCGGGTGCCAAACTCAATACATCCTAGTCCAATCAACTGGAGTTGCAAATCAAGAGATTGTCAGAGACGCATCTAAAATGGCAACTGTGTTTTAAACATATGAAGTATTACATAATATCACCTACTTTGAAAAAAAAAATCGTTTCTAGGTTCTCAGTTTAAGCACCTGCATTTTGTACCTCGTTTCTCTAAACTGAGAATAATCCATCCTCACTTTACAGAGATAATACGCAAATACGTTTATTCCTGCTCAGAAAGTTCCCAGTTACAAAAGGGAGGAAGGAGCATTACAGAAAACCCAAAGAAAAGAAATAACTAGACTTTTAAGTAGAATCTGAGTGTTGGCAAGTTAAGCGTTGTACCCTAAGAAGAAAACAGAAATGCTGCTCGTGTATGAGCTACCCTTTTCCTGAGCATGGAGTGAAAAGGGGATTTTTCAAGGGGAAAAAAGAAAGAATGACACATGGTCATTAAATCAGAGATCAGAATGCACAAAAATGAGGCCAAATTAAAATACATCAGAAAAGTTAGCTTTAACATTTCTTAACTTATGAATAGCTTTCACTTAGAAAACTTATCAGGCAGTGGGATACAAGGCATTTAAGAAGTGTGTTTACACAGTGAATTCAAATAAATTACATGTTCTGTTCTGTCACAAGAGAAGATCAGAGTAGACTATTAGCTTTTACCTAGTTCCTAACTCAACAAGAGGCCAGCTACAGCTAATCACACATACCTTACTTCATAAACACTCATCCAATCTACAGACAACAGAGCAGGTGCATCCCAATAAAAAACTTGAATAAAATTTGCATTTTGAAAATAATGGCTTATAATTTGCATGAGTAACAGCAAGTCTCCAAGTCAAAAACAGATTTTGAGAACTGAACTCTGTATTTTTTTTTAAACTCTCCCAGATGAAGTGAATCAGTAACACAACTCAAACTGCCTCTTGAGAACTCTACACAGCAGGGCTGAGTTGTGAACCTTTAAACATTAGGAAACCCTTAGTGAGGAAATACCTCACACTTGCCAAGTTCTCATTTTGTGACAGTTGCAAATAACTTGCTGAAAGTAAAAAAGAAAAAACATTGGGAGGGGGAGAATATATACATATAGACAGATTCTTTTACTCAAAAGCATTGAATTAAACCAAAAGGAGATGTTCCCATTACTTCCCTTGAACCTACAATTAAGCACGCATTCTCCAGTTACACAGAGGTTAAAGTACTCCACAGCACAATAAGAAGCAGCAACCCAAAGAAGAAGAAACGTTTTGTCAAACTCACTGAAGTAATACAAGACATTTCAAGCTTCTAACTGCTAGTGGTTTAAAGACTACTGCTAGTTTGTATTAGCAATAAAGACACCTGAGTAGATCACCTAAACAAAAGCAAATCTGGATACATCAAACATACACCTGTCATTTCCAGAGTTTAACAGAAGCTGACAAATTTAAATGCAAGTCAATCAAGCCTCCATGTCTAGGCACAATCAGCTTCTACTGCTTATAACAGCAATTCTAAGTCTACAGTGAGTCTCGATCTTAAAGTCAGTTACCTGAAAATAGAAGTCTAGTATAGCAACCATATCCGTGCCTTCAGGAAAGCACTGAGGAAGAAAAATAAAGAGTCTTTAGCTAAAATTATTTCTTTTAAGCATTGCTTTTAGAAAGACATAAATTAAGCTATATTTTTGTCAGCATAATAAGCACTAGGCATATTTCAATACAAATATTTAAATGTAATAAGTACAAATATTTAATGACATCGGATTTAAAAATAATACACTGTAGTGGTATCAATAAACTAGGTACTAAAATATTTTCCATATAGTTTTCAAGATCTTTAAAAAAAGTGAACTGCAAAATGCATCCAGGAGTTTTATGAAGTCACCTGTACAGCACAGATTATGTATTTCACAACAAATAGAACAAATCATTATGGGTACTATACAGAAGAATATTTAGAGGTGTTTTGTTAGAATGGCATAAGTATCACACTTTTTAAATGACAGCATTTGAATAACATTTATAAGACATATACATTACTAATTCATGCCATATTGTACATAAAAGTCTTCACAGACTATTAATAAAACCCAGCATACCATCTTCAAAGTACACTTAAGAAAAAGAGAGATTAACCTTTTTTTCTTTCAAGTAATAGCCAATTGCAAAGTTTCTATCTCCACTTTCTCTTTCAGACTGGAACCTAAAAGAAAACACAAGGCAACATGTCAAACTTTCCAAAAAACCCCAAAAAATTGGTGAACTCAAGATGTATAATGTAATTCAGTAAAATTCCATGTAAAGCAGACATCACTTCTGAACACAAATATTCTACTAATGGGACAGAAGTGGCCATGGAAGGTCATCCCAGTTCACCCAGCTGCAGTGAATCAGCACTGACATCCAAATTTACACAGTACTGGTTACCTATGGAGACATAAGCTGACTTGGAGGTAAGGCAAAGGAGGGCAGGATCCTAATCTTGAAAACATTTCTAAACAGGCCTGAGTGGACTAGAACATCCCACACTGAGACAGTGAAAGAGTCATTCCCTGACCAAAGCAGAGGAACCTGAAGATCACAGCACAGGGTCAGACAATAACCAGGCTGACAGCTGCACTCCTTATTGTGATGATTAAGGTAAGGATGAAACCTAAAGGAGAAACACCTGCCTGGTTCCTTCTATAGTACACACCTTTCACTGGAACAAAGCTCAGGAAAAACACCTCTGCACATGCATTCCAGCTGGCAACATGGAAGCAACTCTGCTAAAGGGAATCTTCATGATTTCCCCCATGCTACCTGCAAAAGCTCTCAAGATTTGTGAAATGCTATACACTGAGTTTATGAGGGGAACCGTTTGAAAAAAAGAATTTAAATATGCAAAATAAAAAAGCAGAAGGAATCTTGACTGTATGAACTGTACTTTCTAAACATTTGCTAAGCAGGCACCAACATGCAGAGTTTAATTTTTAACATGAATGCCAGGAAGAGAAGAGTTGCACTTACAGCTCTCATTGCCATAGCACCAACAGAGCACTAAGACAGTATAATGACATTTCAAAGAGGTAACCAATACTTACGGCTGAAATTTAGCCACACTGATGTCAGAGACATGCACAACTTTAGTTGTAAATTGTAAGTCAGAGACACCCTCCAATGTAAGGGATGAAATAGCTGGTTGAAATGTAAATAACTAAACTTTATCATAAGCTCAATGTATCAGTTATCAGTTGAAACACTTTCCACCTAACCTCAATAAGTAAATAAAAATACTTACGTAGCATTACTGAATCCAACATACTCATTACCAGCCATTTTATTCATGAACTGCATCACCTGTTAAAGACAAAGAGAAGGAAAAGCAATATTTTTACACACGAAAAGGTTATGAACTTTCAACCCAGCCTTACCCTAAATCTTGCAACACAATTTCACAAATGCAATCCAAATCGCTAAATGTTTAAACAACCAAGTACATCTACAAAGACAAAACATAGGATATTACTAAAATTTCACTTTCAATTCCCTTGCGATCTTGAAACTTTTATGACTGGATTTAGTTAAAAAAGGGAAGTTATAACATTAACTTACGTAGTCAAATTTTTCTGCATTATTTGCTCCTTGCTGCAAGAAAAGAAAGAATAATTTACAAAAATTGTTAACATAGGAAAGAAGTTAGTTCACTTAACAGTATTAGGATTTTAATGCACATAACTAAGGTTTGAGGCTAATTAAGAATAAGGTACTACAGTCACTTCACATATTAATGAAAAAATTAAAGTGTTAGATAAGTAAATCTTTAATTATAATTTAAATAATCCTATGAATCTTAACAAACATCTGTATGTTGGAAATTAATTTAAACTGAAAAAGGTATGATTTATTTTAAGTGGTCTCTATTCAACTTTACATGTTTAGCATAAGTAAATGCAGTAGCTAAAGCAAAAAAATACGAAAGTAACTACCAACAGGATAATTACAACAAAAACACTAACTTTTTATAAATTAGTAAGACAAAGGTATTCTCATATTACCAACAGAGCTGAGCATAGGGAGGTTCAGGCTACTGAAGTTAAAACATTTCCATGGCCAGTGCTCATACTAAGAATTTAGACTGAAGACTTAAAATGAACTGTTACCCTTACTAAGAAAATAACTGCAATTAATTTTAAAATATCTGATTTGGTTAATATCTGATTAACGTCCTACCTATCAAAAAATGGTTAAACAGCTACAGAAATAGAATTTCACATCACAGAGCACAACTTTGTGCTAACAATGTACAGGAAAATTAAATCAAACTTAGTAAGGACCATATTGCATCTTAATTCTTAGGCTCGGTTTGGTTTTTTAGGGAGGATGAGGGGTGTTATTTTGAAGATTTTTTTTCCTCCCTCATTTAAGAACATTCTCAAATTTAGGAGCTGCCAGTTAAAGACATTCATTCTTTAGAGGTCTCTGATGGGTGACTTTTCCTAAATTCCTCTTGAAAGAGATTCAAAGAGGAGTGGGAGGTAAAAAATAGCACATGGTCCACTGGGGGAAGTTTTTAATTTTTTTTAAGTAGCCAAGTAGAATTTTTGGAGGAAGTTTAAAAACCAATGGCACTGCATACACAAGTGGAAACAATGTATCTGGAGAAGATAGTTTAATACATAATTTTAATATTAAAGACACTCTATTTAGAATAACAAGACTCTAACAAATCTCAAACAATTCAAGACATTACTTGCACTGTGTTTAGTGTGGGGATGGGGAAGAAAGTGGAAAAAACCGGAAGCTTTATATCAACCAGTATTTTACTTAATGAAATGCATAAAGCCAGTCTCATTTCCCACTCTGTATGTGGATTAGAGTGTTGCAGATAATCTTGGAAGCCCATGCATCAGCTCATCTACAAGAGGATGTGCAGTCACACACGTACAATCACTGGTGAAAGGAACACCACACTGTTCTCTCAAAATTAGGCGCCAGTGGTTACCTCATGTTTAAAGGCTAATACCCTTACTCCTAAAGGCAATCATCTCTAGCTAATTTGCAATTAGATAAAAAAATGCATGATACATTTCATCAAAATGTTCCTGTATAATATACCAGAACACAAATCTTAAAAATTTACTCCAAATCTGTTCAATGAAAAATAATTAAAAGAAGAAATTACCAACTTCATTGAACTGTTGCAGTTGTCAAAATATTCCATAGATCCTAATGCTGTAAAATATGTAACAACATTTAAACCACAAAAACCTTTTCAACCTTTCAAATGCACAATGAACATCTTTTTCTGGGAAAGTGGGTCAGCATTAGTTATGGGATGCTGCATTGATAATTGTATGGTTAGACATGTATAATAAATTGAAACAGGTTCTTTTGTTAAAAAAAGAAAAGAGGGAGAAAGGAATCATGCTTTCTGCAAAAATATAAATACATAATACTTCATTTTTTGTTCTGCCGAGTTGAAAAAAATATTCCCTTCAACAAAAACATGGTTTTACCATAAAATTGGTGGGCAAAAGACTCAATGCAAACTTCTTTCACATCAATTTGTTATAAAAAAGGTTCCTTTTCAAAGTTCACAACTAAACTCATATTTTGGGAAGAAAATCTTCTGCATACTAAGCCAGATGGTGAGTTTTTAGTCCTTGATGTTCCGCGCACTTGTAGAGGTATTTCACATCACACACAAAAGCATCATTACTGACATCACACTGCTCATACACCTGAACCATTTGCTTAAGCAATCACATCATTGAGACCTCAGGGGGGATTTACTACAACATGTTAGTGAAATAGGAAACTCTGCTTCCATACACGTGATGACTAAAAACCCCAACAGATTAGTTCCCTTTTCAGCAGCTGACAGAGGTATCCTGCTCCTCCTGAAAAGCTGGAGAGACACAGCGGCAACATACATTCTATGATTAAAATTCAATTGCAAATATAAAATCCTAACATTCAGAATACTGAGCAGCTTTTCCATAATAATTTAAATATAAGAGACAATAAGACTTCTGTTCTTCCCCAAGTGTTTCTTATTTTTAGCTTGACTGTATAAACCTATGAGCTTGGGGGCACCTTGACAATATTTCTTAAAAAGCATTTTTAAAGTTCAGATGCAATTCAACCTGTCTAGAACATCAAAGAAAGCATTCCATGCACTAACTCCACAAACACTTTTTACATGTACTGGAACATATGTTCATATACACACTTATACATGCTTGTGTGTATATGCATATGAAAAAAACACTTCTAAATGAATACAAAATAAAATTTACAATGTTAAGACTGAAGCAGTTTGATAGGCAGAAAATTCAAACTTGCAGAAGACAGCTTAATACAACTTTATAAACACTTAAAACCCCAATGGACACTATCTGGCTGTCAATCATAAATTTGAATTTTTGGACTGTGTCAGGGTTTAGTGATCCTCCCTTTTTTATTTAAAAAACAAGGTACTTGTACTGTATTTCTACTAAAAAATATAAACAGTTGCAAAAGCTGCATGCCTACAAAGGAAGGAGACCCATGGATACTTACCAGAGCTTGCAACAACAAAATTTGGCAATATTTATTAGAAAAGTAGTTAATATTAGCCACTTCTCATTGATCAACACTGTTTCTACGATTAGACGATATAAACTCCTACCACGTCTCTTGCTAAAGCAATTTCTCAATTTTGAATCTAAGCAAAGCTAATAAAAACATCTGGACCATAAGAAGTTTATAATCTTCTAATAATAGACTATTTCACTATATAACTCTTTGAAAAATAATTTCTGGAATATTTAAAGCCAAATTTACAATCTAATCCTATAGTGTGATGAAAACATCCAGAAGCAAAAAATCGTAATATTATGTCAGAGTGCAAGAAAACTTTATTTTTACATTTGTGCATTTTACATTAAGTTAGCTACTAATGTCTTTATTTTAGCTTTCTGTACTTACATACTTTTTATATTTTATTTATTAAGATGGTCCTGTTCTGTGAGAACTGGTGTCTTGACAGGTTAGGGTACCATTTTCAGCTCTGAAATACTTGAGAATACACTGTGACAGACAGTACTTGACCTAAGATCAATACTATCAAAATTTCAAATACATGTAAGGTTTTTTTTTGTGTCCTTCACTTCTGTGCATGTATGAGCACCAAATACATGTGATTTCACAGAATCTACTACACATTCTATGTTAGATAACATCCAATATAACTGAGTTATAATAAAAAGTAAGTGGAGAAAAACATGGATGGAAGTTCTATCCCAAATTAGTTACCACAAGGAAATTAATAACCTAGGAAGAGAGGTAACATCACCAAAGTAAAGACAAGTATCTGGCAGAGAAGATCACAACACCAACACATGTTGCAAAGTGGTTTGTGTGTACATTTACACATCAGTCTATCAGGAAGCATAACTGGAGTGACAGCATAGAGCAATTAAGCTAAATCAGTATTATTTATTGTAACTATATTGTCAAACCATGCATTTTCCCACCTCTCAAGTATTAAACTGTAACTGCATAGGTTTCCTAATAACTGAATCCTGACAGCAAACAGACCCTTGGCACAGCGAGACAGGTTGTTCTACCACTCTTTGCCTCATTTATTTTGTGATTTAGCAGCATATTTAGAAGGCTCTTAAATATACCACAAACCCCCCCATGTTTTACACACACAAAAAAAGCTTCCATTGAACTAAGGTTTTTTTAGGGTTAGCAAGATCACCATTTTCATTTTCTCATACAAAAAATTTTTTGCAATAAGTATGAATTTTGCTATTCCCAACATGTTTAAATGCTTCCCACACTAATTCAAGACCACAGAACACCTCCCTTCAGTGAGCATTCAAGTCCACAGTGTCTAAGGGCCTGCATGTGGCTGCCAGCACTTAGAGGATTTAAAGATGCTGTATTTGCCTGAACCTTTGCTGTTAGATTAGGAAAACTTTTATCTACAGATGGAATGTTAAAGCATACAATAAAAGTGACTTAAGATTAATCCCTTGTCCTCTGGTGATTCCATCCACAGCCATCTGCTTTCTTCCACATATTCCTCTCTGAACCTTTCCTCTTCATCTCACCTGCACTTCTAACATGACAGTCAGTAAAGGAAACGTGGAAGTGGTAAGTCCCTGACAAAACTACTGACATTCCTGACAAGTTCTGGGAATTGAGTTTAAGGCTTAAGAAAACATAATAGATCAAAGCAGTAAAATCTGTCCATATTACAGGCAATAAAGACTTTTCCTAGGCAATGTGATGTACAGAAAGTTACATTGAATCTGTACTAAATCTGTACAGGAGTTGAATCACCTTCTTTCAAGCACCTGTATTTTCTTGGAGACATGGAAAAAATTACTGTTTTAACTAATACCAATTTTCCACAAACTCTTGTAACTGCCACTACAATTTTATTTGACGAAAATTACTTGAAAGTTGTTGTAACTATGTCATTTATATAACTACTAATACAGCCAAATGGCTGTACAATTATCAACAAGCGAAAAGGTCCTGGGGGTGCTAAAATTTTATTTCTTTAAAAGTGACCTGCAGGATGTCCTTTTGCTAATGCATTTTTATTGTAGATACATGCTTTAAACTGCTGGAACAGTCTGTGGAGTGCAATGCAAGTACAATTAGAACAGAGCCAGGGGTTAAGGCACCAAAATGTAAATACATTGTAATCCCAAACACAGGGCAGTCAGAGAATCACTTAAGCTGGCAAGAGTATGATACAGCCATGCCTAAGTAACTCAAACAAACGCACAACTTAACATGCACATACCCCTAATGATTTATTATTATGGATTGCAAAGACAATGTAATGTTACAGTTTAGGTCCCTGCTCTGTTCCAAGGTGGGAACACCAAATTGTGACAGCAATCAGAACTGGCTATGTGATGCTAAGAGCCTTTTTTACCCCTAAAATGGTAACATATTCCATGTTAACATGTACTGAGAGAGAGATTACTCTAAGCATCATCTCTCATCCACAAGTAATAATAATCTGTGCCAGGCTCTAAGGACAGTTGTGTGCAAGATCACACCTACTAACAGCTGCTAAACTCAGTACAATATAGGGGAACTTTGAAAGACCTCTTAGATCCATTTCTCAACAAGAGATAATGAATCTCAAAGGAGATAAAAGCTTTCTTAACCATGAAATACAGCAACACTCTCTCCATAGATATTAACATGCCCTCATTAGATAAATCTGCCATACATGGGGAATTTAAATTTTCTTGTACTTTAAGAGCCATACACCATCTTTAAGACATGTAAGTAACATCTTAAATAAAAAGAATAAATGCAGAGGAATTGAGAGCAAAACATGAGTTAATGAAGCCACCTTTTTCAGAAAAAAAGGTAAGTTTGATATTAGATCAAATACATATGTGAATTACATAATTCACTGTTTAGTAGGAATAATGTTAAGTTGCAGATTGTAAAGAAGTTACTTCACAAAAAATACAACTATTAAGTAGTTTTGTACCTGTGACCCTCTATGTAATTTTCTTCAGAATACATTTAGCTTGGTTAGTTACTCAAATGATAAATGGTATCTTAGTGAAAGCAGTACAGAAAATAATCTACATCTTAATCACACTGAAAACAAATAATGGTGTGATAAGTAAGATATGTGTCCACTAAACGTGCAGTTACTACATGCAGAAATGTTAGTGCAATGCAATACTCTTCATAAGAACATTACAGAAAAAACCCAAATACAAGTTAAAAAAAGCCACCCAGCAAAAGCAATCCCCCATCCTTCTAACAAATACCACATATGCATGCAATAAACAAATCCATGTTATCTATTCAGAAGTACACCATTTATCAAGGACTATGTGCCTTCTGCAAGAGGCACATGCTTTTGTTTTGCCTTATGATCAGTAGGGCATGTTGTAGTTGGACTAACATTTTGACATTTCAGACAAATGAGTTAAGTCAAATTTTAAAATTCACTATTATCCAAGTGAATTTCAATGCTCAGTCAACCTTTAAAAAATATTAAATGTGAATAAATTTACCTGTCATACTTAAGGCCATTTTCTTTCACCTACAGCTATCAAAGATAAATGTCTTTAAGCAGGAGTTCTTACACCTTCTTTAAATATAAAATAACAGAAAATCATGATCTAAGTAATTTTAAAATCAACGTTTTGGAAATAGGAGGTAGGTAACACACTGTAGCTAATGGACTTTGAAATGCAACCAAGAAACAATTTCTAAACAAGATTTTTAGACCTCTGAAGTAACAGTATCAAGTTTACTACTCAAAAATTCTAGGGGACTGACATGTTCCCCAGAACTCTACGCAGGTACCCTCGGAAAAAAAATTAATTTTTGTACCTGTGGCTACCAAAACCAGCAGAAAACACGAGTCAAGTATCTGGCAAGCATTAACATTACATGGAGTTTATACTATTAACAACTTCAGGGCATTTATACAGCTATTCCATAGGAAAAAAAAATACAGTTTTCCAAACATCTCAAGATATGGACTAAAGATGTAAAGTCATTATTCAGTCCTGGTGTGCTCAGCAAAGTAAATATTTTCAAACACTCTTATTTATGAAAGCACACTTACATCCCAACAGCAACTATGTACCATAGAAGTTCAATATAATTGAGTGGTGCAGGATGTTAATAGCACACAAATTCAACATACAACTGACATTCCGATATAGCAGCATTGCTCCTGTACAAATTACAGCATCTTCCATTTCTTCTGCACAGCAATAAATACTCTTGTAACTTTAGGCTCTATAAGAGCACTAGACACTCAGAAATGTACTCCTGAGTGCTATAAAGTATATTCCTGAGCAATATACTTCCTCTGCAATTAACAAATAGGAGGCAACTCTCAAGAGAATATCAAGTGTCGTGCAGCTAAAGAAGGAAACAAAACTAATACCATCAAGGAAATAGTTTTTCAGATGCATTGATACATGTTAGAAACTGCTAGCCTAACACTGCATTTGTTTAGAAGGGTCAGTATTTCCAAAATGTCAGAACTTGTCTACCTGCCAATGACTAAAGTGCCATCAGATACTGAAGATAAAAATCAAATACAGTTTATAATCTGTACTTTTTTCTACATTCTACTAAAATACTCAGAGAGAAACTAAAAATTAACTTTTTACCTTGATTAAAGATGTGATCACAATTGCTCCAGCATTCACCATAGGGTTATGAGGCCTGTCTGTGAAATAAAGTTTTCAATTACAAATATATTCCAAGACATGTCTGTCAAACAAAACCAGTCAAGTGCCTAAGTGAAAAATTATTCTGGATTTACGTATAACTTCAAGTTACTGTTACAGAATAGCTATTATATAATCCTAAACCTTTAAAAAATGCTGTAATCCAACACTATACACAATATTTTATAATTCTGAGTACAGTATTTTACATCTTAGAACACACTCAGCCTTATGCCACTTAACAATCCAGTAAACTATATGGTTTGGTATAATTTCTTTTCCTGAAAATTATGAATCCTTTTCAGTGTTCCAATATTTGATCAATGCAACACTTAAAAGTGGAGCAGCCCCAGGACTTTCCAATTTTTCCCCCAAGTTACCAAGTCTCAATTATTTTAAAAGTGCTTAAACACATCTTTTAAAAAATCTTTTTTAAATCCAGTTCTTAAATTTCCTTATTGCTGTACATGAATACAAAATTCTGGTTCTTTTTAAGAACCAGAGGTTTCTACTGGCAGCTTCTGAAATGCAAATATCAATTTACTCATCCTCACTAGAATTTAACTTACTTTATAGCTGACTTGACATACCTGCTACACTTACATTTTCCTTTTTCCCACTGATCTCCATATTAACAGTATCTTTGCATTCCCAAGTCATTCTTGGCTGCTGAATGAATCATCTCCTTTTTTGTCTTCTTTTTCTAAAAAACCTCTCCTTATCAGCCATCTTACTTTTCCCAAATAACAACATCTACCTTCCAAAAGTTACCCTTTTCTTTTTTAACTAAGATTTTTGCTGTGCCTTTTAATTAGGATGTTGACTTCTGAGTATTCCGGTGTCTGAAAACCTCGACCAATTCTCAACACATTAATATCATGACAGGTTTGAATTCTTTATTTGCTGTTCCTTTATCTTGAAATTTGAAAGAATACTAATTTTAAAACCACACAAAAAGTGTTCAATACTTTTATGTATGCTACACAAACATGGACTATAAAAGAAATTTGATTGGGGTTTTGGAGATGAGTCTGATATTTGCAGTATACACATATTTTCCCATGAAAATTACGCCGCTCATGGTCAATGGCACTTAGCCATCTATAAATATCAGTTAATCTTCAAACACTAATCATCAAGTTTTATTAGTATTTTTCTGAAAGTCAATATTTAAAGGAACTTCTAAATAAATCAAACTATTCTATTAGTGGAAAAATAAGGCCAATACCTTCCAAAAAAGTGAAGCTCCCCTAAAATGCAAACTTGTTATATAGATACTATTTTAAAGTTACTGCCATTCCTTACCTCTCTGCAAGAGACTCACAAATTATTCTTATTTCATTTGATTATACTTAAGATCCATGTATATCGAATATCCAGTTATCTACTAATGCAAGCAACAAAGGTCAAATGTATTTGACTTTTGATTAAAACCAGATCCTGGATAAGAAAACATAGCATTTCCATAGCTCCTTAGGGACCACAAATCTGAACACAAGTCAAATGACCACTCACGACAGCCTGTGGGTCGGAAGGGACATCCAGAGGTCATCTCCTCCACCCTCCCACCCAATGCAAGGCTACTGCCACAATTCCATTAACTGAGTCTTGAAAACCTTCAAATGTGGCAAATCCTCCACCCCTCCAGCAATCCTGTTCATCCTAGATGACAAATTTACCGTAATATCCAATCTGCAGCTCCCAAGCCACAGCATGGGATTGATGGCCCTTGTTGTACCAGCTGCCACTACTAAGAAGAGTTACAGAACTCTTCATGTTGGCAATTGCTCTTCAAGAATTTTAAGAGGCTTCCAGGGGAGCCCCTAGACTGGCCCTTCCAATTGCTCCTTGGGAGTTACTCGTGCCCTGGTTTGCTCAGCACCCTGGCAGCCCCACGCTGGAGCCCTCCCCAGTTTTTCACTGTTCTCCTTGAGCTGGGGATCCCAGCTCTAGATACACAGTCCAAGACAACACTGCACTCAGGCATGATCAGAACACACTGTCACCCTCATGTCTCATTCTAGCTACGCTTCTCTTCTTTACAGCTTCCTCTCACCAACATCAGGTATCATTCCAGTCCATAAACATGCTCATGACTTTATCATACACAGCCCACTCTAAAAATATTTTTATAAATATTTTGCTCTTCATTCTGCTGTGCATCTCTGTAGTTTCAATCTGCCACAGAGTGCAAAGAAAAAAAACCCAACCAAATCCCATATCATGTGTATGTTTGCATAAAAAGGACGTGCAAAGTTTATTTAGCATTCAGCAACTGAAACACAGAATATACCCTCAGAAATGCTATTGCTTCTCATTTCTTTGAAGATGTCACCACTTACCTTCAAAGTCAAGGCATTCTTGGTTACATAGTCTTCTACCCTGAAGATTCCTGTCTCTCACTGCTTAACATCTCAAGCTACCTGTGCTTGTTCTGGCTACCTTACAACTAATACACCTGCATGTGCTGCCCACACATGAAGAAGAGACAAACCTTCTGATGAAACAAAACATGGATTTTCTTGAATGTGCTTCTGCAATGCAGCTGTGTGTTGTTCCCCTCATGACAAGTCAGCAAGAACATCACTGTGACAGCCTCACCAGCTAAGGGGAAGTACAGCAGCCTGGCTCACCACACCCTAATAGCTGTCTTTTGAGACTTTTTCCTACTGCTGCCAACTCCAGCACGTCACAGTGCTGAGCAGGACACCTGCCATTAACCCACTGCTGCCTCTTCTAAGCAGAACAAACCAGCCTGCCAGGGCATGCAAGTGCCAGGTAAGCAGTTTTCACCATTATCTGCATAGCACCAGGCAATACCACCCAAACACTTCCCATACACAGGTGTCAGTAATAGACAGACATGCTTCTATCTTGCCAAAACAGCTACAAGCTTCCCGAGGTGGTCCATGCCCCAAGCCTGTCAGTGTTTAAGAGGCATTTGGACAGTGCCCTTCATAGATGATTATTAAGGGCCCCTTTCAACTGAAATATTCCATTCCACAATGAAGAACTTCTCCCCAAACTTAAGCTATACTGGCTTTTTTTAAGGGCTAGGATGCCTAAATAAAAACTTACATTCTGAAAGATTTCGCAAATTTCAAAGAAGAGACGTCTTCCATTCCCGTCAATAATACTTCCATTCCCAGGCAATTTTTCGCCTCTGGGAGATGTGTAGGTTCTGACACTACATTCATTTTTAAAGAAATTCATACACACGTCTATTTCTAAAGGAGCAGCCACTACTGCTTTACCTCAGTGGGTGCCATCAGTAAAGGGATTCCACACTGCACAACAACTAAGCGTGAAGACTGATACTGTAATTGCAAGTTTGCCAAAGAGGTGAACAAATTCATCCTTTAATCTTCAGAAAGAGGTATCAAACTGTGCAAACCTGACACACATTACTGAAACCAAACACACACACACTCTCTAATCAAATAATAAAGGCAGTGATCTGCTCAGATGGATAAAAAACCAAAATCTTTTACACAGCTTCTTTGCAAGTCACATATATTGCTGTATCATCTCATTATACTTCTGAGTAAGTTCATGCTTTTATCCTTAATGAAATATAAGCAAAATAATTGCCTAGCAATCCCTTATTCAATTACAATGCAACTTTTATTACTGGACTAAGTTCCACAAATGATTATATTACTGGACTAATTCTACAAATAATCATCACCAAGAGGAGTTTGTACATATGGATAAGAGATACTAACTGTTCATACATATAGGTATTGTCAGACTTGCTGCATCATGAACTCAATAGACATGAAGAGGTCTGTAACTGCTCAATGACCATAGCCAGGAAAATTATTCCTGATAATGCCTGCTTCAGACACATTTTACTATGTAAAATTCCTGATCTACTTCAATCAACTAGAATAATCTTTTTTAAATTAGCATGGGGATTCCTTTATTCCTCCAGAAATCTGCATTGTTGGATGGGCAATATATTCCCTTTGATAAAACAAGTTTTAAAATTGAATATTCATAAGCCTGAAGAAGTTTCCAAATTTCCATTGCAAAACACAGATCATACTCAAAACATAGCAACAGCTTTTTGTTGTAAGTTGGCATTTTTAGCTATAATTTAAAATTGTCTTAAAATATTCTTCATTCTTTCCAGCTTGAATCTTAATACTAGTAAACAATGAAACAGAAGAACATCCCTTTTAGGAATCTTCCATATAGTAAGAATATAAAAAATAGCTTCAGAAGCATGTCTAAACAGTTTTCAAACACCCGGGTATCACTTCATAAAATCTGGATTATGAACATGAAATTCAACTACATCTGAATATTTAGGAAGTAAATAAATATCTATATTTTTTAAATTTTTCAAATCTGGTCTTCAAAGTATTTATGGATGTTCAAACTGACAAATACTCTGCATATTTAAAGTTCATGCAGTGGTTTAAATCTACAAGAAAAGTGTAATCTTTTCTTCTCTTCCTTCTCTTGGAGAAACTCAACCTCCCTTTCTCTCACTACAACTGAAATGTTTCTATTTACTGGATTTCTACTTTCTGTTTTAGTCTTTTCCTAAGATCTGTATAAGAGGTCATCTAGGTCAGTTCCAGCACTTTTTTTCTTGTGTCTATCAGCCACAGAAGAATATACATAAAAATTAAATTTTCTATCATGTGAATTAGTCTTCTCTATTAATTTCATGTTCACTGGTCAAAATTTCAATAGTTCAAATTCTCTTATGCATAACAGCCTTATAAACACTCTTAAAGTATAACAGTAATGTAAAAGACCACAGCCCACCAATTCATCTTCTCCAATAGTTTAATTCTAAAAGTAGCAATATAAGAAAGAAAATAATTACTGTACTTTGTCATGTTATTAAAAAGAGAAAATACAGACCATCTATATTAGTTCA
Organism: Orthonyx spaldingii; assembly: GCA_013397795.1. Taxonomy (NCBI): domain Eukaryota; kingdom Metazoa; phylum Chordata; class Aves; order Passeriformes; family Orthonychidae; genus Orthonyx; species Orthonyx spaldingii. Next base: position 1,546,251 of record VZTJ01002870.1, on the reverse strand, counting down.
AAGGAATTAGGGGGCAATTTTAAGCACCACCAAAGCTTTTTTTTATAGTAAAGCTTTTGTAGGATTTGTAATAGTGTGAAGAACACTTGTCTTTCAACACTGTAATTGGAAAATACAGGGAAGCAAAAACAAGACAGCAAAGCTTGACAAAATGCTTAATCCCTTCTTGGCAATATATTCCTATGTTGGTATTTCATCACCAGTTACTAACATAATAAAACAGAAGAAACAAATTGTCAAGATACATTTTATTTTTAAGTATCGAAAGAAGATTTTAAGGTATAAATTAAATAATTTTCATATAGATTCATTTGCATATACTTATAAACATAACAAATATAATTAGGTATTATTAATATATTAATAATAAAATAAGTCAGAATTCAATACAGTCCTTGACAAAAGTGCCATCAAAGCCTTATGCTGGTAATTAAATATTAATTGCAATACCATGGCAACGGAAACATTGTCTGTTGTTTTACTGAGACAGATCCACTAAAAGAAACATTTGTCTTTCAGAGATAACATCCAGTATTTCCTCTAAGGCTACATGAGTCACCTTTCTGAGACTTTTGCCATAAAGATTTTTAAACTAACATTTCCATGCTTGAGAATTAATATAATATGAAAAAGAAATAATCTAGGTAAGTGCTGTATGAGAAATTCTTACTAAAATATTCCTGCCACAGGGAAAAAAATAAAAACATTGTTTTGAATCAGTAGTCAAATTCCATTTAGAATAATCTGTGGGAAGATTTCACCTTCTGGAAACTAGTCAGTGCTGGCCTTTGGCACCAGCACCTGCTTCCCAGAAGGGTGAGAACTGCTGTGTTTTTTAAAATCAATTTAACATCTTTGATTCTTTCACCACCATTTTACAGAAGCCATGATTAAGGAACACTTGCAACCAGTGCAACTAAATACAAATAAATTTCAAATACATGCATTATGGAAATTCTTTGGGTTTTCCTACAGGTCAATAACTAGCAAATAGAATAGAAGCAATAAAACATCTTTTACTAGCATTCTAAATTAAGCAAAAGTGACCAACAAAGACTAAGTTTACCTTGCTGTTGGCAAAATATTCTGGGACACTGCCTAGTAAAAAGATTTAAGAGGATACAGTAAAATGAAAAAAACTGAAAAAACTGTGTAGACTTGCCTCACAATTTTCTAAAACTGAGTAAGTATGATGTATCTCTTACCATCTTCATTCAGGAACAATTTGTTGAATCTTAATCCACTAGGCTCTTTCCCAACATATCTGTGCACATACTCTGTGCCAAGGTCATTGACAGCAATCGCGTATTTCAAAGGCTTTACGCAGGACTGAAGACAAAACGGAACTTTGGTATCACCCACAGAATGCCTGGGAAAAACACACATGAAGAGGCTTGAAATTTGCTGTTTGTCAGCCGTGGCAGTAGAGTGTTAAATGCTTCATCTATCCTTCAACACACAAGGACTATTAACAAAAACACCCCAAAAAGCAAAAGCATATTAATACTACATCTCATTTTAAAGAACATAACAATGAGATTTAGAGGTTTCAGCAACTGACTCCATAAGCCAAGCATAACAAAGTCAGTTGCTGACTACTGCAGAGGTAACAAAATAAAAACAGAAATGGGTTTGTCCCAGAGCAAAAAACCACCTCAGACCTCTAGTCTTACACTTATCCTACTCAATTGCAAACCACATATTCAACAGGGTACAGCTGACCCAAATAGAGCCACTATACTTATTTATGTCTATATAAATAAAGATGAGATACAGTTTGGTTTTGCAATTTGAGAACAATAATCAAATAGCTGTATTTACTTTCCCTTTGATGATGGCAAAGATATTTTATAACACTTATTACATGCTGTCTCTTGGAAAGTTTACTTTCAGCATCTATGTCAGACTGCACCAAAGAGTGACTCATGCAAGCAGCATATGACACATCTAGAGCAAAAGGCTTGAAGCAGCCACTTGTCTGATGGCAAAATCAGAAGTGTATTTGCTTCTTTTCTTTGTAGAAAACAGAAGAAGGTTTCAGTGAAAATCACAATACCATTTTGGCATTATAAAAGCTAACATTACGCAACATTAAACGTTAGAAGAATTAACATTATAAAAACTTCCATTAGCACATAATATCCAAAACAAAGCAAAATGCCAATTTAAAGTATAAGGTTTTTTACTATTAATAGATTATAATTCAGACACTTAAACAGGGAGATGAAAAAAATACTTGAGCTCCCTTGTACAGCTCTTCCCCTGAGATTACAGAGCATATGGCTAATTAGAAGTAAACACACAGATCTCAATAGATCATGGCAAAATGAACTCCAAGCCACAGTCACCAGAAGAAAGTCTGATGCTCTCAGGAATGCCCCACTCACAAACCCAACACCTAAGAATTGCAGTTCTCAGTCCCTGCAGTAGGACCACACCAAAGTGTAGGTCAGCAGAGCTGATGAGCACCTTGCACTGTGTACTCACAAAGGTAGACACAGAGCTCATGTTACTTCTCAGCTGGATAGTGCCGGGTATCCCTTTACATCTAGGCTCCTGTCTCTGCTACTCTGAGTTACTTGGAGACAGAAAAATAAAATCAAGACTTACATATACCCTTACAGGGGAAAGCCTGATAAAATTGAAAAGCAAAACTGTATTCAGTTCTTTCTAGTTTCCACATCTTCATTTTCTTTTTAAAGAACATGAATCTGCATTTTTTCAGTGACACACAGATTATATAACAATGCTACAGCGAAAACATTAAAATGCAGAGAAGGAACTAACACTTAGGTACATTGCGACCTACACAGAAAGCTATATAGCTTGATGCACAGGTACTATTACACAAAGCTTTTCAACTGCCAAATATTAATACCACAGAAGCATTGCCTCCATCTGTCTTTCAACTATTCCAAGAACAAAATCAGAAGTTACAATATACCTCTGTCCATCAACGGTGCAAAGTGACACCCCCCACAGATCGGGGCTGAACTTGGCCAGTTGTGGAATATAGTCAGCAACCTATCACAGTGTGAAATATAGGGAGACATGTTACAATATTCAAAATGCTTAACTCTTTTTTAATTAAAATAAATGTCAATGGAAAGAATACACAAGGTACAACTGAGTTATTCTACAAATGATCACCTGGTATATCTAAAACTTCATTAGAAATTATTATATTCACTAGATCTTTATCAAATAAAACATTTTTTCAAAGCAACATTTTCAGCACATTCAGAGAGGTATCTGTGTTCTGTATTACCGCATGTTCAGCATTTTCAAATCATATAAAATTTTTAGCTTGTAACGCAGTCCGGGATTTTTCAACTAATTTATTAAAAATAAGCACCAGAATAAATTTTATTTATTAACACAGGTACAGTACTGATAATTACTTCTGTCACACAATTCAGCCATATGTGTAACGCTGCATCATTTTACTATAGACTAATTGTAACTCGACAAATTATACAGCAGTTTTACAGATTATGTAAAATAAAGAAAGAATAATGCTATTTTCATATTCCAACATCAAAACACTACAAGATTCTCAGAGGCTGTGAATCGTATTTCTAACACAGTTTACAAGCTGCAGGCATAACTGAACTTCCAAAACTTTCACCAAGTTATCAGTTTAATTTTTCTAAAAATGTTAAGAAAAATCTCTCTGCTTAACAAATGATGCATTTGGTTAATACTGAAAATATACAGAACTTTGAAGCTGAAATTACAAACAGGTTACCTTTCCTCCAGATTGTTTTTTAGCACTTTCATATAGCTCATCAATATGGGAAGTAAACGACATAAAATCTGGAATGACAAACTTCCTTCTGAAAGCTTGAGTAAGCAACACAATATTACTTTGTACACACCTGCAAAAAGTTAAAAAAGCTTATTAGTACTTTGACAATGTACTGTCAAAAAGCCTACTTAAGAAGCAATTACATGTTATTTAAGACCTTCAGTTCCTTGAAGCTACATGCCTACAAGAACAAGTCTCTATTACTTTTCCAATTTGCCTCTCTAAGTTCTACTTTTTAAAATTAGTTGTAATAGTTTTATTGCATTCCTTTTTTATTCTTTTCTACTTAAAGCTCACTTTTGATGTTTCAACTATGAAAATGTACTGCAAGGTATTATCAATCTGCCTTCAAGCAGCATCTTAGCTTGCAAAAGGGACCTAAAGCACCCAATTCTTAGGATCAAGCCATTGAAAGTTTATCTAACCCAGTCCTTGTCCTAAAAAGTGCTAATTTCAGAGTTAGACTTGGGAGGTTCAGGGTTGCTTTCTTTCACTTCACTGTTTCACCAGGAACTGAGGTGAGAACGCTGCCAACAGACCAAACTGGTATGTGATTCCACACTAATTTAAAAAAACCCTGCGGAAAAACTTGATAACATCTCCTTAACTAAGCAAAAGGTAACAGCGAGCAGTACTGCAAGTTTGTTTCAAACCAGCAGCACTCAAGGAATCTCTGTTGCCTTTTAGCCCAGAACAGTTACACTATCGGCCACACCCTCTGAACATCAGCCCATCTGGTACAGTTAAAAAACCGATGAGGTAAAAAGGAAAAGACTTATCTAGGACAAACAGAAGGAAGGATGAAAACACAAACTGAGACACGCTGAAAGTGGTGTCTGTGGGTGAGGGGGGAGAGCACGAGCAAGGGGGGAATTGGGAGCCATTATCAAGTCAGTTGAAACATGACCTGATAAAGGGTATTAACGGCCCTATTCCAAAGCAAGGAAGACAAAGGGAGGCTTAACACCAAACAAACAGTTAACACCTTCATACCATGCCTGCTGGCAGTGTTGACAAAAGCCGACACATACGATTAATGCAGGCAAATGGAAAGTGAAGAAGACCTAAGCACACGCTACAAAGAACATACCTTCCGATTAAGACTTATTAAAAAAATAATTTTTAGGGAAATGTTTTCACTTAGAATAGATATTTCAATAATCCTACTATTAAAAGTCATCATCAGTTCAAAATGAAGGTGCATAAAGGTCGGTGAAGAGGCAGAATTATCCTCCCTTTGAATGTCCCTCTCTTTTTTTTAGCCTTTAAACTCCTCCGTTCTGAGACGACTTTATCCCAAATTCAACTGACACCCATTTCAAATGCTGATAGGCACTGCTCTCGGAAAGTGAAATGGTAGTTTCCGATGTACACAGTTACCTTACAAACTGCTGTCTGTAATATGCTGCTTTCTCAGCCTATGTTAAAATTGCAGTTCTGTTGGTTTTGCTGCAATCTCTTTTTTTTTTTTTTCTGTATCTTGCAAAAAATCCTATTGGCTTATGTTCCCAGAAGCCTCCAATTACAGTCACCTACTCCAGGTGCAAATCCCCTTTTCAAAAGTACTTAATAACACTCATGGCAGCTATGTGTGCAAAAGGAGTAACAACATAACATGCACTGGGTTCAAACTTCCTTCACATGCACTTCTACACTGTCTGTAGCACCTGGACAGCACTAAACACTCTTACAAGAAAAAAAAAAAATCTAAAATTCAGCCAAACCTATTAGAACAACTCAATACAAAGTCTGGAAAACAAGAAGGCGGTATGCACTGAAATGCAGTCTTCTAAAGATCACATGTTTCTGAAATAGGAAGGGCATTTATACACTTAAAATTTATACCAAGTCTATGATGCTCACTTCAGCAGTTCCATCATTTTAACGTAGAGATTGAAACACACTGCAGAAATGGCTCTGCTGGTGAAGGACATCACCTATTGTTACCAATTTTTCCCAGACTCAGCCAAGGTCATTGTCTGGGGATTTATCCTAGTACTTGCTAACCCAGGCAAATAATATGAATTCACAGACTAAATTAAACACAGGGGTTCAAGTAATCTGGATGGGTATTCAGAACAATTAGTGCATGGACAAAATGACAGCATTCTTAGGTCTCCCTTTAACAGGTCAGTAACGTTTTCAGTCAGCCAGGACATGAGCCATGACAGCCTCTAAAATTCTGCAGCTGACATCTCCTCCCCTCTGAAGTATTTAACTAATTATATTCCAGCTAACCCTCTGAAGATGGCTGGCCTCAGGCTCAGAAGAAGTGGAGTACTAGGAAAAGATCACAGGGAGGAATTTAAGTCAATAACTATATTGATAAATAAAAATCTTTCTATGGTCAAATCTTGTGAACAACTTGGCCCTTATCTCTCACAGACTTTGGTGGTGTTCAGGATAAGTACACTAACAACTTCCTACTTCACATTCCTCCATTTCAACAAACTTTACAATCTCAGCCTAAAAAAAAAAAAACAAACAAACAAAAGAACTGTCTTGCCAAATCCCAATCCAAGCATGTCTTGCCGCACTTTAAAAAATGTCTTTTCAAACTAGAAATTTTTCCTGATACATTTTGGTTAGGAAGATTAGGCTGCAAGTCTTATGATCTATATTAACTGTCAATGACCTGTATAACCAAGTTTGAAAGCAACAGTTTGAGAGTTTTTGGAAATTGCACCTTTGTTCTCTAGCATAAAGTTAGGATCACTTTGTTTCCTTTGTCACCTTGTTAGGTTTATCCATTACTTTTCAAGGTCTCACTCAGACTGCTGATTACTGCTTCCTCACACAAAGTAGACCTGGCTAAAAACACATTCTGAATTATCAATTCCAAAGAGCTGTTCAGCTATGTATATAGATACACCTTTTTTCCTATTTAAAAAGCTACAGTTTAAACAGTACAGAAAGCCATGCAAAATTTCATGACTAGGTCTGTAGAAGTGTTCAACACATTTCAACATTTTAGGAAGAAAAGTGACACTATGTTGACAAATCAGATATTAATATTCAAAAATAGTAGAGATCCTCTACATCTCGTCAAAAGATTGCTGAAATCTAATTGCTCAAATAGGATTAAAACATTTATTAAAAACTGGGTTAAATGTGCCTAAATTAAAGTTTTCATCAGGATTTGCTACCTATATTGAGAGAGCAGCACAGCCATTCAGCAGCAAATAGCAAACCCACTTTGAGATGCAGCAACAGATTGTCAGGTTGATGCCCCGTACATCACACACCCAGACTGTTGCTTTTTACCCACACATCAAAGACGTGGCTAGCAAGACCACAGTTCTGGGTCAATAAAACAGGACAGACAGCACCTTGTGACAAAGACTAATCCTACCAAGCCAAGCGAGTTATTCGGAAAAAAAATAGGGTTTAAAGTTATAACTGATACTCAGTAGCTATTTTATTCAAGTGTACACTACTATAATCAAATTAATTCTAATTGCCTTATGCCTTTCCTATTCCTCCTCCCCACTCTATCCTACTGACCAAAATATTGTTATTTAAGAAATAGGGCTTCCTGCAAGTCGTATATTTTTCTGTTAGGAAGGTGCTATGAGTTTAAGGAAAAGCTAAGAGGGGTAGGAGAATTTCTTAGAAATATTATCAGAAATTTTTCTAGCTACAATGTCATAGAAACATCTAACAACATAGGGCATGTCAAAATGTGCACACTTTGTAAGGAAGATTAGCATGTACAATCTTCCATATTTATTAAGTTGCCGACATTTCATCTAACAACAGATATTACTACTGTATTAAGTAGTACTAAAAAGAAGAAAAAAGAACAGCTAATTCATAACTTTATCAGCACTCTCTCCAAAATGTGCATCCCAGATATCTTCAACTCAAGAAATTCTGCAGATGAAGATTAAAACTCCAAGCTGTTCTGTCTGTAACATAGAGGTTTTTTTTCTGATGTGGAGAGTACTATAAAGCCAAAAAACTTCAAAATAATGCAATTTTAATCAAACTGGAGCCTAATGTTTAGAACCACTAAAAAGGCATACAGAAACAGACAATACACATGCATGAGCTGGTGTATTTTAAGGGTAATTTCTACTGGGCTTGATTTAGTCAAGCTTATGCTACCACTACTCCAGATCACTTAACCTTGATACTTTATTTGATCTGGCAGCTTTGGATTCAAATTCAAGAGGAGAATTACACCACTGACTTTTACGTTTAGGGAACTGAAGCTTCAGAGTCCTGAGGTAAGTACAGCTGAGTAGATACATTTTTATATTTCACACCTCGAACACTTGTAGAAGAAAATACAGGGACCCTGTGCAAGTCTCTTCACAAACGGTGGCCCTACAAGGAATAGGTAAGTGAAGTTCAGGGGTTTTGAATTCACAAAAAAGGTTGCAAAAGAACCTTCAGCTGCTGCAAAGAAAAACTTGCTATGTGAAATAAGATTCACCTCTCCACCTCTGCATAACCTTTATGTTCAAAACTCTTCCTACACAAGAAGCAATCACATAACCTTTCCACAAGTTGTTATAGTAATGACTAGTCTCCTCACACAGAGGATCAAATCCCAGAGATGTGAAATAGAACATAAGCTAATCCTGCTAATTAGCAATCATTTGTCCTTTTTTAAATGTAGAGCCCTTGCCTAAAACATAATTCATAGTTTACTGTGACAAATAAGCCTTTTAGTATAAATGTAACACATAATAGCAAATGCATTTCCTTTCCCATCCATCCATACACCCAGGAAGGTTTCTGAATCTAACAATTTGGAGCTTTTACTGTGCTGACAATAAAAACAGTGAAGACCTGGTCTTGAACTTAACACAGGAGCAAAGTTAGTCCATGCTGGACCCTTCCAAAGTATCTCACATCTGCTTAAAGAGTTGACTAGTTTGTTATTTTGACACACACGCAGACATTCACTTTTTCTCAATCTATTTCTGAAAATATTTATATATATTTTAATATGTATACACATACACTTTATATATTTTACTAACATAAACTACGTAAATACATAGTCTAGCATAAGCATATCCTGCATATATTTTATATACTTACATACATAAAATATACATATTATATATGCATATATACACGTACAAAATTGTATTTGCAAGTAAGTTTTTGATATGATGATTTACCCTGAATTTCCAATCTTTTAACACACAAAACCTGTAAGTAGAGGGACAAAGGAGTGTGCTGGAAATGAACAGAAGACAACCTGAACAGTGCTTGTACTATTCAGCTGAATACAGAGTTTGCTAAAAAAAAAAAAAAAGCAGAACTAAAACATACTGCACAGATCTTTTCCAAAACAGACCAAATGAGAGTCTGCAATCCTAATCTCTCATCTCCACATACCTTGAAATTTAACTTCACTGTTTTCCACATGCTCACTTTCAGAATTACATACATGCTCTGAACATCTCGCCACACAGAAGCAGCATTCTGAACTTCACATTAAAAACTGACAATGCAGCAAGAGAGCAGTTTTACATAATCACATTAAATACTTCATGCTGCATCAATTAATTAGTTTGGCATCTTACCAAGAGTTGCAGTATGGGGTCAGACACATGCAAACAATATTGACACATTAAAGTCTTGTGGAGATCACATAGCCTGTCTGCTGCATGAAATCTGAGAATAACTTTTATCACAACAGCATCAGGAGTGTATGTTTGACTCCCTTTTTAATTGATTCATATACCTTATGTCTCTCCTTAAGACACCACTCAGTAACACACAGCATTCATTCAGAATTGTACAGTTACAGAATTGACAGAAAGTTTACTTTTTAAAAAGGTCTTTGTCCAGCATAACACCATCTGAAGTTGTCTGAAGAGTCAGTCTTAGCATATCCATGCACTCTTTCAATCGAGGATCGGATGTACGTAATCCTGTAGATTTGAGTGCCTATTACAACAAAAAAATAATTACCAAGTGAGAAGATATGCTATTACAATCAAGTTATCTACTGCTCAGCATTTATCACTGTAAGAGACATCTGCCACTGCACTATCAACAGAGACATTTTGACATTTTATTGATTCTTTAGCAATTTTCTTTGGCCATTTTGGCTGCATTTTATCTCAAAGCACTAAGGTAATTTGAAATCCAGAGGTACAACTACATTTTACACCAGTACAAATACTACCGAGCCATGCCATAGGCACAGGTGCTTTCAAGCAGACTCTTTTGCACATCACAGAAGTGAATAATAACATTAATATACTCATTCTCTTACTTAACTACAGAAACAGCACTGAGGGGCAAAACAATAGTTACATCCCCTCCCGCAGCTGAACATATACAACAGAAGTTCTTTGCTCTGCATTCTTACATTTAGAATGTTAAAATAATCTTGCAGTAGTTAGCTCTCATACAGCACTCTGGAACAGTAAACTTACAGTTATGAATTTATGAACTGGTATCTTTTCTTGTCCTTCTGCAATAGTATAGAAAAGTAGGTCTTCTAAGCTGGGAAGGAGACCTTGCTTTATTTTACTGGAAAACAGAAAAAAAAAGCATAGATTATTCTAGTGCCTATTTTTATTTACACACATTTTTGCATTATTCTCAGGGAAATATATTTTCACTACAATATAACTGCTACCACTAACTTCAAAGAACATTTTTATCAGTGAACACAAAGCTTAGTAGAAAGAAAGAACTACATAGAAAAAAATGATAATATTACAAGTAGATTTTACAGTAGCAAACATTCTTAACTGCAACACAATCATATTTTTACTGTCATACACCTTACTGCTAAGATTATATTTAGATCTTTTTGAGAGCAGGTTAATCACATAGCCCTCTTTTTGATGTTACCAAGGATAGGTATGTTACTTGCAGAGGATAAATTATTTATAGGATTCCAAGATGTACATGCCTCATAATAAAGTCGTAGAGCATACTGACCCAATTGTTCTACAGGCAAGAGGAGGAGGTGATAAATGTGTAACATTTTCTTCAAAACAGTCCTGTTTTCAGGACTCCACGGAGGAGTCCTAAAGTCCTCATCCTTCTAGAAGCTTATGTAAGCCCCATCAGTTACGGTGACACAAGCAAAGCCATCTGCAGCAAAACAGAGCACTTGAAGCAGAAGGAGTGACTCTCATCACACCTACTTAGCAAAGTAAACGCACCGTAGATGCACCTTTAATGGTCACCGTGCTTATCAGTGCAAACACAGCGGCTCTCCGAGGATCCCAGGTGTTACCTGTTTCACTCCCAGATAGGCTCCCCCTACGCCTGCAGCGTTTTGTTACCTGCATCTCCATTTTATGTGAAATCTGAAGGAAAACTACCAGACTAAGCATTGAGATTCCTTCTAAGACAGAAAGCTGTAGTACTGACAGCTTTCCCTCAAAGCCTTTGGAAGTTTACAGATCTAACCTATAAAAAGTTTCACCTTCCTTGATATTACACTTCCACACTGGGAGGGGCAGCGACAGCAAAGGGATTCTGATTCTTTGGTCCCCTCAAGTGCCCAGGTTTATTTCCAGACCAAAAAAGCCAATGTTCCAATGTTTGACAAGCAAAAATACATAAAACTAAAAGAAAACAAACAGAAATATTAACTAAAATGCAGAGTATGCAGTCTTATATTACTTTAGCCATCAGTCTTAAAGGTCTATCTTATAATCTATTAATATTGGCAATATTTTGTTACTATACAGTAATAAACTATTGCCTGAACCTAGAACGCTCAGTGGCAATTTATGTATTTTCATACATTTATGCAAGTGTGTACAAGAAGCAGGTCCAAATTCTAGTCACTAAAGTTTTCAAGAGATTAGTAATTCTTTGAATAACAGAACTCAGGGTTACAACTGCAAAAGTAAAATGCTACAACTAAGCACAGACCCTAGATTAGGCCAATGCAATCTTACGGACTGACATTTAATCCTCTCCTCTCCCAATACTTACACAAGTCAGATTAATGATTATTTTTAATAAAAATCTGATTATATCCAAATACCCTTTTAAATTTAAGACAACCTCTAGATTGCCCTTGCTACCCTCCTTTCCTCATAACTAGCTGTGAAAACCAGTAGTAAAAAATATCACCTCTCATTTTCCAATTTAAAACACTGTATTTTTATACTAAGAACAGAAGACAGCTTTGTAAACCAACAGAACTTTCCTTGTCTTACAGGCTAGATTTTTTTTTTTTTTTTTTTTTAAATTATGCTGGCTGACTAATGCACAGACAGGCTGGCAATTCAACCAAGACAAACGCCTGCAACTACCTCAAGCAAATTACTAAACACCCTTTTTCCTAAAGAAAATCCAAATCTTCCAAGCAGCATGTTTCCCTTTCAGTCCTTTGGGGACAGTATGTCCAGTCAGGCCAACAGAACCAGAACTACCAACACAGCAACTAAAGCTTCACCCTGTGTCTGGATCCCAATTCTGCAGGGAATTAATTTCAAAAGTTATGCTAAGTTACATCGCCTACATCCCTACATCTTCATTATTTACACAAAGCTTTTAACTGAGCTCCCTGAAGTGTCAAGATTTCATGTTTTAAGGAAAGTCTCTGCTACACAAGTCATTCCTGGACTGCTAAAGGTCTGGCAGAGGAAACTTTCCTATTTCACTTTGGCAAAACCAGCCAGCAAACACACTGAGAAATTTTAAACTGATAACCTATTTAATTACACATTTCTGAGCAATTACTCAGAATTTTACAGCTGTTCCAAGTATGGAATTTCTGTCTGAAAAGGTGCAAAAAAATATTTCAGACATTTAACCAAGATTTTAGCTGCCTCTCCATAAGATTAAAATCTATTAAAGATATGTGCACCTTTCACACCAGAAAATCTCTCAACATGGTTTTCATATCTTTCACATCTGCTGTTGCTCAATATTGGGTCACTCAGCCTAATTAAACAACTGAGTTGCAGAGACTACCAAAGCAAAGAGGATGACATTCAATATATTTACAGAAAATTGCTCCTTGTCAAATAGCCCATCTTTTGATAAAGTTTATCAGCTAAATAGAGGTGAAAAGGCTTGCTCTGCAGTTTATCAGATCAGCGATGTCAGTAACTAATGTTTGCTTAACCTAAAAGATGTGTTTTGGCACTGTGAACACACTTAGCAAGATAATTCTGCTCCACACATGTAAAAAGCTGTTTTTCAGGTCAGGGAACTTGCAATTTTCACAGTCAAATTAAGTGGAAATTCCAGTTTACCTAATTTCATGAATAATGACTTTTGATACTTATTTACCTACTTTAAAAAAAATAAATAAGCACCAGACTATTAAACAACTAGACTTCTTTGGCAGTATACTAATCTGTGGACTACAATACTGGCAGACTGTTTTTTAAATACAAAGAAAAACAAACATAGGAATTCCAAGCAAAAGGACTTTGCAATCCATATCATTCCTTCTTTCAGCTCTTCCTTTTGCATCAGTACAATGCCTACAACCAGATTCTGGGGAGGATTTCATTTTAACAAATGCTCAGTTTCTAGGAGAGAAACAAGATTAAATTTCAAATAACGCGGAAGATTCATACTTTGTTCTTCAAGATAGAACTGCCAAAATGCAGAACAGGATTTACAGAACACCAGATGATATGAAGATATGATATTGTTAATAATAGGTTCAGGCATTATTAACAAATATGTCATAAAAATGAAGTTACAAACAATGGTCCCTCAGGGGTCAGTACTGGGACCAGTCCTGTTTAATATCTTCATCAGTGACACCGACAGTGGGATCAAATGAAGCCTCAGCAAGTTTGCCAATGACACCAAGCTGAGTGGTGCAGGTGACAAGCCTGAGGGATGGGACACTACCCAGAGGGACCTGGACAAACTCAAGGAGTTTTTCCAGGTGTGAACCTCATGAAGCTCAGAACCCTGCACTTGGCCTTGCTACACCTGGGCCATGGTAACGCCCAGAATCAACACAGGCTGGGGGAAGAAAAGATCAAGAGCAGCCCTGACAGGAAGGACTTGTGGGTGCTGGGGGAGGAGCGGCTGGACATGACCCAGCCATGTGCACCTGGAGCCAAACATCTCCTGGGCTGCACCCACAGCAGTGTGGGAAGCAGGTCAGGGAAGGGGTTTTTCCCCTTTACTCCACTCTGGTGAGACCCCACCCGGAATACTACACTCAGCTCTGGGGTCCTCAGCACAGCAATGACATTGGCCCATTGGAGCAGAAGCCACCAAGATGGTCAGAGGGATGAGCACCTCCCCTCTAAGAGGCAAGGCTCAGGAAACTAGGGTTGTTCAGCCTGGAGAAGAGGAGCGTCCTGGGAGACCTCACTGTGGCCTTTCACTACCCAAAGAGGGTCTACAAAAAGACCAAGCTTTTTAGCAAGGTCTGTTGCAACAGGACAAGGCATAATGGTTTTACACTAAAAGAGGGCAGCTTTATATTAGATATAATGGAGAAATTTTAATGGTGAGGGTGGTGAAATGCTGGATCAGGCTGTCCAGAGAGGGGGCACATGCCCCATCCCTGGAAACATTCAAGGTCAGACTGCATGAGGCTCTGAGCAGCCTGATCTAGTTGAAGATGTCCCTGTTCATTGCAGAGGGGATTGGACTAAGTGACCTCTAAATGGTCCCTTCCAATCCAAACTATTCTGGGATTCTATGAAAGCTGCAAGTCAGAGTCGGTAGCCACTCCGTATAAAATAGGCACCTTGAAGAAGTAGTCACCATACTACAAGTAAGTATCTCCAACCAAGAGATACAAACACTTGTCAAGTCACTAAATAACTACTTTCTGTCCACTTGTATAGTGAGATACTGGTCCTGTAACAGAGGTGGGCAACTATTTACCCAAGAACTTACCAAGATTCAAGAGGAAATTACATATTTATAAACTTAAGCCAAAGACAGACACATTTAGTAGCTATCAAAGTGCTTATGGTAAAACAAAAAACTGTAGCTTCAAAACCTTGGTCTCTACAGAAGTTATGAAAGGGCTAATAAAAGTGCACTCCTAACTGTTTCTTGCATCTCAGATTATTGTATCTGTGTTCCATCAGGAGTATCAGTGAAATGAACCGCTGCCTGCTTACTAGTTATTCCTCTGTAATCGGGCCTGGCTGCAAGATCAAATTTATTTTTTAAAGTATCTCCAGAATTCATCTCTGCCCTTAAGAGCACTACCACTCCCTTGTCATTTAAAAAAAAATTAATGAAACACTTCCTTTAACCATTTTGTGATATTCTATATACTAGTGCCCAGCACTACTGCAAATTAGCTGTAAAAAGTGAGCAATTTAGCTTTCAAAAGTTAGGGTCACTCACATTTTGCTCCTCCCTCTCACCTTAATCAAGGCTTTTGTCATTTAGAAATAGCTTATACTAAGATAAACTGTTTGACCCCTTTACTGCACAGCATGAGATACCAGACGAGCTATGCACACTTATACTGAAAATAAAAGCAAGCAATGCACAGTTATATTAAAAGTAGGGGCAAAGGCTATTAAATATTATACACGTCTGTAACTGAGGAGTGTATTAGGCTACTGTGTTTGAATAACTCAGACATGAGCAGAGATATTATTGTGTTTTAATCCACAGTTCCCATTCATTAAATTTACCAGTCTGTGACCATCTCAGTTAAAGCTCAATTATTTTTCCCCTCCAAAATATATTAAGTTTCAGTTGGATACACAGTGTGAAGGCTGAAGAGTGGGAATAAGGAGGTGGTGGAAGATGTTATGGAAAAAATGCACAAGGGGATCTGGTTATGCAATGGGATACTAGTTATTTCATCAGCCACAGACCTCATAATTTATTCTCTCTATGAGGCATTAAACTGTTCTAAATTTCTGTATAGTCTTTGCACAGAACGCTTTAGGCTTTCACTTGCAACTCTTACGCTCTGTACACAAGGACAGGCAAGCAAATAAACAGAAAAACCTTACTGATGGCTTTTGACACCAAGGGTTATTTCAGTATCCCAGAACCATGACCTTATAACCAAATAGGAAAAAAAATAGCCCCCCAACACTAACAAACAAACCAAAAAAAAAGAGCAAAAACGACTACTGCCAGTAGGGTCCACAAACCATTTGCCAAATACCACTCAAAGACACTACGGATGGCAAAGCGTTGGAATCAGCAGAATACACAGACTGCACTGACTTAGCCCAGTTGTCAATGCAGTTCAGACACCTGTCTTTTGAAGAACCTCACTTTTCTTCTCGACCCTGTACTCTGTCTTAATATAGCAATGATTTCCACACATAATGGACCATTTACAAATGCTTAAAGGAAGATTTTCATAGTTTTGCATTAAGAAAAGTAAGAATCAAAGTATCCAGCAGCCTTACTAATGTGCCACCAGGAATTCCTGCACACCCTGAAATGAAAAGGAAGTTTCTAGTTTTTTCCTTGATTGTAACTATATGCTAGATGTTTTATAGAATTTATCCTTCTTCATTCTGCAGTAAGACTCAAAGAACAAGCATCTGACTTCCAAATACATCCTTCTGTCAAAAGCCAAAAGTTATTAAAAGTGTCTAACTGGTTTGTGATTACATAGCTTTACCACACGTTAGAAATTAGAGAATTTCCCTAATTGATGCTAGCTGTAGGAAACTAATAACAGCTCGGTTTAAGAAAATGTTACCTCTTTGATAAATCACCTTTGCAATATCCTCAAAAACCCATCAGAGATGGCATGCTGGTTTTTTTCCAAAGTTTTTAATGTCTGTATTTCTGCCTGAAAACAGAAGTGCAGTCTTTATAAACCACACCTTTTCGAGGCACAGAAGAATAATTTTTTGTTCCAAAACATTATATATAGAGCTAATTCAAAGATGAGACTTCATATTTGTTGAACAATAGCATAAATTTAAAAATAACACCCGTAGGATCGTGTATTATATTGTATGTGGTTACATAACCTGACATGCATGCATTTTTTAAGGCATCTGCCAGCAGAAGTAACTAGTGATGCCTTTAAAGCAGGCTACACCCCACTGAACCAGGCTGAGCTGCTGACGCATCTGGAGGGAAAAAGCAGAGCAGAACAAGGACAAAGCCTCTTTCCCCACCTGCCATATTGATGTTCATGCTAAAAAAAACGCCAAAAACCACAACTCAAAAGCAGAACTATTACCAAGCTAAGGACTGAAGCCTTCCTGACTGGCCTTATGGAATCTTTTCCAGACTTCCTCTTAGCATTGGACTAAGAGATTTTGCTGAGTGTCAAAACAAGGTACTCCTTTCTTGGTCCTGATTCTTCTGTCATTTGCTCTTTTCATCTAGGTAATAAGCACAGCAAAGCCTGTGAAAGCAGCTTGGGTTTAATTTTAATTATGTTGCCCCATAATCAGTGCACAGGGTGCCTACAGGAATGCCACGGGGCATATTTCAAACACACACAAAGAAGTCTTCATGGGGCTTGCAGTTAAGCTGTCAAACTTCTTGTAAAAGGTTATCCGAGATACCAAATGTACCCAGGTTCAAACAACCAATGCACAGACTGTCAGACAGGGGGTGGCAGGAAACGAACACTGAAGACTTGTATAATGCTGAGGACTAACAGAGCAGAATGCTCTACCAATCCATTTCCCTCATCATTACATTCTATCCCTGGTATCCACTACCAGTGATTATCAAGTACAAAAACTAGAGCTGATACACCTGTCCCTGTCCTTTTTTTTTTTTTTTTTAGGAATATTTCAGGGTCTGAGTGAAAGAATATTAACTTCATAAACTATATGTTTATGTATTCATAAACATATACAGCCTTATCATTCCACTACCTGCACGTACCTTTGTCACTACGGGACAAATAAGGACCTCTTGGCACTGGCACACATCCTGCAGCACCTACAAACATCTGTACTCACCAGGCACGGGTGGCAGTATCTGTCCCTGGCTGCACTAGATCACAGAATTCTTAGGGCTGGAATGGACCTCTGGAGATCGCCCAGTCCAACGCCCCAGCCAAGGCTGGGTTACCCTAGGGCAGGTCACACAGGAACGCATCCAGGTGGATAAGACAGCGCTGCAAAACTTCCACGGCAGCACTACGCACCGTGCACACTGCCTTTAATAATTAATGCGAGATGACACAGCTTTCGCTTCTCTTGAAAAATATTTTTAGCCAAGTGGAAGCGCTACCGAAGCCACCCTCTCGGCACGCTTCCGGCGCCGGGCGTCCCCACGGACAGCACCCCCAACACACGCGGGAGGGACCCCGGGCCGGGTGAAGCCCGAGGCTCTGCTCGAGCCCCACGCCGCGGTGAGCGGCGCCCCGAGGGGCGCACAAGGCCCCCGCCACGCGTGTGCGCTTCCCTCCCGCTTCAAGCCCGCCCGGGGAGCGGCCGGGCTGGAAGCCGGCACCGCCGGGGTCCCCGCACCTGCCGGAGACGCGCCGGCCGGGCCCGGCCCCTTCCGCAGGCACCACGCGTCCGAGGGGAGGCGGCGCTCACATGGCGCCTCCGCATCATCCCCCGCGCCCGCCGCCCCCTCCACACTCACTTCTCCCCGCCGCCGCCTCCGGCCACCTCTTTGCCGCCGCCGCCGTGGTTATTGTTGTGGCCGCTGTCGGCGGGGGGCTCGCCAGGAGTCGGCGACGGCGCCTGCGCCCCCTTCCCCGGCTCCTCCAAGGCTCCCTCCGAGCGGGTGCACAGACCCCGCGCTGACGGCAGCGCCGCCGGGCCGCGGCGGGCGGCGGGCGGGCTGACGCCGAGGGCGGCGAACGGCGGCGGGAGGCG